>JARHVA010005426.1:262500-762500 GCA_037957365.1 Torreya grandis
CATCAATGGGCTGTTCACTTGGAGCAACAGGAGATCAGGTAATGAAGCTATTTCAGAGCACCTTGATAGATTTTTAGTTTCTTGTTTTTTGCTTTTTGGTGCTTTCTCTATCAGCTCGAAAATCTTGGACTGGCGAGGGTCGGACCATTGCCCCATCAAGCTCACAACTAACTACATTGACTAGCCCAAGAAACCTCCCTTCAAGTTCCAGCTGATGTGGCTTCGGGATCCATCGTTGCATACTTTGATGACCCATTGGTGGAAGCAGGGAGGTCCTGCTTATGGGACAGCCATGTTTTCCTTTGCCAAAAAGTTGCAGTTTGTCAAAAGAAAGCTTCAGGTGTGGAACAAGAACAATTTTGGGAATCTCTATGTCATGAAAAGGAAAGCGTAGGATAAGTTGGACAATATTACTAGACAAATTCATGATTTTGGGATGTCTGAGGATCTCTGTAAGACTAAATTTGATGCTCTGAGTGAATTGAATGAGTGGGAGCTTTGGGAAGAAATCTTCTGGAAGCAAAAAGCTCGGATTGACTGGCTCCAGGAAGGAGACAAAAACACAGCCTTTTTTCATAAGTCAGTCTAGGCAAGGCGCAACAGGAACCATATCACCTCTCTAGTAGGCTTGGATGGGACGCGTATCTCTTCTGCTCCTGCAATCTCTTAGGAGGCTGTTCGTTTCTACTCGGAGCTCCTCTCTAGCAAAGTGCATAACGCTGAGATAGAGGAAAATCTGGTCTTGGACTGCATACCGTCCATCATTACTTAAGAAATGAATGATGAGCTTCTGAAGCCGATTGATAAATCTGAGCTGGAGAAAATTGTTTTCACAATGCGCAAAGGGAAAGCTCCTGGCCCGGATGGAATGCCACCTTTCTAGTGTTGATCCCGAAGAAGGAACAGGTGAGGCAGATGGACCACTTTAGGCCTATAGCGCTGTGTAATATGGTTTATAAAATCATCACCAAGCTCATTGCTGAGAGGCTTAAGATGTGGCTCCCTAGCATCATTTCTGAAGAGTAGGGGGGTTTGTGGCCGAGAAGTAGATTTTGGACGGCATGGTGATTGCTTTGGAAGCAATCCACTCTATGAGCACTTCTCGAGAGAAGGGGATGTTCATTAAGCTGGATATGGCTAAGGCATATGACAGAGTTGACTGGAACTTCATGCAGAAAGTTTTTGTGGCTTTTGGCTTTAGCCAAGACTGGGTTCGGTGGGTGCTGAGCTATGTGACCACGCCCTCTTATTCAGTCCTCATCAATGGCGCGCCTACCAGACTCTTTCGAGCCTCTAGAGGGCTTCGATAGGGGGATCCGATATCTCCTTATCTATTTATTATCTTGGCTGAGGGTTTGGGCTGGCTTCTAAAATATCGGGCTTCTCAACACCTGATTCAAGGATGGCAGTTGGGTCATGGGATTGCTAACTTGACCCACCTTCAGTTTGTGGATGATACAATTCTGATAGGAGTTGCCAGGGTAAAGGAGGCACATGCTTTCAGGAGTACCTTAGACACCTATCTTGTTGCTTCAGGGCAGAAACTGAATGAGCAGAAATCTTCCATTTTTTCTTTAATACTCCTGATTTTATTCAGTGCAGGATTGCCACAATCCTCAGATTTCAGAGGCAGGACCCCCTGGTGACTTATTTGGGCATTCCCATCATGGTTGGCAAGCAGCCTAGGCTTTTTTGGCAGAAGATCCTCGATAATTTGCGTCAGAGAGTTAATCATTGGACCCACAGGTGGCTCTCGATGGCAGGTCAGGTTGTCCTCCTCCAGTCGGTCATTCAAGCATTGCCCACATACCGTAGCATGATCCAAGCAGCCCCGATGTATTTCCTCCAGGAATTTGATGCTCTCTCATGGCAATTTCTTTGGAGCGATAATCTCTGAAATTCAAAATGGAGCCTGGTGAAGTGGAACACAGTTTGTCGGCCCAAGAAGGAGGGCGGCTTGGGACCTAGATCAGCTATCTTGGCCAGTCAAGCACTGGCGTCTAAGCTTTACTGGTGGTGGTGTACCAGTCAGTCCCAACTTTGGGCTCGTATTCTTTCGGTGAAATACTTCCCAGGAGCTCTCCCTGCAGAGATCCCCAGGTTTCCCATGGAGGGGAGAGGCTCTATGGTGTGGAGCACCCTCAAGCATAGTGCGTCCTTGGTGCAACCCAGTCTTTTTTGGATATGTAACAACGGAACCGACACTTTGTTTTGGGAGGATTCTTGGGATACGGCCACCATCCCTCCTAGTTTCTCACCCCCAATTACAGGCTCTATCTGATGTTTTTTGTGGTACTGGGTGGGACACTATGGAACATTACAAAGAAGCCTACAATTTGGGGAATACTATGGCTTTTAGATGGAAGCAGGAGGCTGACTGGCCGATGGGAGGCACGGAGGAAAGCCGGCTGGAATTGGAGCAGCTCCTTGCTTCCAAAACGTGTTGCTCTCTCATGGAGCAGGATACCCTAGCTTGGGGAGGCGATGCCAGTGGGCTCTATGTTGTCTCTACTGGATATAAGGCGCTGACAAATTTTTTTTTTGGGAATGTGGAGTTCCATTGGAGCAAGAAAATCTAGAATTCGATTTCGTGGCCCAAATGCAACTTCTTCATGTGGATTCTTTTTTACAAGCGGTGCCTCACATGGGACAACATATTGAAAAGAGGATTTCAAGGTCCCTCTATCTGTGTGCTTTGCTGGGATAGCGAGGAGAATGCTGAGCATTTATTTTTCAGTGCTCCTTTGCCAAGAAGTTATGGCATTTATGGTGGGATGCCTGGGGGCGCCCATGCTGGCATGTTGTTTCTTTTGAAGACTTTTGGCAGTGCCTGGATGATCCTCTTGGGAAGGTGCCTATTCTGCAAAAGGCCTGGCTTGCTGGGCCGGCCTTTATCCTCTGGTTCCTCTAGATTGAGAGGAATAGACGTATTTTTAAAGACTACAACGCTAATTTGAGGGAGGTCTGGATGAAAGTTATGCTGGCACTGCAGGAGACTGTCTTGGCAAAATCGGGCAGTGTGGAGGACTTGACGCCTGCCAAGGTTGCTGTCTGGGCGTGACTCTCGGCTGGGTCACCTCTGACCATTCTCCCCTGTAGCCTTGCTAGTGTTTCTACTCGACATAGGCAGTGCAAGGAGCCGATCAGCAGGCTGGGTAAGTGGTCGACGCCTGAGGAGGGAGTGACCAAAGTGAATGTAGATAGGTCAGCTAGAGGCAATCCCAGGCTGGCTGGAATTGGGGGTATTGGAAGAGACAGTGCTGGGGATATTCTTTTCCTTTTTTCTGAGTATAAAGGCCTCCATACTAATAATCTGATGGAGGCGCAGGCTATCCTAGAAGCTTTGCATATTTGTTGCCAGCAGGGCTGGCTTAATGTTATTTGTGAGTCAGACTCACAAGTTATTGTCAACTTGTTGAGTAACTGTAATCTTGAGCAGGTGGATTGGCCTTTAGCCATGACTGTTAAGCAAATTCAGAAGATTAGCCAATTTTTTGAGAGGATCTCGTTTAAACAGATTCCTCGTGAATGGAATAGTGTTGCTGATTGTTTGGCCAAATGGGCTACGAAATATGGACCGGGTTGGTCTATTCATGACCAGAGTATGATTTTGGCTGGGTTAACCTCTACCCTAGCGCATTTTCTTGAGCAGGACATTAGTATGTAATCTGCCCGTTCCCAGGCTCGTTTGAATAAATTTTTACCCCTTTTAGTTGCAAACTACAATAATTTTTGACTTCATAATTCGAACGTCGAATTGATAAGATATATATATATATATATATATATATATATATATATATATATCAATATCACTTTTATAAATTTTTAACCAAGTCTCAAAATGACACTAAAAATATCCAATCCATCCCCACAAACTGTTCATGTTGTTCCAAAACTAAAGATTCCAATCCCAAAATAATTATGGTCATTCAAACATAACTAAGAAAAATCTAAATATATCATAGAAAAAATATAATATTTCTAACATTGAAGTCATACAAAGTTATATTATTCCAAATTGGAATGTTATCTTATACCTTGATTATGATTAAAAAATAAGATAACTAATCATAATTTATTTATCCATTATGATTTTTGAAACCAATCAAAATATAAACATGAATTAATCAACTAATCATCATTAATTCATAATAAAAAAATATCCATCTTAATATACTAGTAATTGATCGAGTCCCTAACATAGTTTTAAATTTCATGGTTGAGTCATCTTCATGATAGAAAAAGTATTATTTTTGGAAAAAACTTAAGGGGGTATGAAAAATAGGCATAACATTGGTGACCCTGCTATCCAATTTTAATTATGAAATCAGGTAGAAATCATATTGTTTATTATAAGAATATTAACTTGAGAGTGTCATCCAAGTAAATCATTTCTCAAGTAGCTATGCATGAACCTATTTATAATGAAATGCAATAAGAGATGAAATGTTTGGCTAGTATGGCATTAAGAAAGGGAATGATATAACATTAAAGTTTTGGTTGCATTCACACACGAATGCAAAATGCCTTAAACACAATTTATGAAAGTGAAATATTACTTTACAACCAGTTATAACTCAGTCTATATTAATCATATATAAAAAATAAAAAATTATAAAGAGTAAAATTTAAAATTAATTGATACTTACAGTCCTATTGTAGCATCATTTCATTCTCCCTTATAACATGAAAACTTTGTCCATTTGAAACACTTGTTGATATTTTCTAAAGTCAAAGTCAAAGAATAACAAGAAAATAAACAAACAATAAGAAAAGAAAATAACTAAAAATGGAGGGAAAAATAAAAGGAAAACATCAAACTAAAATTGACAAAATATTTATAGATCAAAAAGAAATAAATCATTCACTTATAACAAAAATCATCCATTGTGCGATAAAATGAAAGATACATCATAACTGGAAACTACCAAAAGCAAAGAAATAAAACTTAATAAATGAAGGAGGTATAAGAATAAATGATAAAATATCTCCTCTAATATGACTATGATGTAAGAAAATATTTTTAGCATGCAAATATTCATGAAATGTGAAGCTATATGATTTGAAAATATCAAAACAACATGATAAACACATTTAGATAACCTTGAATAAACATAATTAAACCATGATTATGCATGTTTCTTGCCATTTCTTGGTTTTTATTTTATATGAAAGCTTATTTATCTGATTTGAAGTGAGATGGATATTTTTAAGGTTAAGATAGAGAGGATCTTAATCAAAAAATTAACTTGTCTATTCAAGTATCTCTAAATATTTTTGAATATCTTATGATTTAGCATATTCAATAGGATATGTTGTTTCAAGCTCTAAGGGGTCATAAAATTTGAAACATTCATAGTCAATGTTTTTAAATAAGTATCATAATTTAAATTCTATAGAAGAAACCTTATAGGAAATATCATACTTGCTTATTGATTTTATATCTCAATTTCAATAATCAAACTTTTCATACTCAACATTAGTCAATTAATTGGAAATCTCAGTATCTGCAACATCATGAAAATATTTTTTTATTATTATAACACTAAATCTAACATCAAAGAGATCATAATTTTCATTATCAGTGTGATCTTTTGAATCAAAAGTGATAGGATAATTAATGGAAGGATTCAAAGTATATTTGATATTGTTATAGACAATAATAAAACCATAAGAAGATGAATAATTTATGTTGGAGATGTAATCAAATTCAAAATCCAAATAAATTTCTATATCAAAATCAAGAGTTTTCAGTTCAATTATTTATAAAACATCATCATCTTCATTACATGTGTTTGAAAGAAAATCAAGATTAATTTCATTTGCTAATGGGATGTCACTAGAAAATAAATCAAAATTAAGAGAAAATATGTTCTCATATGTTTGATCACATTGATTATATGAATTAAATTGCTCTAATTATGAATTTAAATAAAATTCTAAATCAAAACATTATAATGAAATATCTGAACTGTAATCTAATTTTTGAGAATTATTTTTAGTATGCCATGTCATAATTTGATTATAAATAAAAAATAAGAAAGATTTTTTGTGAATTTCATGTTTAAAATACAATATTACTATAGAGAATCTTCTACATTTGAAATGTCATGATTGAACTAGTAAAATTTATAAAAATCTTGATTTTGTCTTTGAATGTGATCAAACTTCAAGGTTGAGCTAAAGTCGAAAATACTAGTCTTTTGAATAATTTGAATATAATTCTTAGGTAAGTTTATCTTCCAAAAAATAAATGAAATATCACCACTTGGTTGAAAAGGAAAAATAATTCCCTTTAATTTTGAAAAAAAACATAATAAATATTCTTCTATGGATTCTTTTTCCTTAAAATAAAGCATGAACCAAGATATCAAATGTTGATCTACTTGAATTTCAATAAATCTTTTGATGTAAAGCCATTATTGAGTGAGCTCATCCATATTTTCCATAATTAATCAAGAAATAGTCATGTAACTAGAATAAAATATTTGGACGACTAATTATGATAACTATCAACTAAAAACTAGCCACTAGTTATGATAATGTGAATCATTGAATATAAAAATGAATAAATAAATACACTTGATTTAAACTCCCTAGTGTAGTCAATAAATTTTTTGATGGTGAAAAATGTTACACCAATGAATCAATCCATTCACCTATCATGAAAGTCGAGATGGAATCATACTAGTTTCATTGTAATAGATCTATGGTTGAAAAGTAGTCCTAAGACATGTAAAGGGGTATTTAAAAATTTTAAGGATTACTATGTTTGATAATAAATCTAAATCAAGATTAAAAATATTTACTAATTTGATCAAACACAACATGAAAATCAACTATGTCAAGAAAAGTTACTCATAAACCATGTTTTGATCTAAGAAGATAATCATTCCTTCAATATATATAAATCAATATCAAATCTGATATAAATTGTCATTTGACCTATCTGACAATATAAAGTCTATGAATTAGATGATTTCTTAAAAGACAAAAATTTTAGATTGTTGAAAAGTATATCTTATGTTCATGCTCATGAATGATTGTAAAAGATAATAAATAAGAAAGCATAAATATAAATATAACTCAACAATCCTAAAGACATGATAAAAATAACATCTATCTACTAGGAAAATAAATAATAAACTAATTAATAAAACTAAAAATATGAAATCTAATCTAAATTAAAACTAACTATAACACTAAACTATAACTAACTAAAGAAATAAATTATAAATAAATAAAAACTATCGAAGAAATTATACTAATGTTAATGAAACTAAAATAGAAATTGAACTCAAATAAACAAAATACATTGTAAAAAAATTACGAGTCTTAATAAATAAGAGTATTTCTAGTAATTCAGACTAATTTTATTTGAAAAATCAATATCTTTCACAAAAAAATATTTTCAAAGATAGCTTTTACAATTAATTAGATCAACAGTCTGTCATAAAAAGTGATGTTTTCATCATTATTTAAGTTGAATACTTAGATTATATAAATAATACTATAATATACAGTCATCAAAATATATTAAACTTGATAATATTCAAATAATTAGTTATAAATGGCAATATAAAATGAGATATACATGTGTTATTTAAGCAGTATACTCAATCATTAGAGAAAGTGCCATTCATCTATCTGCAAAAGTTAGCTATCTCATATAAGTTGAATAGAAGGAAGAGATAAATTATTAACTTCACAATGTATAAGCCTTCAATACTTATTTTATTCCTCCACTTCAAATGAGTCATTGATATCCTTTTATGCTTCAAATTAGTTAAAAAATAGGTTATAACTAACATTAGTGAGTTATTAGTTTGTCTTAACTAATTGACTTAAAATTCGATTAATTATAAAAATTTATTAGTGAACGATATGTTTAAATAAGACTTAAAAAGTATTAATATATCAAGTTTTCTTAATATATATATCAGGTACTATCTTAACAGATGGGGACCCATATCAATTAATAATAATAAAATAGAATACACATATCAATTAATAAATAGATAAATCAAAATTTAATAGAATTATATTTATATTAAACCTTAATAAATATTCCAAAATTAACTTAGGTATATATATATATATATATATATATATATATATATATATATATATATATGTATATATATATATACATATATATATGTATATATATATATATACATATATATATATATATATATGTATATATATATATATACATATATATATATATATATGTATATATATATATATGTATATATATATATGTATATATATATATATATATATGTATATATATATATATATGTATATATATATATATGTATATATATATATATATATATATATGTATATATATATATATGTGTGTATATATATATGTACACACACACACACACACACACACACACACACACACACACACACACATATATAAAGTCTGCTATACTTTTAAAAGTTATAAAAAATCAGAAAGCTCATGTATCAAAATTGCAAGTTAAAAAATCAAGTCTAGAATTATAAAGTTATGCCAATTATAGCTTAACTGGTAGAAATAAAATTCATCTTGATGAGGTCTAATAATCATCATAGTCTTAAAGGACCTCAATCATTGGCTTCCCTTACTCATTTACGCATTCATTATACTCTATTTCCATAGCTAGAAGATGAACTATCTTTGTACCAGTATTAGTTAAGGGATCGTCAATATTTAGCTTAATCTATTTAAGCACTCTAACCTCAAGAAGAGTATCTAGATCATTATGAATATCTGATCTCTTATCTAAAGACCAAACTCAATCAAACCGGAATTGAAGCAATATTAAAAAAATTATTCTTGAAAAGTAACTTCTCAAAAAATATTAGATCTCTCATTTATCATATTTCAAACTAAATGGAAACTTAAAAACATTGAAATATAAACCATATACTATCGAATCTTCAAATTAAACCCTCATAAAATTTCATAATAAATTTTTCTCAAAATTTTGAATCAAACCCACCATAGGTTTCCAACATGATTCCATCCTAATTCTTTTCAAAATATAAGACCAAATTATATTTAGAAGTAGAAACCACTTGTTCAATATATAATCCTCATAAAAATTACAACAGAGAAATAACATACTTCTTCAAAGTACTATTATTTCAACATCCAATTTAAAAACAAAACCCAAGACTTCAATACTATGGTGTAAATTCAATAGAAATTTCATATTTTATCAAATTATTTTTAAAACCAATATTTGCAGACGAAACTGGAAGATAAAATTTATGGCTTAAACATCAATATTTTATGGAATATGTAGATTCATCTTACATCAAAACCCTGACACAACTTAACAAACCGTATAAGCTCATGGATACATTTTTGAAAATTCAAACATCATATAATCCAAAAATAATAGACCCACTGAAACCCAAAATTTAAGAACAAAGATGAGAGATTCATCATTTAATTCAAACTCAAAAATCTTATTTTTATGACATGCGTGCAAAATTTCTATAGAAACTAAAATTGATATATATATACACCATGATCCTTTCATGATAGATCATACCATGACTTTCATCAGATTTACAAAGCATAAACATAGACAACATAAATTTTCATATAAATTTTTTTGTGAAAACTCTGAGACTTGACCATTATTTTATACTACTTATTGAAAGCCCATAGATTTCAACAAAAACTTCAAATATTTTTGAACACCCAATTTTGAACCTAAATCACTCTACATTTCATTGATGACCAAAAATATATTAAAAAATCATAACCAATATTTACCAACATTTGTTCATGAGAAGGATATCCAAGACTTCTATATATTTCATTCTTCAAAAATATTCATGCAGATATTCAAATTGATAACCTTTTCAAAAATTATTAACATGCAAACCATCACAATTTTTCTTTCTAAAACTTTCCAAATAACTCATACAATTTTTTAAAAATTCATTAAATCTATTCATGACATACTTTGTAATATTTTTATACAATTTTTCTATTTAAAATAATTCTTTGTAAGTCGAAATCAACTCGAAATCCAAATTTCCATAACTTTGATTCCATAAGCAAGCTTCGTAAAATTACTAAAAACCAAGAAAAATGACCCCTATGTATTTGGCACCCTCCATTGTAACTGACTTGAAGACATGCCCTATTTCTATTGGCTCAGAAAAATCAATGATATACTTATCAATGCCTCCAACTAGGTTATCATAATAATAAAATTTAGTCATCACGATATTTCCTACTAAACCTTTATCAACTTCCATGAATCAAGGCATGTTGCCTCACCATAAATTTCTCCTTGCCACCAAATCTTCCTTCATGATCTTGAAGCATCATATATGCTTCACATTAAATTCCATATGAACTAGTACCATGATGTATTTCAACTCAAACAACATCTCACTATGCCACAAAAATATTAAATGGGCTACCAACTTTACCAAGCTAGTTAACTAAAATTCCATGTCAAATGCCAACTCGCCATCAAATGGAGTGCTAATGAAATGCCAACTTGTCACTGAACATTTATTGAAACATAATCCCATTATTTTTCTTTCTAAAACACCAAAGACTTAAGACTTAGACTTCATCATGGTTTGATGGCTTTAGTAGTATCATTTCAAGACTTAGGATAAATAATCCTAGGGTAGGATGTTTTGAAAGTAACTTATTACCTTTAGAACATAGGATTATGAAATGTTCAAACTAGGAACCTTAGATAAATAGGATATAAAATTAAACAAAGAGAATTCTAATATCCCTTTATATCCTTACATTCAATTTATTCAAGAAAAAAATTAACCTCAATATGTCAACAATTTTAAAAGTCTATTATATCACAGAAAGGAAAGCGAAACCTCAATAGAATTCACAAAATAAACATGATTATTTTTCTCAAAAATTAATTGTATTTATTCAAACTAATCTTCCTTATGACTTAAATTTGACCAATTGAGGTTTATTTTCAGATAGGAAACTCATATGATTTCCAAAGAGAATGAAATGATGCATTTTACCACAAACATAGTTCTTTCTCAAACTGTAATAATTTATGACTTTATAATTCTAACATTAAACTGACAAGGTTATATATATACAAATTTTGTCAATTTCAAACCAAGTCTCATAATGCCACTAAAAATATCCAAGCAGTCCCCACAAACTATTCATGTTTTTCCAAAACTAATGAGTCTAATCTAATTATCATTAGTGTCATTCAAACTTAATTGAGATGAATCTGAATATATCATATCAAAAATATAATATTTTCAACTGTAAAATCATACAATATGATATTATTCCAAACTAAAATGCTATCTTTTAACCTAATTATGATTTAAAACTAAGATAAATGATCACAAACATTCACAATGATAAATATAAATGCATATTTTATTCATTTATCCCCTGTGATTTTTGAAATCACCCAAAATATAAACATGAATTCATCAATCAATCATAATCAATTCATAATAGAAAATATGCATCCAAATATAATACTAATTGACTGAGTCCCTGACACAATTTTAAATTTCATGACTGGGTCATCTCTATGGGAGAAAAAGTATTAGTTTTAGAATAAATTGAGGGGGTGTGAAAAATAAGTATAACACTTTCCAAATTTTCATGTTAAAATTTATTGTATCATCTAGACATACAAATTTGATACTATGAGTTGACTTTATTCACTCATGTTCACCATGTTACAAGTATGATTAGGTTGTATGTTTTAATCTAATCTCAATTATCGAGTGTGAAATTACCTTATCTCAAAGGTTGAGGGCAGGTGCCTTCTAATCTCTCTCTATCTACTTAGATATATGTTATTTATATATTTATTTATATTTATCCTAATCTCAATTTTAGATCCTCACAATGATACATCTTTCAAGTCAACATGATAATAGGCAAGGTGGTTACATTGATACATAGGTGTACTCCTAAAACATAATCTTTTAATTTCAATCTTTTCAAATACTTTTAATTAAAGATTATATTCTCTAACATGCTCTTGGTTATAGGTCAGTCATTACAAAAGCATTCAAGTTAGACTCAATCAAAGATAATGTGTGTTATATACACCCATGTATCCATTCCTATCCTTTAAACTAGCAACTTAATTACTAGATTAAAGAGGGGAAGTGTGGACACTATTTTATGGATTATATAACACCTAAGTTTTGCATATTTGTCGAAATCAAGCCTTATATATTTATCCAAGTTTTAAGCCATTCCCATTTTTAGAGTTTTTGTATCTTCTCTATCTTGTGCCCATTGGCCTATCTATTGGTCCAACCAAATTTATGTTGATGACCCATACCTTCTATCTTATCAAAAATGTTAAAAACCTACTTATCTTCTACCACTAGAAATTATGAGTCTATACCTACTTTCCTGCTCCCTAGACACTAATATCCATGACAAATGCTTATGTTAATGCTAATTTCTTTCACTAACGAAAGTGCTTTGTTCCCTAAATGCATCCAATTTATAAATGAAACATATAGTTCACTAAATTCATCCAATTTATAAATGAAACATATCCTAATAGTTGGCACAAGTTCTTTAATGTGAGTTATTTGTCCAAGAGGATTGGTATAAATACAAGGTCAAGCCTAATTCATTATTTAGCTACCTACAAAATAGAAGATACCAAAAGATTCCAAGGTAACTTATAAAATCATTCTATCAAGCATTAAATTGGGAAAATCATCCATATATTCTCCTATTTCCATATTAATTATAACAAGAACACATCGATAGTTTAGAAGTACTGAAGGAGAAGCCCAATATATATATATATATATATAAAGTTACAAGTTAGGTCACTATTGTAATTTTTTATCACATATTACATGATTCACACACAAGATGACATGTAAGGGATAACTACATCAGTCAAAGGCCCAATTTAAATTATTGTCTATGTAGGCAGTGCTCATTGACAAAGGGGTATTTTGGGTTATATTTACATTGTGTTCGCACTTAACCTTTTTTCTCCAAGGTCACTATTAATATGAATAAACATGGTTTCATATATTTATGAAGACTAATAGTCTATTATCAAGATCTAAATTCACAAAATCGAAGTTGTAGTTCAACTCATTAAAATCTAGGTGGTCACATCCTTTTCTATAAGGTATTTTATATATGAGACTTACATTAAATTTATATGGTAGTATAAACACAACTAACCAAAGCTAACATTAATGTCTATATCTCTAGAAACATCCAATCTAGAATGTAATGAATGTTACATCTTCTAGTCTATTTTCTACATTCAAAGCTACATTAGCACTGGAACCAACTAAGTACATTAATTCTTTGTCATTTTCATATTTAACAAAGTTTAACTTATTATTTTTAGCATAACTCAGAATAATAAATTTAATATATGTTTATATATGAGTCTAGCACTGACTTGGTGTACTATAAATCTGATTATCACCCTTGTGCATTGTCATTTATATATACCTCTTTAATATTTACTAATAACACCAATCTAGAACCCATTTTATGGTTTGACACTTATTAAAAATGATTCTCTAGCTAGTCTGAGTATTATTCTGACATCTCTACCTTTTTAATGTGTCTATTTTACTTCCCTAATCTCCACAAAATGCAAAAGAGTTTGGAAACTTTTAGTTCCCTTATTTTTGAATATTTTACACCAAATCATTAGTAATAGATCCTTCCATATGTCACAAAAATAATTATAGTCACATGTAACTCTTTTTTTTTAAATTTTAATACTTCGACGCAATCATAAACTCAAAACATATTTTAAAAGATGAGGTTCTGATCACCTCCAATAATTTCTAGTACTTATGTGCTACTACATTGAATAACCAATCTATTGATTCCTTGATACTCAACTTATGGGCAAGCTAAAAGTTATATTTTAGAACTAATTATACATTATCTTTGTTTCTCCAAATGATTTTAAATTTAATGCATATATCCTAGCATTCATGTGTTTTCATATCATTAAGTCTCTCCTACTATTTTTTTACTACGTTGAAGAATTTTATTATCAAGTTTTTATGATTTAAGAGTATACATAAGTTGTAAGAATTATACTAAAGATTTTTGCACCATTATTTGGGAAATCAACATTTGTAAAATATTATTCTCATAATTTCAAAGCATAGTAAAGTAATGGCATGGACATAACATAAAATAAATAACTAATCTATTTTGGTTGATGAAAGATTTACCTTCGCCTGATTCTCTTACTTCAGACACATAGATTAATCAAAATTTCATTCATCTCTTCATCATTAACCCATTTGAGGTCCTTTATAATCTTACCATTTTTTTTAAAATTTGGATGCATTCATCCAAATTCCATATTTAGATTTAAATCTTTCCACTTGGCTAAGTACTCTTTGCCTCAAGTCTTCTTGTGAGTCAAAATGTAAAAACTAGGTTCCATTTCCTCTTTAGATACTTTCAAAAACTATTCTCTCCAATCCATGGCATAAAAAATGTTTTAATTCATTTTTTCCTCAACATAAGGGTCTAAATGTTCTTCATTGAATATAGGTGAAATGTTTAACCCACCCAATAGTTCTAATTCATAAGCATTAGTTGAAAATTTTATTAAAACCTACAAAAGTTTGATCTTCTTCCACTTAAGTTTGTTGTAGTCACCTTTTAATAACCTATCACTATGAAAGTGTGTCAAAACCAAGTCCCTAACCTCAAAATTCAAATCCTCTCCTTCACATAACAACATGTTTCTTCTCTTTTTGATCACTCTCATCAAGTCTTCCCTTGACTTCCTGATGTACATCTTACATAATTTCAACATAATTTTCACCATTTGTTCATGTATTAATAGTATCAATAATACATTAAAACTCACATAAATCCTAAATTATACTCCCATAAACTATTTTAAAACATAATTTATTTGATCGAATCATTGTATGAAAACTCAGATTGTGACAACATCAAATTCCACTATTTGTAATTAGCACCAATAAAACATCTCAGCCAATTACTAATATTCCAATTTAGAACCTATATTTACACATGTGTTTGAGGGTTATAAAATGAACTAAATAATAATGTTATGCCCAAAATTTTCCATATCTTCCTCCAAAATTGTTTAACAAACTTTGTATATGTATCTAATATAATACTTATTGAAATAATTTTTTTTCAATATGTGTGGCATCAATAATATTCTCACATGTTAAAAAGTTTCCCATCTTAGAAAATGTATCAAAAAATAAAATATGGAATAATTAGCTCATTTTTCACTTGGTAATCCAAGAACAAAATACATACTCAACGCATCCCATGGTTTATCTAGAATGGGAATGCTTGATACAAACAAATATTATTAAATTTATCCTTAGCCTGTGATAAAACCATCCACTTCCACATAAACATATTCAAAAAAATACTCATTTGAGGCAAATAGTATTTGTCACTAAGCTATGTCAAATTCTTATCATACCTATAATTATCATGTATACATCTATTATGTTTTTGTTCCAATAGGTTATCTCTCATTGAACCTTGAGTTATACACAACTTCCTTCCCTGGAATAATAACCCATATTGAATAATGTAATCTAACCATAGATTTATATTTAAATTTGTTGGATTCATGCATGGTGCCTACACATATAATAAATATAATCCCTCTTCATATAAATTTATCATTGGTTCAAACCCAATCATCTCTAGCTTGAGCTTAGTCACAAAAAGATCTCACCTACTAAAGGTATCCATAAATACCAAACTTCCCACTTCTATATTTTTAAAATAAATAAAAGTTTTGAATAAGTTATGACCATTTCATGTGAATTTGATTTATCTTACCCTATTTTTTAATGAAACACAAGGCATGATTTTATATGTACAAAACAAATCTCTTTGGAAAAAAGTAATTGTACCACTTCTTGAGATCTTGTACGATTGTATAGAACTCTTGGTCATAGACTAAAACTTCTTCTTTGTGTCATTCAAAGTTTCACTAAAATAAGCAATGAGATTACCTTTATTATGTAAAACCACCCATAAGAATTTCCCACTTGCATAATAATCAACCTGAGATACTTTTCTAAAGTCCAACATGGCTAACACATGTCTTTTTGTCACTTTTATATTTAAATATTGAAATTTAGTATCTTTTTCAACACTCCATTAAATTTTTATCTTATCTCCCTTTATAATATCTATAATGGGTGGACATATTCCATTGAATTTCGTAATGAAATTTACATAAAATCTTGCCAACCCATGGAAATTTCTTGACTTAATCATACTCTTTGGTAATGATAAAATTTCCCTCACCTTATCAATATCTATCATTAGTCCATCATTTTTGATTACAAGACCAAAATATATCAACTCCTCTTGCATGAAGTTGCATTTATTCAAATTCAATAACAAATTATCTTCTTTCAACTTATCCAAAAGCAACATTAAATTATTTACATGCTCATCTTTAGAATGACTAAAGACCAAAATAACATCCAAATAGATTTCCAAAAACTTACCTATAAAAATATTTGACACTTCATTCATTAATCTCATTATTATACTTGAGGCATTTAAGAAAACAAATTGCATGGCCAACCACTCATACAATCGGTCAATTATCTTGAATTTTATCTTCCACTCATCACATTTTTTATACATATTTGGTGATATCTAATCTCAAAATATATATTAGTGAAGTAACTTTTTCTACTTAAATAGTCCATTAAGTCAACCATTCTTTATAATGGAGACATGTAGTTAATGGTTAATTTATTGGTTACATATGAACCCATACACATCATCCACTCTCCACCATTATTAGGAGATAACCAATATGGTAATACACATGGGATTACACTCTATGAAATTAATCTCCTTTTTAGTAAGTCTTTTAGTTTCCTCTTTATCTCTTCATTCTCCATAGGATGTTGTATTTAGAAAATTTGCTCTAGGTACTAGATCTATGTGATGGATATTACTTCTTATAGTTGGTATCCCCTCCAAAAAAATAATTGAGATAGTGTCAACATATTCTTCCAACATAATCTAAATTTACATAATAATATAAATTACCTCGGTGGTTGTCACAACTTGTACCTATTTTGAAACTAGAGCATAACATGTCTCCTCCTCCATTACCAACTTTAAAAAGTATTTATTAGAAACCAAAATGACTTTGGAAGTGTTATCCAATTAATTTCCCCTATATATCAATGGGTTCAATGTGAATATATTTCCATCACTCCTTATGGTGTATGTGTTTTATATTCAATTAGGCACGAATCTCATATCAGACTGTCATGGCCTTTCCAATACCACATGACGCACATCCATTGGAATAATATCATATAAAACATCATCTTTATATGAATAAATTTTAAAAATCATAATATATTTTTTATTCACCAACATGTGATGGCCTTTAAGTAACCATGAAACCTTGTATGGTGTAGTATGTACCAACCCTTTCAACCCAATATTCTATACAATTTCTTGAGAAACAATATTATCTATGCTACTAATATAAATCACCACATTAAAACACTTACCTTTGGTTTCAAAAATATTCTATCATAAACTATTTATTTGTGAGATTTCATTGACATCTTTGGTTGGTTTCAACAACCCTCTCTTCATCCATCAAACCTCTCCTTTTTATAGGGCTTATATGTGTGTTGGTGATCTAACAGTCTCTTCATCATGATGAGAAACATGGTTATTTAGATTTGTCCTCCTACCATTATTTTTATTACTTTCTTGACACTGATGGGCTCTATGCCCAACATACCTATTGCATTCTAAACATTTACATTGAAATCCTATAGCACCACCTCTTCCAAAGGATCCTCTCCCCATATAAGAATTACCTACTCATATACTAGTGAATTTATTTTATGGGTTTCTAAATTTTTTATCATGGGTTTATTATCCCCTTTCACTTCTACCTTGTCATGTTCCTCTTGAAGAGCTTCCTCTACCTCTAGAGTTTACCTTTTGTTTGTTGGCAACTTCTCTTGTGCTTTAAATTTAGTTGAATAGGCTTCTTCCATTGTTCTAAGGTTTAACAAAATGATTTCATCTTAAATTAAATATACATTCTATTCAAGTATCTTGCTACCTTCTTTTGATCAATCTTAATTTTTAAACCTTTTACAAATTAGTGAGTCTATATAACTCCTTATTTATTCAATATGCATATCCTTTTTTCATAAATTTTGAAGTTTTATAAACAACCCCATTTCATAATTAGAAGTCATAAATTTTGCCTTCAAATTTTTCACCATGCTACAATAAGATATTGTCTTCTAGTGAATTTTATTTTGTCTCTCATCTTGTACATTATCTCACCATAAAGAGGCATGGTTATTAAAGTTAATATAATTAAACTTAACCTTCTTAGGTTGATCCATAGATTCATAGTTAAAATATTTCTTCATCTCAAGCATCTAATCCACAATCTCCTTAGTATTTAAAACCTCACTATAACAATGTGTCTCCAACTTGTATTTACTACCAAGCCTTACCACATCATAAGAAATATAATCTCAGATTCTCTAATATATACAAATGCACGATAGATGGGTGGATTTAATTTTCCATAAATTGAAATATTAAATTATAAACCATTAGCGATAGTTCCTTCTGCTCATCAAAAAATAAGGAAAAGTGTACATAAATGTTTTATGTAAATGAAATAAATCCAATGAATAATAAATTCAATACATAATTTGAAAAATGAGGATTTAATAACCTCCAAAACTCCCATCGATTCATGTCCTACTACATCAAGAAACCAAAATATTGATTCTTTAATGCCCAAGTTAGGAGACATGATAAATTATAGATGTAAAAATTTGTTGTACATCAGAATTATTTATCCAAATGAGTAGAAATTTAATGCACAATTCCTAATATGTGTGTTATCAGATCTTGAAGTCTCTCCTATAAATTTTTTTAATACATTGAACAATTCTCCTTCCAACTATCTATGATTTAAGATTATCCATAGAATGAGAAAAGAATATGAAAGGTTTCCACACTATTGTGTTGCAAAGAAATAATATTTCAATATCATTCTCATAATTACACAATCTTACACAAAGAAGGCCAAAGACAAAATAAAAATAAGGAACCAAATATAACATACTTCTAGTTGATGCAATTACCCTAATTCACCTTGGATACCCCTACATCATGCATTAAAAATATTTGTGCATTGCATTTAATCATTGATCTAAAATATAGATCTCATGTACTATTTATAATTGATAAATGTTTTAAATATTCCCAATGTATGTAATTCATGATTTTAAGACACTTTATATTTAAAGAATAAGTTCAGATAGTTTATAATGATAGATTTAGTTTTGGGATGGTTTATAAATATTAATAGTAATAAAGTTATTAATATTTAACTCTTCATTTCCAGGGGGTTGCCTTATATAGTAGAACCATTACTATATGCAGGCGGTGGCTTATTAATCACTAGTGTTTCAAGGTGGTATTTGTGAAATTGCCATGATGGTTTCATAACTATTAGTTTTCATCACCACCTTATAAAAAAAAATATTGGAATAATTTTAAATGTTCCCTCTACTCAATGATGGTTCATTTCAAACTATCAATGGATTCCAAAGTAAAATGTCATATATATACACATGTTGTGTCATGCATAAGACATCAAAGAAGTTAGTGAGGAATTGTGAAGATGTACTCACATTTTAATTTCTAAATTTAGGTCTTTGTTCATATTATTTAAAAAAAATCTATATGTTAGTGGTTGTTTATGATTTTGGTTTATTCTATGAAGTATTATAAGAGCATAAATACTCTAGGTATAAATTTGGATACTGTAATAATTGGTAGATCTATGCATGAAAGGATAAAAGTTGCATTAAGCACACTTTCACTAATTAAATATGAAGGAAGTGTAGAAGACTAGTTTCTCTTAGTCTCCATAATGTGTTTTCTTAAAAGTTAAAGCCAATACAATGAAATCACAATTTTTAAAAAAAAGTATCCATTAGTGCCCAAGGGATTAACTCTATTAGGTAATACATCCTTGAAATATTAAGTATTTTAAAATGTGTTAATAACTAAGTTTAACAGTAGACTTGAAGGTTCAAGATGGATTTGGCTTTCCTAGGGAGGCGAACTTCAACTCTTAAAAGCATTGTTCTAAGTTATTTCTTGGGAATTAAGGTTCCTTTTCGTTCACTAATTTTATATAATATATCCACTACTAGGTACCTTCCACCATTTGATTCTTGATTTAATATAATATTAAATGTGTGGGAGCTTTGTAATATGTCACAAGCATCCATCAAATCTTAATTGAAAGCATATTTATGTCATATGTTGGCATTGCTAGTATTTTGGTAAACATCTATACCAAAAGAACATTTTGAAAAAAAATATCAAAGGGGTGTGATATACTGAAATATAATGGTTGTAGTATATGCATAAAATTGTTTTGTTTAATATACCTTATAAAAATCTAAAAATATATAATTGTTAGTTGTAATACAAGATCTAGAACCTTAACTAGTCTTCTCTCAACTTTTAACCATGTCAAAGATTTAGAATTGGGAATTAAAATGTCGAAGAATACATAATGCATGCGAGCTATTTGAAAAAATATGTAAAAGGATTGGTTTCATGGAATTCAATAATTACAAATTTGTGCAAAATGGGTTTGTTGAAAACACCATAGAAATTTTAATGAAAACAATTGGTAGGTGTAAATTCAAAGTCTAAAACCTTTTCCAACATCCTCAAAACATGTGAAAAATAAGATCTTTGAAATAGAGTATCTAATAAAATTCTTCAAAGGGTTTTTGTCTCATAAAACACAAGGATTGTAAGATTTGCACAAAATGGGTTTATTAAAAAGGTTTAAAGTTTAATAAGTATAAATAAAGACTTCACAACGTTTAAAAACATGCTCTGGGCATATATAAAATCATAAAATCATATCTAAATTTTCATAAAATGTTGTAGTTACAAGTTCCCTGATTTACATGTATGCAAACTACTTAAACATACACAATGCATATATACTTTTTATTGATGAAATGAGTGAAAGAGATCTAGTCTCATGGACTATAATTATTTCATAATATTCCCAAAAAATGAGGGGGGTGGGTGATTTTTTTTAAGATTCCATGAAAACTTTTTACGAAATTACAATTAATAGGTGTAAAGCTAGACTCGACGACCTTTTCCATCACTACAATTTAGAAATATAAGTCTAAAAATTTTAAACATGTTCACACCATAATAAATAATAAATCAATCCTTTTTAGTGTGTACATACCTTCCATTTCATTTTATTTGCCTAATCCTCCTTTTTTGCTAAGCTAATACATACTTGTAAAACTAACAAAAATCTAGAAACTTCATTTTTCCCTACTACACTATCACCTTGTATATTGAAATAATTATAAATATAGCATTTAAATCACAAGATAAAAACGTTAAAAATAGTTTGACATTACCAAAAGAAACAACATAATATTTCTTTTTCTCAGAATTTTCCATTGAGATGCATTTAACTGCTGGACTTGAATTGTTCACCATCTAATTATTTTGCCACTAAATTATCCAATTTCAAGGCTTATAGATTATGTTTACTAAAATGAATACTTGAATAATCTACCCCATGTTGGCACTAGTTTGGTGTATCTGATCTTGTAGCATGTCCAAACTTATGTTCATTCTAAGTTCTCCAGTTAACAAATATTTTACTACCAATTCTTTTCAGGACTACTTTAGTTTGGTATAATTTACTTCATTTTCTAATAGCATGTTTCCATAGCAGGGTTAATTATAACTATTTTTCACTTGTATGGGGTCTCATGCATGTTTAAATTTCTTGAACTATAAAAAATAGAATCTTTATTTTAAATAAAAGAGCAATGACTACATAGGAAAGAGATTTTTAGAGATAGGTAGAGGCTGGGGGCAAGAATTTGTAGCACCCATAAATAAAATTTAGGCTTAAAAAAAATTTAATAAAAAAAATTGTTTTATAATTCTTTTTACATTCAAACCTCATATAATTTATGTGAAAATATAATTTTTACAATTTCTAAAATCCATTGGACATTTTCACTACATATCTACTCCTAAAAAATCTATGTAATATGCACTAAATATTTTTGCATTTATAATAGCATGGACCAAGCCATAACACCCTAATTTTTACTTTCACACCCTACATATAAGTTTGGCATCAAGTTTACTAGAATAACATTCAATGTTTACCCAACATTCTCATTGATAGATATGAATACTTTTGGCATTGAATCTTCGTTCACACATTCACTTGGAATTTATTTAAGCTTTATCTTACTGTCGGATCTAAATTTTAATACTTTTGGCATTACATGCTCTTTCATACAATCACTTGGAATTTCCCTAAACTTTATATGTGAAGATTTTGGGCATCAAACTTTAATTCACTCCATAGCATGAAATGTATCCAACCTGTATCTTACTCCTAACTATAAATGTGGATACATTAGGTATTTCACCTTCCTTCATACCATCACCTTGAATTTATCTAAGCATGATCGTTCCCTATCTTTAAATGTGATCAATTTTGACATTAAACCTTCCTCCACATGAACCATTTGATTTTTTTTCACACTTAATCCTACCTTTCCACTAAATTTGAATACTTCTACCATTTAACCTTCCTTCACACCAACACCTTAGAATTCAAATAAGTTTGATTTGTTATAGACCATAATCTAGTTGTACCTCTATTTATTGGTAAGCTCAGCGATTAAATTTTTGACTGTCTTCCCTGTTCACTAAAACTAGTACCATATCAATTATGAAATGTGTTAAATTATTTTGGTTGAAAGATTTGGGATTTTTTAGGTTTAGATTTTAAGTTTCATTGGGTTTTAAGATCTAGGTAATGTTCTAGGATTTTATCTTTTCAACTTTATATTTTTTGTTTTAGTGTTTTCAAGATCCAAGGTTCAACTTTCACATTTTTTTATTTTATGTTTAAGGTGTTTAGAATGTTTAATTCAATCAAATTTTCTTGTTTTTTCATTGTTGGAGTTATGATTTTGGGGTATCAGTCTTAGTTAATTTATATTTCAGTGTTTGTGTTCCAAGAATTTTAGTTTCTTCTTGTTTTCAAGCTTTTTAGGTTTAAGGGTTTTACAATACAAGTTTTAGATTTTTCAAAAAAATTGTTTCTTTTTTCTTGTTGCAAGTTTTAAAGAAATTTATATCAATATAATTTTAATGTTTTCAAGGTTTAGGGTTAGATGTTTTTCAAGTCCAAGGTTTTTAGGTTTTAAGTTTAGGGGTTTTCATTCTTCAAGTTTCAAGGTTTTATATTTTGAGGTTTTTAGGTTTAATTATTTAAATTTTCATATTTTTTTAGGTTTTTAGATTAACTTTTTTTTAGTTTTGAGAATGTTAGGTTTTGGGTTTTGTCTTTCAGGAATTTTGGATTTTGATTCTAGTTTTCATGGGAATTTTATTTCATTATATTCTTCATGGTCTTAGGGTTTTTAGTTTTAGATTTTTCAAGATTAAAGCTTCAATAATTTTAGGTTCTACACTTTCATGTTTTAGGTTTTTGATTTTAGATATTTTGGCTTCTAGTTTAAGTGTCAATTTTTATTTCTCAAGTTTATAGACTTTTAGGTTTTCTAAAGTTCCAGTTTCTAGATTTAGGTTTCCCGTTTAGGTGTCAAGTTTTATTTTTCAAATTTCATGATTTTCAAGTTCTCTATTTTTAGAATTCAATGTTTAGGCTTTATGATTTTTGGTTTAGTTTTCATGTTTTAAGTTTTATGGTTTTAGTTTTTATATATATATATATATATATATATATATATATATATATATATATATATATATATATATATATATATATATATATTATGGTTTCTACATATGGAATTTTTAGAATAGTCATTTTAGATTTTACATTTTAAAATTTCTAGATTTGAACTTTCAAATTTCTATGTTTTAAAAGTTTTTTAAGTTTCGTGATTCAAAGTTTAAGTATTCGTATTTTTTATATTTCTAATTTTTTCATTTGAAAATTTTTAGAATTTATTTTCTGATTTCAGATTTTTAAAAAAATTTATTATTATTATTATTATTATTATTATTATTATTATTATTATTATTATTATTATTATTATTATTATTATTATTATTATTATTATTATTATTATTATTATTATTACCAATGGTCAAGGTTTGAATTTGGTGTTTCCTTGCACCTTCGAGTGATATGGCTATTTAATTTAGGTTAAGAAATATATAGGAAGAAATAAATGCGAAGATGTGGAGCCCCATCAAAACGTATTTTATTTTTGTCAACTAGTCACTTTGTATGTGGCATGTTTGGAAATCCTCATTATCTCGTCTTCCTCATGGATTGAACACTTCGATTTACCGTGCTCAGTTTTCGACTCAGAATTACAAATTCTCTCTCACTAGACAAATATACGGTACGCACTCATTGTCTCCAGTCTCCACCCACCTCCCTCTGCCATTGCTGGTCGGCCACGTAAATGGAGGAGTGGCACATGGCCATCAGATTTTAAAGAAGGAATCCTCATTACGATGTCGTCGTTTGCAATTTTTTTTGGTTTCTGAAGACAATGATTAATTTTTCTAACCCAGCGGAAGAATGTTTCCCTAATTTATTCGTGTCCGTGGACATGATTATTACCCGGCGTGGGGTGGGTGCAATCGATGAGTCAACACAAACAAACGTCATATTCGAGTGGGTGCGATCAGTTAATTAGAAATTTGGAATTTTAGGTAGATATGTTAATCGTAATCGAAGTTGCTTGAAGCATTTACATACTCGGAATTTAGAATATACACTTGTACGCTTGTATCTAAAATTGTTGATTTTAATATTATACACTTTCAAAACCTCAAATCTATAATTATTTAATTTTTATTTAAAAAATAATAATAAGTTGATATCTCATGCCATTTGTTAATAGAAGTTTTTATGATGATTATATATTTTAAATAAAAATATTTTAATTTATTCCAAGTTAATATATATAAATTTGGAAGAAATTTGAATATTTTTATTTAAAATATATAATCGTCATATATTTATTTAAATATAAATTAAATAATATAATTAATAATTATTGTAATATTAATATACTCTTAAAACAAATATATTTTTATAAAATTATAAAATGGTATAGAATTATATTTTTGTGTTTCAGTAATTTTATTTTAAGTAATTATGATATATATGTATTTAATTAAAAAGATATATATATATATATATATATATATATATATATATATATATATATATATATATATATTAAAATAGTTTTATTTAAAATATATAATTATCATATATTTATTTAAATATAAATTAAATTATATAAAATATAGTTAATTATTACTATAATATTAATATATTCTTAAAATAAATATATTTTTATAAAATTATAAAATGGTAAGAGTTATATTTTTGTGTTTATGCTATTTTATTTTAGGTAATTATGATATATATGTTATTAATTAAATAGATAACTTATACAAACAAGAGTCATTAAATATTTCACATTTTAAAATATTACCTTGTGAGTTATGCATTTTATATAAGGTATAGTTGTAGACTTCACATAATTTATTTTATTAAAAAGTAAATCAAAATAATAAGTAATATTATTGTTTTTTTCATTTATATATAAATTTTAGTCAAAATAATGACTAAGAACATGTGAGCATTATATGAATAAGACATTACATTTCTGTTTTTATTAAATGAAGTTGAAATATAAAATTATTACAAAAACTTTATCATAATAATAAAAATTAAATTACTATTAGAATACGTCATATAAATTATACCCAAATAATGACTTACAACTAAATTTTCATTATCTAATTATCTAATACATAGAATTAATTTCAGTCATTTACAACATTCTTATTATCACTTTTAATGAAATAATTTTGAAATATCACAATGTTATAATGTAAATTATGCATGTTGATGATCCTAAAAAATGTTCAAAAATAATTTACAAGAATAACTAAGGAGTAATTCACATAATAAATAATTTTTATTTTTAATCCACTTCATGTTATACATACATTGAGATCATTGTACATTTAAAAAAAATAATCATGTAAAACATGCATTATATAAAATCAAAATAATAAAATAAGTTTTTATAATCAATATTAAATTTCATATAAAATTCCTGAATTGAATAGAATGAATTATTCACCTATCTTTTCATCCCAATATGATTATATTTCCCTCAATGGAAATCCTAAATTGTAATCCCAAGTTAAAAATGTTGGATCACATTTATTTTTATTAATATGTTTCTATAAACTTAAAACCATCAAATTCAATATGATATTCTTCTGTGAGATATCCCCCCTCTCTTTATTTGGGATATCACTATTTCCACCAGCAACTCTAAGATCCCTTACTAAAATTGTTAGTTCCAAAATATTATTTGCATAGCCATTAAATTTTCAAAAAGGACAATATCTTGTATTAGCATGAACATATTCTACTATCAATTAAAAATCAAGATGACACTTTATAATAATACTCCACAATAGGGTCTCATATTCCTTTCCATACAGAAAACCAATAAATCATAATAGGTCCAACTTTTAACTCCATTATAAAATAATATATAATATTTTCCTACGTCATCTTATACTCATTGCATTTAAATAAATAATTTCTTACGCACTATCATATACAATGCATTTCACTTAAATTAAGTAATCAATAAATTTCCAAAACAAACAAAAGAATGAAAATAATCATACCTTGAGATGTTTGAGATGTTATGAAGTAATGGAGTGTGTTTAGAAGGCCTGGAATAAAGATATAATGAATAAATATATAATTAAATTAGTGTGATAGCTCATGTTTATCAATATTTTAACATGTCATTTTAGTACGTTTTAATATTGAAGTTATATATTTCAAATTTCTAAAATTAAAGGTTAAATAAAAATAACTATCATAATTATAACATTTCAATATATTTAAAATTTTAAAAAATATAAAAATTATATTATTCTAATCCATGAAATTTTGTGCACTATTTTTCTTAAAAAAATTATGTAAGATTATTGATAATAAAACTATAAATTATGGAGTTATTCATAAAGTATTACATTTTGTTACAGATATGACATAGCGTAAAATTATTAAAAGCAAGTAAAAGAATTAAAATAATCATAACCTATGATGCTTAGGATGTTGTGAAGTAATAAAGTATGTTTTGAAGGCCTAGAATAAGGAGATAATTAGACTAGTGTGATAGCTCAAGTTAAACAACATTTATTATGTCTTAGTATTAAATTAATATATTTCAAATTTTTAAAAGGTAAGGATTAAATAAAAATAACTATCACAATTATAATAGTTGAATATTTTAGAAAGAAGTAGAAATTTTAAAAACTATAGTACTCGAAGGCATGAATTTTTGTGCACTAATTTTTGTTAAACAATGTTTTACATAATATTATGCCATATCCTATCTACCATAAAATATAATACTTTATGAGTAGCTCCATAATTTATAGTCTTATTATCAATAATACTAATACTAAACATTATTTTATTTCCACATATTTGAAAATGAAGTGACTATATTTTTTTTATAAGTCTCATTCATTAGGTTTTCTCTTCTTCAACAAAGAAAAAAAAAACTATCTTAAATTACATATATATACTTCAAGACCAATTTAGAAATGAATTTCCTATATTCTATGTCTCATTTCTTGACATTTATATTATTTAAAAATTAAAATAGCTCTTAAATCCATATATACACCAACATCAAGAATAAAAATAAGTAACAATGATATATATGCTCTTAAAGGAAAAAATATTGAATTCAAATAAAATTATATAATAAAATTGTTAAAGCATATTATTAATCTAAAATAAATATATTACTTTTATAATAAAATATGTAGAAAATCGAAGTAGAACAACATTCATAATTTATAATTACTTCGAAAAAACTAATATTATCATAAAAAATATTTTATCAAAAAAATGTTAACTTATAAATTTAGATATAATAATTTTATAACTTCATATAAAAAAGAGTAAAAGATGTATCCTTGGGAAACACAAGATTATCAAATTTACCTTATATATTATATAGTGACTTTGCTGCTCTAAATAATTTTAATATTTCTTTTTAAGAGTTACAAAGAAAATCACCCTCATTAAATATAAAGATTAAAAAGTAATTAATTAATTTAAAATTATTTTTACAACCATTTAAAAATTAAAGAACCAAAAAAAATTAACAAACTATAGAATAGCATCACTTAACTAACATGGTTAGACATGACTTAACCGTTTACACCTCTATCAATTTTGTGTATTTAAAAACTTAAAACAAAACCTATCATGAATACTATAATCATTCCCCAGAGTATGACGATCTCTAAAGGCAGAAAAAAAATTATAAATGAAAATAGCATAAAATCATACTTAAAAAGTTGTCATAAAGCAAGATAAATTCTTGAACCTGAATATCAATAGGTCTTCGTTGCCCCATTATAATGCTGACAAATGACCATGAAAAGTTTGGTTACATAGAAAAGCAATGGATTCCTCGAGAAGCTACACTACATGATTTTAATGCAAGTCATCTTATCAAACTGAGATAGACAAACTAATGGCGAGTGATGACTATGTACATATAAAGGCGAGTGATGACTATGTACATATAAAGGCGAGTGATGACTATGTACATATAAATTTGATTAAATATTAGTATTTTGGAATGATAATGTTAGGCATTAAATATTTAGATTATTAAATTTATATGATCATATTTTTTTATCATAAATATTTTGAAAATAGTTTAAATATTAATAATTAAATAATGTAATCTACAATAAGAGGTAAAATAATATTATAATTAATTAAGCGTTAAAATTTATAATTACTAAAATTAATAATTATTATAAAATAATATTAAAATTAACCATAATGAATTATAAATTAGTATTGTAATGCATACAATAAAACACATGTGAATGTCATTATCCCATGGGAAATATGTATAAAGCATTCAAAATTGTTTTGTAGTCATCAAATTTAAAATTTAATAACTTGGATGATGATGATGATGATGATGATGATGATGATGATGATGATGATGATGATGATGATGATGATGATGATGATGATGATGATGATGATGATGATGATGATGATGATGATGATGATGATGATGATGATGATGATGATGATGATGATGATGATGATGATGATGATGATGATGATGACGACGACGACGACGACGACGACGACGATGATGACGATGATGATTGTTGTTGTTGTTTTTGTTGTTGTTGTTATGAAGTGACTAGTAAAAATCTCAACAAGCTGTAAATAGTTATAACCCTTTAAAAAATTGTAGACATATATTTTTCACATATTTGTTTAAACAAAAAGTTAATCTTTATAAAAATTCAAAGATTGGAAGATAAAACTTATAAAAAATTAAAATTAAATTTAAAGTTCTCTAAAAAAGGTCACCCTCAACATATTTTTAATTTATAGGCCAGTCATATTCAAATTTTAGGGTTACTTCAAATGAGCCACAAATCTCAGCCCTATTTCAATAACGAAAGTACGTTATTACTCAATATCAATAAAAACTTGTGCACTAAGAATGTAGATTCATTTTGAACATTATACCATCCTATTAACCAATTATTTGAGCCATTACAGTGAATGTTAGTTTTCATTAACAATTTTTTCTCTCAAGTTTCATGATATTGACATCCATACATGAGAAAGTTGATTATGTTGAAAATTAATATTTATTTTAAGTATATTAAATATATTCAAGTGGTATATTTTTAATTATCTTATGTGATCAATTACATGTGATATTAAACTATACTTTATTTTTATTTTTAAAAAACCAAATGAAATAGGACATTTCATAAATATAAAATATGTGAACTAAAGGGTTGTTTAAGGCTATGAATGACTTGGAGGAGTATGTAAGGGTGGTGTCAAATCTTATGGAAGTTTATAGGAGATATTTATGTTAATTTTAAGTGATGGTATAAGGGAAAACAATATTGAGAGGCACCAATGGTCTGCCCAACCTTTTCCCAGTGCATCCTTTAAGGTGTGCACTATGAGATATTGAGACTCAATAGATTCTTGCAAGAGAGAAAGCATAAGTAAAACTAAATGTATACTAAAAAGGTTGTATAAAAATTATGATGGAGTTTCTTAATGACTCATTAACTCTATTTAAAAGGCTATTTTTTTTTTGTATTTTACAATTTGTAATGTAATTTTTTAAAATATAATTCTCTTTTTTTATTCACTCATTTCTTATTTTCTATTTATGAATATTTTTATCATGTTGATGTAAGTCATCTTTCTTAATACATATAGGATTTTATTTTGTTAGTCATTTCCCTCAATTATCATTTTGTGTTTCACATTATCTTAATATGGTATAGTTTGAATTGATAAATTTAATTTTACACATTATTTTACTTCATTCAACTTTATTTTAAAAATACCCCATTATTTATTTCTAACATGGTATCAAATTAGATTATATTTTAAAATTGAACTTCAGAATTATGTCTGTTTATGGCTAAAAAGAAAGAACAATCTTGTTTTTTAAATGTTTACATTTTATTAAATATCTTAATAGTTTTTATTTCCTTAATCACATTATGTTATTTTACGTCTCATTAAATATATAAATAACATGTTTTATTGTTTATTTATTTATTGAAGAGATTATTTTATTTATTTATTATGTTTCTTGAAAAAAGACCTATTTTATAAAGAGGTCATTTATTTTGATTGGAAATATAAGTTTACAAAAATTTAAAAAATAAAAATAAAAATATTTTAATGTAAAAATAAATTATTAAAATTTAAGCATCACCTAAAGATAATCATCATTAAAAAATAGAATAATCTAATAAATTAAGATTTTTTGTGAACATAATAAACTAATAAATAAATGATGATATATATTTTAGTTACAAATCAAGATTGTAAATGTTTTTTAAAAAATATAATTTTAATATTAAAATCTAATATTTAATTATATTTTTTATATGAATATTATATTTATTAGGTATTAGTTAGATCTTTTTCATAAGAATTAATTTTTTATATGATATATTTTACACGTTAAAATGTATTTTTTTAATATTTTTCCTTACCGTTACTTCCAATATATAATTTTAAATTAACTTTGTTTCTTAATTTTAAAAAATTTAAGTTGTAAGTTTAATTCAAAGATAAGTAAATTATGTTCTTAAATATTAAATTAAATATTAAAAAATGATTATTAATACATTCGAAACCTCATTTAATGAGAAATTAGAGAATAAACATATCTCGATTAACAATTTTAATTAAAAAAATATTTATTTTAAAAACATTCACATTTCTAATGTTATTATAAATTTTATTCTTCTAAATAGTATATTACTTTTCAACAATATTTTTCTAGCCTTAATTTAAATTTTTTGCATTCAATAGATTATACTAGTAATAGACTTGATAAATATCAAAAAAGTACTATTGAGATTATTTTATTTAAATAATATACAAAATTTGAAGAGATTTGATTTTATACTTCTAAAATTAACGTTAAAAAGAATTCATCTCATGTTCTTTAATAAAGGACATTGCATAATTATTTTTTCTTATAAGATTTTTTTGGTCCACTTCTTCATTTAAAATTTTAAATATTGTAAGCATTATGTTAAAGATGAATATAATATTATTAAATATTATAAATTTTATCTATGTAAACTTTGTGTTGAAAAAAAAATGACCTAGTGCATTGATAGAAAACATATAAAACCACTCATTATAAAGTTTAACCAATTAGGATCCCTAAAGTTTTAGTGAACAATAACATGCCATAATTTGATACTCTCTTGTTTAATTCACGTATGATATATTTTATGAAAGATGGAATATCTTATTTGTCTCACTTTTGAAAATTTTAAATCACTTATTTTTTTCATTTGTATGCTTACTTTCTCTTGTAATTACAAAGAAAATATGTATTTACTAGAAATAATCTCTTTCTTTTTATTAGTCATGGTCAACAATGGGTTGATATTCTTCTCTGTAAAGGATTACGAAAGATTGTTCATGATCATACTTTCACCTTAACAAAGTTCTTATTGACACCTCTTATTCATTCCTCTATCAAAGCATTATAATCTTTTCAATTCTTCTTAAAGAAAGTTGTCATCAAGGAAAAATATTATGTAATATCAACCTCTTTATTTGTTCAATGCTTTATCCTTTTTTAATAAAAACTGAGACTTAAGGGTGGTTAAGGAAAGTAAGGAGTTAGATTTTAATATTTATTATAGATGTATTAAATATATATAAGTTATGTATTTCTTCTTAATAAATTTTTAATTACATATTCTAGATTTATGTGCCATGCTATTTTTGTCACTTTTGAAATAAATCTTAGAGTTTCACATTTTTTACATACTTACCTCTCATCTTATTAAGTTTAGTAACATAAAACACACAATAAAATGGTTTTGCAATATTGTAATATATTTTTTTAGTAACATTTTTTGGCTTAGTAGTTCTATTTAAAGAGCTCTCTTCTCTTTTATTTTTCAATTCTCTTAAACTAAATTTGATAAAAAATAATTATTTAGAAGAATGTATCACATGCTTTATAAAATTTTGGACATATCATTATTATAAAGGATTATAATAAATATACACTCATAATATATTTAATTTTTTGGTCTTATAAACTCTATTAATATTTGAAAGGTAATGCTGAAGGAATAATCATTATAGAAAAAGTGTAACATTTAGAATTATCCATAAAATTTAGTTATTAAATATGCACACTAATCGAATGTGAAGGATTGATCTTAAGTTAAAACTTATATAACCATCTAACCTTTTTATTATGACATATTCTATAAAGTGTTAACAAACATGTGTGTGTGTGTGTGGGGGTGTGGAGAGACAGAGAGAAGTAAATAAATATTTTGGATTTATAGAAAAAATTAAACAATTTTTTTTCTTATTTCTTTGAGAAAATTTAAATAACGACCTTAACTTTTTAGAACTTGCATGAATTAAATATATTGTTTATATTTATACTTTTTAATATTAAAATATAATAGAAATTTTATGAAAACCATATGAAATGAATAATTATAAAACTATATATTTAATTTTTGAATTAAAATGTTGATTGGATAACTCTTATAATTTTTTTTAAGAGGCAGGGTTGACCATCAAATTTAATCTTTATATTAAAATATTAATTAAAAACATATAATTATATATCTTTTTTTAAATAACATTTTTTAACTAATAAATAATAACATTTTTTCCATCATTTGTAACATATAAATCACGTGTATTTGGAGGCACACTCTCTTTATTTCACTCACACACACACACACACACACACACACACACACACACACACACACACACACACACACACACACACATATACAGATACACACACACACACACACACATATATACACACACATATACATATATATATATACACATATACATATATATACACATATACATATGTATATATATATGAGTGAAAGAAAGAGAGTGTGCCTCCAAATACACGTGATTTATATATATTTATTTACCCCTCTCTCTCTCTCTCTCTATATATATATATATATATATATATATATATATATATAGAGAGAGAGAGAGAGAGAGAGAGAGAGAAGTAAATAAATATTTTGGATTTAGAAAAAAATATTAAACAAAATATTATTTTTTTATTTTTTTGAGAAAAGTTAAATAATGACCTTAACTTTTTAGAACTTGCATGAATTAAATATATTGTTTATATTTATAATTTTTAATATTAAAATATAATAAATTTTTAATGAAAACCATATGAAATGAATAATTATAATATATATATATATATATATATATATATATATATATATATATATATATAATTTTTGAATAAAAATGTTGATTGGATAACTCTTATAAATTTTTTTTAAGAGGTAGGGTTGACCATCAAATTTAATCTTTATATTAAAATATTAATAAATATATATATATATATATATATATATATATATATATATATATATATATATATATATATATATATATATATTAAATAACATTTTTTAACTAATAAATAATAATATTTTTTCCATGATTTATAATGTGTATTTCGAGGCACACTCTCTTTATTTCACCTATTTTACATAAGTTGTGATTATTTTATTATGATTATGTTCTTCCATTAAGATATTATCTTTCTTAGTTGTAGTCACACAATCAAATTATTTTGATTCCCAATACTAATGTTCAACTTTAAAAAAATGTTTATATAAACACTCTTTCACCATGCAAAATTACACATTTAACATGACCTAGTACACAATTATGCCAATATGCAGTGGAAAGACATGTCTTTTTTCTTGTATTTGAGGATACCGAATATAAATAATAGATATCTTAGCACAAAAATGAGAACTAGAAGTTGCCATTATATTTTAATCAATTTACATGATCTTAAATGTTACAAGTGTAACACCCATAAATATTTGAACTTAAAAAATATAAAATAAAATATAACATTACAAAATAACATGTCACTAATAATCTAATTAATAGTACTAAAATATATGAACATGAATGTGAGCAGAATATAAATATACTTCTTACTAAAATGTAGAGGAAGAGGAGGAAGGTAGTAAGATGAATAAAATTTTCGTTATTTAAGTTGACTTTCGAGGAATAAAGTATAGTTGAAATGATATTTGCAATGAGGAAGTGGGAAGAGGATAACTTGTATTTATAACTATTCACAATCACATAGATTGTTGTCAAAGTACATTATTAATAGTACACAAATTAACTAACCAATTGATAGATTGTTGAGAAATTAATTTATTACAAGTAAATGTATTAATTAAAGTAATTGTTGGGCTGACATTTGTGAATTATTAATCTTTTATCAATGTATGCTTAAAAAAATCTGATGTCTCATTGACAATTATTTTCCGTCTTTTAAAATTTTATATATTTTATTTTATTTCATAAATGATAAGTAAATTAAAAAAAATTATTATTTTTAATAGATGATTTTTGAAATGCAATTCTATAATGGGTTGAATGCCTTGGAACGGCTAGTAAATGTTCAATTTTGATTAGTATAGGGAGGCAAGGAGTTCAAACTTCTTAACTAATAGATTTTAAAATAAGCCCACAATAGTAGTGTTTGTACGGTAGAAATTTTTCAATGTTCCTAAAAAAAATGTTGTCGTCAAAAGACCTCCACCACGAATGCCTTACTCTATGTATACAGCAGCAAGGTATTAAATTTGATAGCCGTATACTTATTTATATATATATATATATATATATAATACCATCATTTTTTAAAGACAATATCAAATACGAGGGAAAAATGTTGGACAGACCATCATCCTACAATAAAATTCATGACAGTTAAAGTTGACTGTCAAACTCATTGCACCAGAAATTGCTCTCTCGGCATCCATAAAATTAAGACATTTGAAGATATTAATATCAAAATTGATTTAATGGAATTTATAAATATCAAAAATGATTTAATGAAATCTATAAATGGTATGCATTAGCAAATTGATGAAAATTTTTGTTGGTCAAACTTCATCAATTTTAGGAGTCCATAAAATTTATTTCCTATTTATTAACACTTGCGCGGACAATAGAGAAATCTAATTTTTGAGCAGAATTGCATTTCCGAAAGGCTGTACGCCAGTGATGGGCAATAAGTTATATAAATTAAGCGAAACCTGGCGCGATTCATGTTAGATATTAAAAACCAAAGCAGACTACACAGCGTTTAATCGTCCCTACAAAAACGTATAATTTATTAGGACTGGAATGCCCGACACGAACCGACCCGTCACCCGACTACTTCAGTTTAAAGGTCTTCTGACCCAGTACCCAATTTTAGTATGCAACAGTGCTGCTACTCTGTATTCCATGAATATGTTTTGCCTCTTATGATATGCGTCGAGAGAGGCTAAATCCTGAAATTCGGAAGAGTCAAAAAGAAAAAGGTCCAAATGGACCCACCAAAAACAAACTGGTGCCATAGTAGTCGCATACTCAACCGCGACGTGTTTGTTTCCAAAAAAATGGCACAGATCACTACTCACATGAACATCCTAACGTACACAAACTCCACGCTTGAATTGAATGAATTTTGTTTGTATTTGTAAATGGAAAAGCATGTACACATTGTTACGGCAATTGTGGACCCCAATTGTGCCATCCATGGGTATAAAAAACAAAGTGATAGTAGTACTACCATCATTAATAAATTTGTCCAACATAAACAAAAGATGCATACGTGACCTGTGCATTTTGACGATGGAGTCCGGACTCATTACAATACACTACACAACCAACCGCCTGGCCCTTTTGGATATTAGATTGCTATTTCTGTACAGTGTTGGGATTAATGTTTAATCATGGACCGTGAAATTTTGTAATGGTTTCTAGGCACATATGTTCAATTTATAGTATTTTAGTAAGTACTTCTCTTAAAGATGAACTGTCCTACGGCAATATTAAATGAATGACCGTCATGAATATTTTATCTCAGGGGCAGGCTCGAACCTGCGGGTCAAATTTAAACACTTGGCCGCATAATCTCGATTCTCTATTGTCGATTCTCAAATTCCAATTCCCGCTCTCGGTATGCGATCTCCAGGGTCAATCAAATCTCAACGTGATTCCATGATTCCCGAGTTGTGGCCCTGGGAGACGGGGTCCAGTCTCCACTTTCGAATCCGATTCACATTCGCACGTGCACCGGACATTGACGTGAAACGCTTTTCCTTCCATATTCAATTCTCGGGGAGAATTTTCGATTTCGTTGCCTTCTACTTCTGTGCTTTTGTGGGAAACAAATTTTCAGAGGGCCCGTTGACCCACAGATTTTAGAATGCATCCCATCCCGATTTACTCTAATTTAAAACGAAGCCCGCTAGAACACCAACTCCGTCATGGTAAATGATAAAATCTCCTTATGCTCATGTATTATTAGCCCGTGTTTGCAGTTGCAAAACCACAATTAAGAGTTGGTTTACTAGTTAGAATTATATAATCTAAGCTCCCCACAGTCAATAGGTGTGAGTGCTAAAATGGTTGTTCCCTGTCTTGTGCTAGTGTTTGTTGCTCGAACTCACCTCATTAGTAACTTACTTCACTGTATGCTTGAATAGCCTAGGAGATTATTGAGAAAGAAAGAGATTTTAATCAAGGGAGAACCATACTCTTCAATAACAGTGTGTTAGTAGTAAGGCCCTCTCTCCGGAGTTGGTTTGGCGGTTTTTTTTTGCAATATGACAGCGTTGCCTTCGCCAGGAGCCGCCGCCTCTGGCGCCTCCGACACTTTTCTCTATAAGCAAGTTATATCCTCGGCAGTTAAGCCCTCGTTTTCTTCTGCGATTTCCTCCACCGACAACATTAACAAACGAAAACGCCGCCCGGCAGGCACCCCGGGTAATAATTTGTTACCTAACAAAATCTTCTTTTGTTAGTCCGCACATGATTGCATATATTGATTGTGGATAATCCTGTTATAATGAGCAGAAGCTGATGCAGAAGTAGTGGAATTGTCACCCAAGACGCTAATGGAGTCCGATAGAAATGTCTGCGAAATATGCAACCAGGGTTTCCAGAGGGAACAAAATCTGCAGATGCACAGACGCAGGCACAATGTTGCTTGCAAACTGTTCAAGAGGCCTACGCCGGATGTTCGCAAGCTCGTGTTTGTATGCCCGGACCCGACGTGCCTGCACAACGATCCCTCCCATGCACTTGGAGACTTTGTTGGCATCAACAAACACTTCCGCAGGAAACACAGCGTTGAGAAGCAATGGAAGTGTGATAGATGCTCGAAGGGTTATGCAGTTGAATCTGATTACAAAGCCCACCTCAAGACCTGCGGAACTAGAGGACATTCATGTGACTGTGGTAGAGTCTTCTCAAGGTATGTGTATCATGCCAACTGCAAGGCATTCCATTATTATAATCAAATCAATAAAAACATACTTATTAAATTGATTGCATGCTAGCCCTCGATCCTTGTCCGTTTAGTTCTAACTGTTTTGAGGCGTTTGCTGTAGACTGGAGACTTTCATTGACCACCAAGACCATTGCATTGCAGCGAAAGAGAGAGCAACTTATCGTTGCAATGATCGATCAAGTCAGCTTCGTTTAACAGTGACAACAAGCAGTTCCAACGTAACTGTCAGTGGTACCAGGTCTGGGCTTTCATTTTAAGGCCGGCTATTCAATTATGGTAAGTTTTATGAGCAGAAATCTTGGTTGCGAATGGAGGATAGAGAGATGCAATTTCTTCCTGCCAGCCTTCAATCCAACACCTCTGAAACAACACTTGCAGGGGCTAACAATGGAAGCACTGCTGTAATATCAGAAAATTATATTAAAATCCCGCCAAAAGACTAGAGGTGGAATCAAGCCGCGGAAGCCAGTTATAATAATAATAATAATATTAGCTCCTCCATCGCAGGAGAAGAAGATATGTGCGAAAGTGGTGCCTGGTTGCACCTCTCTATTGGGCCGTGTTCCAACTATGAAAAGAAACCGCATGAACGAACGGGTAGCAGACCGCCGGGGCTGACGCTCTCTTTACAGAACATTTCAGTTCATCCAATCCAGCAGAACACTGTGAGAGCAGAAAGGCTATGAAATGATACTGGGAGCTCGGATCAAGATCAGATCTTTCGCCAAAAGTAGATTATGAGGGCACTTATGGAGAGATGCCGTCTTGCAGCATAAGCACAAGCCTCTAACCGTAAGGTTAGCCAGTATGTGTAAACAATGATTCATGAAGATAGTGGACCCTGCCAGTTTATGCATGCTGGTTACTTACAGACCTTTAAAGTGTCCTTCTAAGTAGAGAAAACTTTTGAATAATATTTTTAAACAAATTTGGAAAACAAAGGAATATGGGAAGTCTGGGAATCCTACCCACGACTCTGTTCGACTGGAACCATTGGATTTTCCGACGCCTTCTGCTCTTCCCAATCCAACCTCTTCCGAAGAGGCTATACCGCAGCTCCAGCTTTGCTATCTTATGTAGTGGATATTTCGAATCCTTCATATGCATGAATTTTTGTCCCCCATCCTACAGAATAGGGACGTGAATATTGAAATCCTACTCGACCAAGGACAAGAAGAAAAACAATTACATGATGAAGAAGCATCTTCAATCTCAGATGGTGCTACTTCTGCTCAACAACCAGAAATGTTGGAAGACTTGATTCTGCAAGAGATTTTTGTAAAATGAAAAAAAAAATTGTAAACGATGAGGGAGTTCATCTTCACTCCCCCTAAATATCAAACTCTGAAGTCACTCTAATCTGGTGCATTTGTGTAGAGCTGCACAATTTTCTTGAGTGATAACACGTATAAGCTTGTAGAAATAAAATTAGACATTATTTTTCAGAAACGATACACGAACAATTAAAATGTCACGTGTTGGCGCGCGATTGACTGACCAAATTATCGAAACATGTCCAATGGACATGCCTATATAGTCTTCAATACAATAGAATGTAGTTTCTTTCAATGTCACTCGCAGTATTATATGGAATCACTTAATCATATGGAATGTTTGTATTTTTGTTTATTTATAATATTGATTAGGTATATATTTAAATCATTGAATGGTATTCAGTTTGTTAAAAATATCTAAGACATGATTTAGATTATAACTATTTGATTTTCTATGTCAAATATTTAAAGCGATTTGTATTTTGGTGGATGGATATAACTATCATCCTCATCAATCGAATTACAACCCTATTGATATCGAAAATAAATTTTGAAAAAATGCTATTAAAAACTTGTATAACATAATAATAGGTAAATTTATGACATACAAATCTATTCTAAATCATACCCAATTCCCTTAAGGTGAATGATATATATTCAACAATTTTGAGTTTCCATATAAAAAAGACGACCAATTATTAGCTAGGGTTTTATAGTTGTGATTTTTATTATTAAAAGATTTTTAAATTATTATTTATCCAGACTTATTTAATGATGATTTGATAAAATTAATCATTTATTTTATTATTTGTCCTATCATTTTAAGATAAAACATAAAAAAATAAAAATTTATATCTGAAATAATATATACTTACAAAAAAATAATAAAAACCATAATTTTTAAATAAAATATATATCATATTAAAAAAAAAAAAAAACATTATATTCATATTTAAATACATTTCTTAAAACATAAAATATTCTTATAATATTTATATGTGCAAATAATTATAAAATATGAAGTTCACTAATTATATGACTATCAAAAAGTCAACATTTAAACAAATATTTACAACAATTGTACCTATGTAAGATTTACAAAACATAATTTTTAAATATCTAATGTATACAATATTAAAAATGATGCACTAAATTTTATTATATGTTATGCTATTCAAAATTTAAATATTTTGTTCCAGCATCTAGTTTCATAAACTAGAACATTAAAGCCAATGTCATTGGTTAAAAGTGTGTACTTTTAAAATAGAATTTTTATATAATTTTTAAGCCACATCATTCCAACAAAATTCAAAATATGAAATTCAAATTTAAAATTTGGTTAATGAGATACTATTTATTTATAAATCTAAAATTCTAGATAAACCAATATTTGAATTTTAGAGAAAATGTGAGTTGGGAGTTTTCATAATTTTCAAATGTTGTAATTAGAGATTTGATGCTTTCACAGTACATCAAAGTTTGATTAAATACTTTTTTAGAGTAATTTGTGAGAATTTCTCCCACTCAAAATTTTAGATCAATATCTGTGATGTATCATCCAGAGAAAGTAAGAGATATCGTGTTACTACATCAAGAATTATTTTTACACTTGTAATCTTTGAAAGATTAAGTTCAAAGTAAGTAGACTTAAGATTTTATTTTTTATTTTCCTACAAACCAAATTATTATGTGATATCACATGTCTATGTTATTAATTTGTTGTTGTTAATTCATGTTATTGTGTTATTAATTCACATTTTCAACATGATAAATATATATTGTCATACTTATTATTGAGATATTTTTCATTATATTGTAGCTTTATTTATTAATTCATTATTATTTTTTACTGAATTTTATCATTTTTTATAAATCAAAGGACATATTGGAAGATACTTGTGTCATCAATATACAATGAAGGGCCATGTTGGAAGACACTTGTGTGATTAATATGTATTGAATGGTAATGCTAGAAGATACCTCATAGTATTTATTTGCATTAATGTGGTGTGTTAATGACATCATGCATGACATCTACAACATGTTAAACTTAATGAAATCACTTTCACCTATATCTCATGTAACCCAAATGTCTTTTATATAGAATACAATCTTTCATATTGACTGTACCATCTGAATGTTGGAGGGATGAAACATAACTCACAACTAGATGCATGACATCTACATGTTTTCATTTACACATAATTCAACATTTGTTAATGTTTTGGGTGAAATCCATTTAGGTTTTTATTCACATACCCATAATATTTTTTTATGTCAACGAGGAATTTATATTTACCTACCTCCAACTTTACATAGATTTTACTAGAACTCACTAAATTTTTGACACATAAATACTTTTTTGGATGGAGAGGGGTTAAATCTTGAGATGGAACACTAAACATTTACTAGTATGTGAATGAAATCCCTAAAGGTTTTACTGGCATACCAATAAATGTTATTTCATTTTTATCAAAAGTAAGGTTTTCATTCACATACCAATGACTGATATTATTTTTGTATCAAAACAAATCATTTTGTGAATTCATGTTGTTATGTTATTTATATTTGAAATGCATTTCTATTTTCATACCTCTAAATTTTCTTTGAAATTTGTGTAGTGAGGATCAATGATGTATTATTAGGTGTCTTTAATAAACAAAGAAGTACCATGTTGGAAGACACCTACCAATCTTAAATTACATTAAAGTTTTACGTTACTCTTATTCAATGTTCCATGTTAAGATGTCAGTCACTAATAGTAAATGTGAGATGAATGACAATGGAACCTAACATAAATGCCCTATCTAATATAAAATATATCTTTTGCATGTTTGACGGATGAAATTTTACCTACCTTGAACACCATATAAAACATTCATGTGTTAATGAATATTAAATCATATGTGGATGGAACATGTGGAGGATTTCATTCACACAACAATTAATTCTATTTTTTAAAGTACAAAATAAAATAGTTTTGTGAATTCATGTTGTTGTGTTATTTATATATGCAATGCATTTATATTTTCCTAACTATAAAATTTAGAGGTTGTAATGAATTCATATATAAGGCCAAGATTTCCTACTCCCTCCTTTAACTAATCTAGTGTGTTTACTTGAGAATGTATCCTTAAACCACCCAGTAGATATTTAGACTATGTCTAAAGCCACACCACCATTTCTACATGTCACCACAAATAAGGTATAAATGAATACATTATTTTTGCATTGATTTAAAAATTTGTGTAGTGAGGACCATTGTCAAGTTAATATGGGTCATTAATATGACATAAAGGGCCATGTTAGAAGATGTGTGTGTTCGTAGGACTCAACATTTACTTGTATGTGGATGGAGGCCCTAAATTATTTTATTCACATATCACTAAATGTTATTTGATGAGGACAAGGTTGTGTGGCTGCATGATCATGTATCATGAGCTCATGTTCATGATCTATGACTCAGATGTATCAAACTAAATATTTTTTGTGAATTCAGTTCATGTGTTGTTAAAATGTTATTTTAAATTCATATTTTTATGATATTCATTCACATTTTAAAATTTATAAATATTAACTCCCGTAGTTGTTATTAATATGTTTTCCATTCTATTGCCAATTTCTTATAAATTTTGTTGATTATTGTAGTTCAATGTCAAGAATGCTAGGAAGATTTCATAGCTTTTTAGATGATGACCTGAAGAATAGTGGGAGTGAAATTTATTGATTTTTTTGATAAAAAATTTAATAAATAATAACCCAATACCATCATTCAAGAGAGAGAACATATTTAAGATAAACCGATGCCAAAAAACAAGTAAATAATGTTGTTCAAGGTCAACCCCATGCTAATCAACTCCAGAAGAAAGTGGATAGAAATGTTACTTCCACTAAAAAGGTTTCCTAGAATAGAACATGGACAACTTATGAGAAGGAAAGATAAATGAAATATGTAGAGAATAATGGTTACTCAACAATGTTATAGTATAAATGTTAGCCATAAAACCAAACACTTTGTCTAATTAGATAAAATGAAATTAAACAACTAAAATGAGGAGGCCACCTACTATTTTATCAAACACTGAGGAATTTGAGAGTGTTAAGTTTGAAAGCATTATATGACATGGTTATACATTGGACATCTTCCATTTGAAGGGACATGTTTTCCACATATGTGAAACTAGACTAATCTCTTTCCATGATGGGTTCCTTAGCATGTCATGGTGGATAGGATTTAAAAAGAGCCATCCTTATTTGTCTATGATAATAATATAAACACTATAAAAATAATGTAATTATATATAAATTCCCTCCATAATGAATGCTTTTTAATTTAAACTTGAGAATTATGTTTACTGAAAACCATTATGGTCTTCTAAAAATATGGAATTGTGATGACACTAGAGTGCAAGTTAGAATAAATTATGACATGTGATTCATCACCAAAAATGGGGCAAGTAATGTTCCAAAGATAATGCATAAAAGAAGAAAATGGACCAAAATTTTATCTTGTTTTAATATAGCTATACAAAGGATCCTAGGGTTATACATCTTCAAAGAAAAAAGGTAGTTACATATTCTCATTAGAGGCTGTGAACTAGGGAATGTATGGCTTCCCAACCACATGAATGAATGACTAAATAATTTTTATTAAAATGGCTTCATCATTTATGTAGTTTTTTACCAAGAGGAGTTTGACCTACAAATATCTACGTCTTCTCATATATTCTAGGAATGATAGCCATGTTTCACTATAAAAAATAGAAGAGGTAAGAGCTTTGGTAATCAACCTACTTTTATTTCTCACACAACCCAAACATAAATTTGGGCCATTGGATGTAAGTGTGTTTGGTCCATTCAATCCCTACTTCAGAACTAAGAATACATAATGGATGAATAGGCATCATGTTATATATTTAAAGATTAAAAAAATGGCTACTTGGGGTAAAATATTATTAAATACGTAACTAACTCACGAGAATATAATTTTTGGATTTATAAGGACATGTATATGGCTCCTAAACCATGAGGCATTAACTAATGACATGGATTCAAGTAAAGCATTCTATGTTGAAGAGGATGAAGTTAGTGTTGTTGAAAATATCATGAGGTTGGTAGTGATAGATGATGAACAAATCTAAGATATTATATATGTTCTTATCATGAAATATATGTTGTTAAAGGTAAGAATGAAACAAATGTAAAATATGTTATTAGCGAAGAAAAACATGAAACACGTGGGATTCAAAACATAGATGAAAATCATGTTACTCAAATCTAAAAAGAACAAACAATTGAGGATGGATTGAATTTCTGTTCTAGTGAAAAGAATGTGACATTCACTTTCAACAAATGTATTTTAAGTCTACTTACCTAAGTAAGCAAACTGAATTGATTGAAGGAGGGAGAAAAAAATCATTGTCTTAATTGTGAGCTAATAAAATAAAATGTGTAAATTTCAATGGCATTAATGCCACCTTCTATCCCACCTAAGATAGTTCAAAGCTATGAAATAGGTGGAGAATGGAGCATAAAATCTATAGTTTTATATTTATGTGCCAATAAGGACATATAAAAAAATGAAATATGAGATCCAGATTGTACTCAACTAAAAATGAATGAACAAATAAATTTAATATCACCATTTCTTAAATTTATAACAAAAAGTGTTGCTAATAAATCAATAAAAATGTATATAAGCTTAGTAGACAATGTCAAATACTCACATCAGATGAGAACATGGATTTTATTATAGAGCATGAATCCATAAATAATTATATTTGGTAAATTAATGCAAGGAATAAATAATAGGTTGATGAAAGAAATACCCTTAAATAAGGTGAGAGAGAAATAATAGAACAACTAAAGATTAAGAATGAATTGAAAAAAATAATTAGCAATAAAATATAAACAAATAAAGGAAAAAAGGAGAAAAATGAAGAGCATGATATATGGTAGAGTTAATTTGATAAGGTCATAAAATAATTGGAGAGACAAAAGTGTTTAAGCAGCCAATTTACAACCTCTACCTAAAAAACATCACAGTTTTAAAGACATGATAAACATTATTACGCCAAGTGTTTAATCTGATTGTAATTATCCATGTGGGGGCCTTCTTAATAATTCTATATACATGTCATAAAATCTTGCTATGAAAAAACCCTTGTATGACCAACTATAACCCCACATTCTTTGAATACATGAAATTAAGAGCATAGCTCATTTTTTCAATCTTAGATGGTGTAAGATTTGTTGGAACTTAAAGCATCATTTTTAAGATGTCATTTTCATTTGAATTAACGAATTTGGATGTCCAAGATTATGATTTTTCACAAGTGATTATACTATGTAATGATTATGTTTTAGATATATAAACTAGATAGTTATTTTATACCATTCAACATGTAAATGGGTCATAAGGATAATGAAAATTTGAGTAACCCTCACCTAAAATTGAGTTCCATAATATTCTTCTCTACTCTTTAATTTGGAATATGTCATCATTACCCACATGAAACAAACATGAATAACACATTTAATCTATATAAGAAATAAAATAATTAGTATCACAAAGGGCTTATTCATTTTCAAAAATAAATGGAAGAGCATTACAAAATTCACAAACATAAATTGTGTTAAAAAATAAATGTAAGATCATTAAAAATTCTCAATCACAAATTATGTTAAGAAACATGGTGTAAAAAATGTAGAAGTAGTGCATTCTTTACAAACATAAATAATGTTAGGGACTTAGTGCTTTTAAAAAATTCATAAATGATATAAATTTGAGAAGTCTAAAAAATATGCACATTTTATAGAAAGTAATTTTTATTTAAAAAATATGAACATGAATAAATAAACTGACAATAGAATGTAAAAATATATAAATATAAGCTATGGCCAAAAATACATTAAATGTTGAAAATTTGAATGAATAATATAATAACATGAATTACTAGTATGTGAATAAAAACCTCAATTTTGATATAAAGCAAATAGCATTTTCTTATATGTGAATGAAAACCTTCTAGTCTTCCATCCACATAGTAGTAAATGTTCACTTTTCTATTCCAAGTTCAAATCCCTTTCCATCCAGACAAGCATATGTGTGTGAGAGTGTTTACTAAGAGTTTGTCAAATCCATGGAAAGTTGGATGCATAAATCAGAAATGCATTGTGGATAAAAATAACACAATAGCAAGAATGAAAAACATGTCAACAAGAGCCATGATTTTTTTTTTAACTATTAGAAATGTAAATGAATAACACAACATTAATTAACAACAACACATCAATAACATAACAACATGAAATCAAAAAATAAATTATTTTGATTTAAATGCAAGTTCTATAGTGGGAGGAAGCACTTTACAATGAAATCTAACCAAGTTTCCATCTTCATATCCTGTATACATTGTTTTATAATCATCCTTCACTGAATTGATGTAAATGAGCCCATTTTCAAGAACAATTTGACAACCTTTCTTTCCAATAGTTACCAAAGAAAGTAAGTGTTTTTTCAATGTGGGAACATACCAAACATCCTCCAAGTATTTTATTGACCCATTAGGAAGAAGATTCTGAATAGATCCAAGTCCTAGTGGTGTATGCATAGACTTATCTACTAAGGAAACTAGAGAGAGAGAGAAGCTTCCATAAAAGACCAAAAGAAATCTCTCCTAAATGTCATGTGTTTGGTTGCTCCTGTGTCTAAAACCCATACATTTGTGAGCTCATCTCTAGCCTCATATTCAATATAATCAATGTTCCCCATAGTAGTGAATGCAGATTCATGGGCAACATTACTGGACTCATCATAGTCATGATCGGCATAGTAAGTAGAATTAGTCTTAGTCACTTTTTGTGGCCTCTAAATTTTATCAAAAGGAATCCTACATTGTGAGGCAATGTGACAAAATTTTCCACATCTATTACACTGAATGTCTGATCTACCTCGACCTCTGCCCCTATATGAGTTTTGACCATGTCTTTGATCACTTGTTTCATGTGAATGTGATTGGTTAGATTGTTGATTATTTGAATGACCCCTACCTCTATTTTGATATCTACCTCCTCTATAACCTTGACCCCCTCTATAACTGTTTCCTCTATTGTTTTGATGCCTAAATGAAAATGAACTAGGCTTTGACTCTAAAACATGGGCTTCTTCAGTTTTCTTGGATTTCTTGGGTAGAGAGAGGTCATGTTGGATGAGAAACTTAGCCAAATTATCAAAGGTGATGCTTGTGATCTTGTGAGAGACATACAACATTTCAACAAAATTCCTATAGGACCCTAGTAGTCCTTTCAAAGCAACAGTGACAAAGAGGTCATCATCTAGTTTTCCAAAATCAGTCATAGTGTACTCAGTAGTGATATTCTTCAACTTAGACATATATTCTCCCATATCCCCATCTTCATCTAATGACAAAGTAAATAACTACATATGAATATCTATCTTCTTATGCTTAGGTTTCTTATCATACAAATCAGATAATGTTTTCCATGTAGTGTAACTATGAGGAGAATTTTCAATATGAACATAAGTATCACAAGTACAATAGCATTTAATGAGAGATAAGACCTTAGAATCATGCCAATTAAATACATCTAATTTAACCTGCTCTATTGGCAATGTGGGATTTTCATTCTTAACAATATCCCATAACTCATTAAAAACTAGTGAAGCCTCCATCAATGGTTTTCAATCAGAATATTTGGAAATCATTAATCTATCACCATCTAAAAGCAAATTTTGAATTTTTGGCATCTTGAAATGAAACCAAGTCCAAAAGAGAAAAGTGCAACAAAATGCAAAAGAGATGAAACAAATATCACACTCACTGCACAAGACACTGCTCTACGGGGTTTTTCACTTAACCTCTGCATAGAGCACAAAAGAAAAACAAGAATTTTTGATGAGTTTTGCACTTAACCTGATCAAAAATCAATGATTACACCCTTATTTCACCAAATTACAACCTTATTCCACCAATTACACCCTTATATCACCATAACAATGTAAAAAGAAATAAAGTTTTAATAAGAAATATGCATTTCATAGCTTTCAAGGCATACAAAATGTAGATTTAAAAGGGAATATTCCTTTTACAAGAAGTATATTCTAAAGCAAAAGAACTTTCTACAAAAAGAAGGGATTTGAACCCTTGACCTCCTCCTTTGCAAACTTCTTACAAAATGACTTTAACTAATTGCTCTAAGAGAACTTTCAAGATATGATACTCAAAAATTTCTACTTATTCTGGATTTTGTGGATGATGGAAAATTTAAAAAAAAATTTACATATATGTAAATAAATCCAAAATTTTTACCTTTTCAGTCTTCTCACTTAGGCTTCCTTCTATGGGACCCATTCACAGCAAATTTTGTGATAACCAAACTTTAGAAATATGAAAAAACAATATTTCTAGTTTTATACCTATGCCATGCTTGCCTGGGATGACATGGCTGCTCCTGGAAGTTTCTCTTCACTTGTTCTCTCTCATACAGGCTGTATAGACCCATACAAGCATGATAAAATGGATTTTGGCTAGGTTTTAGCAAATTTTTAAGGTATTTTTTGTAGAGAATAGCTTCGAATCTCAGCCAAGGTGTTGGAAGGTTGTACCATAGGCTGTACAACTCAGCAAAAATTCTAGATTTTCCTTGAGGATAAAAAATTAGGGGTTTTAACAATATTTGTAGGTGTTTTATATTTTAAGAGGCCTGAGAATGAAATGAATTAACAATGGCAGCCATGAATGGAAATTTTAGAGGTTTCTCACGAGTAAACAGGCCGTACAAGTCCATTTGTGAAAAAAAAGTAATGAATTTTAATAACATTTAAATGTTAAAAAAATCATTTTTAATGATAGAGGAGTTTAAACACAATTGTAATGGAGTATGAATGGTCAAAATGACCTGATGGTGGTATATGAAAAATACAGGTTTAAAAGTAAAAAATATTTGAAAAATTAAAATAATTTAATAATTTTTCAAACATTTAAACCAATAAATTTTTTACTTTATATGTCATACCTTATTTCATGCCAATGATTTCACGTGAATTTGATTTTTCAGCTAGCCTTCCTTTTAAAATCACCAAGCTCCCAGAATTACCATGTTCTGATACCACTAATAACTCCTTGAATAAAATAGTTTGAACCTTGTCCCTGCTTACTGAAAGTGCACAAGTATTTTATTAATATTCAAAAATTAATTAAATAAGGGTGCCTTTACTCTGTTAACCCATTTACAATGCAAACATTGATTTATATAGTTTTTACCAATGACCGGTAAAAACAACTAACCTATAACCAACAATTTACGAGAAAATAACCTGTAAGGTAGTTCTAATTAATTAAACTCAAAAATATAAAACTACTTAAACTAAAACTAACTTTATTTTATGGGGGTGTCTTTACTAAAATATGCATGCCGCATTTACAAAAACTATTCATTACCTACCAAAAATCTAACCTAATGTTAAGACTTTGGAACAAGTCCTAATACGATCCTTAACATAAAAATTGTGTAACTCAAATTTTTGTAGCGTGTGCTTTGAATAAGTATTGGAGTTTTGATTTTTATAACAAAGTGAACTTGATGGGAAAGGTGGGGGATTATTTTTAAGAAGTAGAGCCATAAAGGAGTTAAATTTATAACTCACTAGTGATAATTGACCCTTCATAGAATCCATTTCCATTTTTACTTTGTCAAGATCATCCTTCATCAACATGCATTATATATTTGACTAAATTTGTCAAACTACCAAAAAAATTAATGGATATGAAGTTACAAACACCATGTCATCTTTATGAGGGATTTTTTGGGTGGCTTCAAGGGATTTGGGCCATTAAACTGTATACTATTATATTAAACCATTGTGATCATCTCGTCTAGACTAATCTAATGACTAATAATTTGCACAAGGGTATGAAAAAAATTCCTATTTTTTTCAAAAGACTTAAAACAATATTTTACTCTCAAAAAAATTAAATTATTCTTGGATTGAAAACTATGTTCTTTTGATCCTTCACCTCTTATGATGGTCACATCACTAATTATAAAAATAAGTTCTCTAAAAATAAACCCAAATCGATGATCTAATACCACTTATAATGAAATTACTCAGGTAATCATAATAATGGAGTAATATATCAAATAATTAGGATAAAAATAATCATATACAAAATAATAAATAACAAAATAGTAGAGTATTTGATAAAAATTAATAAGTTGGTTCAAGGGGGAAACCTCTAGAACAATGTAATAAGAGTAGAACACATAATATGATCCTAAATAACTAACCACTACCTCCTATATATACTCCACTTAATAATGGTTATTTCATAGGCCAACCATACTAAGAACATAGATAAATTTATTAATATAATATAAAAGGTATGTAAGCCACAAGTCAGGGACATATATGCCTAGACACATTATAGGTTAAGGGTTTATCATTCCCAATACCATACATGGGTGATGAAAAAATTATTTATGAATTGCACATATATATATATATATATATATATATATATATATATATATATATATATATAAGGTATGTAAGCCACAAGTCAGGGACATATATCCCTAGACACATTATAGGTTAAAGGTTTATCATTCCGAATACCATACATGGGTGATGAAATATATATATATATATATATATATATATATAATTGGAGGATTATCTATTTAAAATAACACGTTCTCATATTTGGTCACATTAGCAATTTGCACTGTCAACAATATAAGAGGTTAAAGCTTTGGGGACTGATCCTATTCTATTTCCCACACATACTAGCCATAGATTGAATCAGTTGGATATAATTGTGTTTCATCCATTTAAATCCTAGTTCAATAATGAGACAATGTCATGTATGGATATACATCATTTTTTGAGGTAAAGATATGAAAATTTTCCATTTTGGGTAGCATAACATTGAATATGGAAGAAACACATAGAAATATAAAATATGGATTTATAAGGACAAATATTTGGCACCTAAACCTTAAAGTAATAGAGAATGACATGAATCCAAGTGTATCATTCCATGCTGAAGAGGATGAAATTAGTGTAGTTGAAAATATATTGTGGTTGGATGAGCTAGATAAGGGAGATATTCAAGCTAGTATGCATCAGATGGATCAAATGTAAAAAATAATTATTTTTTAAGGTAAACATAAAAAAAGTTCAAAAAATGTTATTATCCATGAAATTCATGATTCTCATAGTCAACAAATATTAATAGCTTAAAATGCATTGAATGAAATAGATGTAATATTTAGTTTCAAATAAGATGGTTTAGGTTTGCCTACCCATGTAAGAACATGATAATGGTTTAATGATGGAAAAAAAATATTGGCATTAAATGTGAATCAGTCAAATTATATGTGTCAATTTCAATACCATCACTGAGTCCTTCTATCCCATGGTAGTTAGTTCATTACTATGTAGTATGCAGATAATGGGGAATATGTGATGCAATGGTTGATTTAGATGAAAATGAGGTAGTATAAAATGTATTAAAAATATTGATTATATAAAATCATAATTAAACTAAACAAAAAGTAAAATATTAACATTTCTTAAATTTATAATGGAAAGGGTTGAAGAAACAATTCACATAGGATGAGCATAAAATCTCAAATATTAACATCATATAACTATAGGAGAATGTTTATATGATATGATTCCCACAAGAAGACGGAATAATTTAAGAGAATGAATAAATAAAAATATGATGAGAGGAAAAACTTAAGTAGGCTGAAAGGGAATGAAGGGAAAAATATAATATTCAAATCAAAATAAAAATAGAAAATAAAAAATAAAAAAGAGGAGAAGGAGAATATACAACAAAGGAAATAAAAGGAGAAAAATAAACAACATGATAAATGGGATAGATTATTTAAGAGAGCCTAAAAATAATTGGATAGGAAACGGAATTTAAGCAAATAATTAAACCCTATGCCTAAAAAAGATAACATAAAAGAAGATAAGGTAAACATTATGTATCCATAGGATTGTTCATAAGTGTTATTTTAACAATGTTAGATAATTCAATCAAATAAGGTAATGAAATATGTATTTGAACTTAGGACCTTAATGAGAATAAAATAAAGCTAAACTAAACCAAAATCAAGGAAAGATATAAACTATTATTACATTCCATTCAAGATTGTTCACCTTGTTGTAAGTAGATGCAACTTAGATGTAGTCTAAATGTGTCTTTGTCAATTCCATTTCATGACGAAACATATACTTTAAAACTTTGGGTTAGTTGAATTGATGAAGAGTGGAATGTGATTCACAAGAGGACTTAATAATATGACAACTTGTTATCAAACATGATTATACAAGTTTTAAAGGATAGGAGATTTATTTATAGTAATTTCAAATCAATTAACACCCCTCATCTTCATTCCAAGATGGATGGATACAGATTCATCCTAAATAAGTCACATGGATAAACACATGGATTTACTACATGAGCCCTTCCTCTTATCCAAGATGAAGGGTGGAGGATATCTCTTTAAAATATCAAATTGAAATTAATATTAACCCTCCATCTTGCATGCAAGATGGAAGGTGAAGAATTATCTTCAAAATATCATTGTAAGAGTCAATATGGACCCTTCATCTTATATCCAAGATTAAAGGTGGAGAATCAATTCCAAGAGAGCACATGGATAACCATATGGATCATCAATATGAACCCTTTATCTTGTTTCTAAGATGAAAGGTTGAGAATGATCCTTAAAATATCTCACAAGATTAATTATGAATCCTTCATCTTGTCTCTAAAATTAAGGGTGGAAAATAATCCTTCATATTAATTCATTTAGTAATTAGTGAAATCAAAAAATCATATTTCATAGGATCTCAAGATTCTTATCTTGAATGAAGATTCCCTTTAGAAGGAGAAGGAAATGAAAGAATATTAATTGAAAGGAAAATATAATTCCATTTGAATAGAATTATAATTAAAAGAATTATCAATTAAATTAATAACATATTAATTTAGTTAATACAATGTGGAAAATTTGATTAAGAGAATGATTTAGAGAAGGGGAAATATTTGAATTAATTTATCAATGAAGGAAGATTAGTAAATTAATCACTGAAGAAGGATTGATTAGAAAAAATGACCAAAATAATAATTAAACATATTTAATATGGTTAATTATCCCTCCTAGATATTCCCTAAGGTGAATTATAACTCGTACATTAGATGAATAAATGAATTTGGATCAATTTGCATGCAATTATGGGAAGTTGTTCCATTTTGTAATTTTAACATGTAATTGATAAAAATGGAGTGTTTAATTTTTCCCCTATTTTAGAAGGCACTGTGATATGTGGATGAATTAACACATTCTCAAATATTGCTAAAATATTTAAAATGATCATAGAATAAAATTAATGGATGTTAGATATTACATTTTATTAAATGTGTTATTAAATGTGTTCAAATATGACCCAATGTGTCACTTGGTAAACATTGGATGCCCCCTCGATGGGAGAATTAAGAATTTTTTGGATGAGTGTACATGAAAAAGGATGAAATGATAAAATATAAAATTCAAAAGAGGAGAAAAGTAAAAGAGACAGAAGAAAATGAGATAAAAGTAGATATTAGTGCTAAAAATAAGGCTGTAAAGAAAAATGACATCATACTATGTCACTTAGGGGGGAGGGGTAATTTTTTAAATAAAAGGATATAAATTCACTCTAGGGGGTAAAATGGATTCGTTTTTACCCTATTTCTTCAAAATTTACCTTTGATAATTTACACGAAAGTGACCTAAAGAAAATGGCTCATAGACCACATCTGAGAGTACTTCTAGACTATGAATGAGAGTACAGATGAGCACAAGGAGTAGGCCCATAATTAGGTGCAATTTTTTATTTTTGAATTTCTACTTTTATTTAATTTATTGCACTTATAAATAGAAAAAACTATGAACTCATCATTTTTAAAATGGTGATTTTGAACATGCAATGGTGAATTCATTCGTGAAAACAATGAATTTTCCATGTAAACAATAATTTTGACTATGAAAATAATGAATTCGCACTTAGAATTATTGAACTTTATAAATGATGAATAATAGAAAGTGAAATTTTAGAAATAGTGAATTCGGTCTATAAAACAGTGAATTGGCCACAAAAATGTTAAAGATGACAAACATACCAATAATTTTGCCAAATGGTTAAAATGATTCAAAAAATGTGAAATGGATGGGTATTTTTAAAAATGGTAGAATAAATGGTTAAAATTATGCATTTAATAGTGATTTATTTTAATGATGAAAATTTCCATTGAAACAACAAATTGGCCAATAAATCAGCGAAATGGTCTTTTAAAACACTGAATTCAATATATAAATGGTAAAAATGTCTGGACCCTATTGAGTATCAAATTCACCATGAAAAAAATGAAATGAATAAGTTAAATATTTAATTCTCCTAAAAATGGTAAAAGTATCCTAATGAATATAAGAATAAAAATTGAATAAGAATAAAAAGGGGAAAGCAAATGATGAAGTGAAATAGGACCTAATGAAATGATTCTGCTAGGAAACAAAATTTTATTAGCAAGATAGAAATTTGATTGAATTAACTACATGTTAGTTCCTAGTTGTACACCTTGTACACTCAACTAAAATGTCAAATAATGATGAAAATGTCAAACAATGATGAAAAACTTGATTGTATCTCATTGTAGTTAGGGAAGGGTTTGGCATCAAGATTAGACTGACTGTAAAAAAATGACTGAGAGGCACCTAACAAGGGTATGGTTAGCTTCCTACTATTTCTAGCTCTACCTCAACCAGGGTGAGAGGACCTATGGGATATAAGGATCACATGGAGATTTTTTTTAATTCAACCTACATGGGTATTTTTAGCACAAAGAATGCATAGGTATGACTAAGGTACAACCAAATTTGCACACTTCACCCATGAATGGTTATAAAAAAAAATGCACAAATGTTCTAAGTCATATACAAGCTACTGAGGATAAATGGGAAAAGGACTGAGATCTTCATTCTATAGAATATTCAATAATAGGGGTCAATTAAAAGACTGTAATTCTAGAATTTAAACCACAAACTACAAACACATTTCAAATATGCAAGATCATATTCATTTGCAAGGCAAATAACATTTATAGTATGAAAAGTGTGTATTATTTGTAGGGTGGGATAGGGTAAGACAAGTTGGATAAATATAAAAAAAGGAAGGTGTCATACTGGTGGCCTTCAAACAACATGGTATCTTACAAGATTTATGACATCATTCCTTAACATAGATGTAGAAAAACTCAAATGCAAGCTAGTGGGAAATACCAAATGATCCCTGAAAGATTAGAACATACACTAAAACTAAATGTTTAAAAAACTCTTTCCTATCAAATCCATAAACCTAAGGTTCCCTAACAAGTTATTCAACAACATGTTCTAAAATAATGCATAAAGGGTTTTATAACCTAGATCTATGCTAAAATGATAACTAGTAATGAACATAAAACTAGATATCCAATCAAATATTTTAAAAATATATTGTTGTACTTCATCAATAGGAAATAGCAAACAACCACAAGCATTTTCATTAACTTGAAAATAAATATTATAAACATCAATATTTAAAAATACCGTCATTGGGACAAGCATAGTGAGATTTTTATTTTGACAAGGGAGATATAAAGATGCTCTTAAAGCTCACTAATGGCTGTATAGTTAAAACCACTTTAAAAAATGAGACAATATCTACACACAACAATTGATCCCATGAATTCTTGTAGAACCTAGACTTAGAGAAAATTAACACCTAAACACTAACCAAAAACATTTGAATAGAGGAAAATCCCCCTAATTATAGATTTTCAATCCTTTTTCAACTATGGGACTATGGGTCATAATTTGAAAATTTGCATAACTACCTTCCTAATTTTGCCAAGATGCTTCCATCTAGAAAATATTCCATATAACACTTGATATCTTCATCCATTTATAATATAAGAATTATTGCTCTAACTACCTATATAATAAATGATGAATATTTGCAACAAAATTTTGATTTATTGGATGGAGACGTCTTCATACAAGTTGGAAAGAGAATATTCATTCGAGGAGCCAAATAGACATTGTCATCATGTGTAACCATCTAGAGAAGCTCTTGATCACTTGCATGCATAGTTGGAACTTCTTGGACAACTATCTTTCGTTTAATTCATACCATATAATAACCTTAATTTTACAATGATGGCACATGAATGATCTATGGTCATGGTATAAATAGAAAATGGTTCATGGTTATGTTTGAAAAATATACTTTAGAATGACTCATAGACCTCCTTTTGTGCTTTAAATCATTGCCCATCCATGGAATAACAATTAATTTTATCTTCTCTACCAAATTTCACTATATATTAACACTTGGCATGCCACATTAGAACCATTTGGGCACTCACAAGGATTAAAATAGACTAGGCCACTTCATTGGACCTAATCTAAGCACATGTTGCTTTCTTACTAGTTCCAAGGCCTTTGAAAAGTCCATCTTGGCTCGTACCATTGGATCTACTCACCCAAGAAAACACATGCCATTGATCTTGATATAAAAGATCAAATGCCATTGATTGTTTTTAGGTCTTGTACTGAAATGGTGCCACTTCACAGCTCTACAGGCTCTCTACATCCTTCTTTGTTAGTCTTGTCAGACTAACATGATCTTGCCAAGTGGTGGTTCCGCATTCATTTTTGGATTTTTTGAAACTTTTTAACTTAATATGCACCATATATTGGATTATGTACACTTGAATGCATATTTCTGATCTCTGAGAACATGCTCGATCCTTAGCTTGTGACCATGTATTGAATTTTCAACTATGCTATCTCACCATTAGATCTTTTCATCTGATTAAAGATGCATCATCAAATTACAATCCATGAGATTGAGCATGATTTGTTCCTGTAAATAATGAAAATTGTCTTAAGTTAAAACTCAAGGAAAAATATAAATCTTAAGCTAAAGTCTTTGGTCTAAGGTCTCGTTTATGTAAATGAACATGAATCAAAATTTAGTCTAAATTTTAGACTAAGATCACAACATAATAAAGGATGCCTTGTGCTTAATAAAAAAGGTCTTTGTATAAGGTTTTAACTTAAAGTTTTATTCTATTAATAAATTTAATGAATCTTTAGGGTAAAGCCCTAGACCAAATTAGAACATAGTAAAAGGGACCCTTTGATCTCACACCATTAGATATTACTAGACCATATCAATGCATTCCATTCGATATATATCCAAAGGATCAAATTCCATCGGTTGATCAATACTCTATCTAATGCAGTTATGACATGTGTCACCGCATTCACTTTGTGCTTGGTATGAAATCTTGACTTACTATGCCCTATCGATTGAAAGGTGTATGCTTAACTATGTATCATTGATCGATGGGAACATGCTCAAGATTTATTATGCACTTTAAGCTTAACCTTTTTGAATTTGAACTTGTAACATCCAATATTGATTGCCCTTGCAAAAGCATGCCATCTATTGCAATCTATTGAGTTAAATGATATTGGTGCCTATGGACATTAAGAGAATAACTAAGAGATCAAAAATTATATAAAACATATGTTGTAGTCTTAGACCAAGATTTTGATTTGTATTAATAAATATTAATTAAAACTTTAGTCTAAATTTTTAGACTCATTTGGAAATAAAATGGGATGTTACTAAATAAAAAGGACCATCTGTTAGTTTAGACCATGAATAACATAGTTTGAGGGGGCTCGAGACCTAAAAGGGACCAAGCATTGATTTTTAGACTAAGGTTTGGTCATGTTAATAAACATGACCAATCCTTAGTATAAAAATTTAACTAAGTCTATGGCATTTTTAAAAAAAAATGTTCCCACATAAAATGTTCCCACATAAAATGTTCCCACTAGTTTTAAATTCAAATGGAAAGACATGAGCCATGTTAATTAGAATCAGATTTTTATGGTGATCAAAAATAAATTTAACTTAGCTTTTGACAAACTAAAGGCTAGTAAAAAACTAATATTTATATTAGATCATAAAACCTAGACATTGTCCATTTCAGATAGATTCCAATCAAGCCTAGAATGTCAGTGATACAACGTTACCAAATTAAGATAATATTTAAACCAGAATCATGAAAAAATATGCTAACCAAACTAGGTGGAGATGATCTTCAAATAAAATAATGTACAAAAATGCTAGTGACACCTAGATCAAGTGAATTCTCATAGAAATATGTTTTAAAATTTATAGACTTTAGTTCAGACTCATAATTAGTCTATTCACTCCATGTAATCAAACACCATTGTTAAGATCAATTCATGGTTAAAACAAGTCTTACACATGCCAAATTGGGATCAAAAATCAAAACCTAGTCATGTTGTGTGTGTGCTTTGAATCCACTTACCATTTTCCATGGAATTTAGAGATCAATTTCAAGAATTCATGTCTTTAACCATTGAAATTAATTTACAACATGTTATATATTCATTAAAAATAATGTTTTAGCTTAGGGAAGGCTCTGGCATTGCTTTACTTCTAGCTAGGCATCCATATCCATAAAAGAGATGCCTTTGGATCCACTCAAGGCCTTGCTCCACTGTCATCCAGGAAACCATATCCCTAGTGTATATTAATTGAATCACCTTTGCTTAAAAATTTCCTTTTGAGTTTTACAGTGAGCTCTTATTTCTATATTTTTTGTTTTTTATATACCATTTCAACTTTTTGAAAAAGATCAGGAATCAAGTTAGCCAAGTTTTTAGATTTTTTCAAGTGTCTGATCTTCAAGTAATCATCCTTGGTTTCAAAATTTACCCCAAGAAATGAATGTAGTTGAAGTGCAAGCATGACTATGCTCCAATAATTTAAAATTTCATCATGCCTATGTAATTCTCATTAAAATCAGGTTTAGATCAGAACAAGGCTCAAGATCTTAGGGAAAAACTAGCCTATTCATTGGTCTTTACTAGTCTCCTCGAAATTATAACATTAAACTCACATTTCAAACCCATAATCAACCACACCTATAGTCCTCACCTGAGAAGTCCCATTTTTTTAAGGATTGGATGAAACTCAAGCTGAGGACTATCTAGAAAAGATTTATTAAGATCAAAGAATGACATAAGGTAAAGCAAAAAAATAATGTGAAAGGGATATATACAAATGAGGACATGAAAGAAAGAGAAAGAAAGAAAATAACCAAATCCATACACTAACTCCATAAAGAGCCTACCTCCAAGGTCAAATAGAAGATTACTAAATCTATAATAGAACCTTTAAACATGGTTGCTTCTATTTAATGGATCCTTCTCATGGATAGGAGCATTTGTATGTGTGTGTCTTTTTTATGATGTAGCTTGGCTTCCTGCTTCCATTGATCCCTTAAACCCAGGATCTAATATAGACCATTGATTTCTATTTTACTCATATCTAAAGTTTATATGACTGTCAATGACGTCTACATGAATTTATTTGATGGGAACATGACCATCAAATTTAGGCCCCAATGGATAATTATCATGTCTTAAATTTGACATCTGTAAGCCCTTCATTTGATGTCCATGTGAACATTTTTGACAAGTGTGTGATCGTAAAATTTTATCCCTAATAGATAAATATTGTGGCTTAAATTTGATGCTTACATGCCCATCATTTGACATTCATGTACCATCAATGACATCCACATGACAATCAAATTTAAGACTTAATGTATAATTATTATGGTTTAAATTTGACATCTGTGCACCCATCATTTGACATTCACATGAATGTTAATGATGTCTGTGTGACTATCAAATTTAAGCCCTAATGGATAACAACTAAGCTTAATTTTGACATCTGTGTGACCATGAAAATATTTTTGTGAGACCGTCATACCTGCAATTTAGGAAAATTTCTTTTGGTATTTTGTTCATCAAGCCTTTTGTCTTTTGAGACTTTTATTTTGCAACAATTCCCCTGCAACAATATTTTCGAAGTATTGAACACATTTAGGATTTTTTATACATAAAATGTGTGATAAAATTCCTTCAGAACTTTTCCTGTGGACAATATGGCTGATATAAATGGTCCTTCAAACTTTTTTCCTAAGCACTTTTCTCGAAACATTTGGAATTTACAATTTTCTCAAAATAGTTCAATTTTATCAAGTTTTTTTGTCACAGATAATTTGCTCGATGGAAATAAGTCTTTGAAATTTTTGAGTGAATAAAAATCTTGAAGACTTTTTTCTAGATAAAAATGTCCCAACAAAAAATTGAAGATCCTAAGGCTTTATACGCACTAAGTAAAGACTGAATTAAGACTTAGCCTATTTAACACAGAACTTGACTAAAGATGAACATTCAGAAACATGAATATGGTTAAGGAATTAGACATTTATACTTGAAAAGGGTATAATTTCTTTATTACAACTTTGGGTACTAATACTATCTCTCATTTGGGGATGTATTCCCCCTATAAGTGTACAAAGAACCCCAAACATAAGATAGGGTGCTAATCCAATGGGCCATAGAGACAGGGCTTAACAAATTGATCAATAATCACTCATGTAAGATCAATAAAACATGGAGGACTAAAAAAATTAAACTAAGATGATATGAAAATAGACATATGATAAAAACATGAAAGGAAATAGGAAGACAAAAATATATACTATATACTAATGTACATAGGTTATAGACTTAATCTAGGAAGTATTTTAGATGTATACCATTGATTGATAGCTCTATTATTTCATTGGCCAAATTTATTAAGAATAAATTATGTTCTCCAATCTAGTAGTCAATGGAATAGGGACCCATCTACAAAGCATCAAACTTGAAATGCTTGCCTTTCTCCTAATGCATGTTGTCCCAAAGTAAAACTAGATCACCTACTTGGAAGGTTCTTGGACTGACCTTCCTATCAATTATTTTCTTCAGGTTTTCTTCAAACTTGAGGTGTGTTTCATGATTTTGTGTTCAAATTTCATCAATCTTAATAAACTAGTTCATCTTTCTTTCATAGTGTTTGATCTGCTCATCATCCTATAGTCGTTGCATGCGCTGCTAGGTGGGAAACTATAAATTCATAGGCAAAACTTTTTGACCTCCATAAACAAGCTCAAAAGGGATTTTTATTATATCTCTTAGGCATAATCCTATCATACTATAAGGAAAACTTCAACTATTCACCCCACTTATTCTTATTTACTTTTAATGTTCATCAGATGATCTCGATCAAGTTCTTGTTACTAGATTCTACTTACCCATTCTCTAAAGGGTTGTAATTGGAAGCATAGGTCAACTCAATCTTTTACTCTTTACACAATTCCACTAAACGTTTGGATTTTAATCTCATGGAATTATCATAAATAACCTTAACAGGCACACCAAATCTACAAATAATTTGATTCAATAAAAAATCCATTACTACCTAGTGTGTTACTTTCTTTGTAGGGACCACCTCAACCCATTTGGTGAAGTAGTCAGTTCCAACTAGTATCCACATGTCTATATTGCTTGACTAATCAGCAATTTATCTAATTAAATACATTCCCCATTATCTAAATGAGCCTTTAATCATCATAGGGAATAAAGGAAGAGAACTTGAAGCTTTCATCCTCCCAACAAAACACTAACACTTCTCATAATTTCTAACTTTTTGAGAAATATCTTTGAACAATGATGACCACCAATAACTAGGTCTTAAAACTTTATGAGTTTTATCCTTAGGCATGAAATTGTCACCACATACTCCACTATGGAATTCTTCAATTAGGTCAATAGTTTGTTTTTCCAGTATGCATCTGAGAATAACCTCTTCCAAATTCTTCCATGCTAGTCCATTCTTAGCAAGAGGTATTTTTGGGAAATAATTTTAAGAGTTCTCCTTTGATTATTGTCCAATTCAAGGGGACAACTCATATTTTTCAAGTAGTAAACAATATCTATGTACCACAAAAACATTTTATATTGAATAAAGGAATCATCAACACTAAAAATAGTAGTTTTTACCTCAACAAATTATAAATTAGTCTCAACTATAAGCTTGGCTAGACCCATCCCTCTTACTATCTTGATGGTCTACATATCCATGTCATACTCTTGTAAATTGTTAAACCACCTTCATCTCTTTTTGGATACTTCAATTTGAATCAAGATGTCCTCCACCATGGTATGCAAGACATAAGCAACAATATTTAAACTTAGAATATAAGGCCTATACATCTTGACATGTTTCAAGAGAGTGAAAGATTATTTTTCCATGATAACATAATTTAGTTTAGCACCTTACATAGATTTACTAAAGAATGTTATTCACTACTTTTTATAATCTTCATTCTTTTACAACAAGGCAACAACAAAAATTTTATATGATGCAAAAGAGAATATCTAAAATGACTTAGTATAATTAGGGCTAGTTGAAATAGGGAATATTTTAAACCTCCTTTAATTTCATTTAATTATTGCACATCTTCCCCTCCCAATTGATGATCTGGTTCGTATTCCACATGGATGTAATGGGTAGAGTGATCTCTGTAAATTTGGACATAAACCTCTTTACAAAATTAGTTTGTCTAAAGAAGGATTGACTTCCCTTTTTAGAAAATAAGATAGGCACTTTTTAAAATGATTATACCATTTTGGGGTCAATCATGACACCATCCTTGGACATTATATGTCCCATCAACTTTTCCTTTTATAATCCAAAGTGTCATTTCTTAAGAATAAGTGAAATTCCTAACTAGTTGCATCTGATCAATACCTACTCTGGATGCTCTAAATATTCTTTGATAGTTTTGGAGTACATAATGATATCATATTAATACATAGCTATAAGCTTGTTGATGACACCTATAAATTCAATGTCCATAGTTGACTGAAACATTGCACCAACATTCATTAACACAAAAGGCATCTTCATATATACATACGTGTCCCAAGGTGTAGTGAACATAGTCTTGGATCTCTCAAATTCCTTTACCAGAACATATTTGTATCCTAATAATTCATCTAATATGGACATATTTGATCTAGTAACACTTTGTATAATGTTATTCATATTGGGTATGGGATAATTATCTTTCAAATAAGCTTTATTCAAATTTTGGAAATCCACACATAAGTAGATGCCACCATTCATTTTCCATATAGGGACTAAGTTTATAACCCATGATGAGTACTTGATGGGATAAATGATACCACCATCCCTTATCTTCTTTAATTCATCCCACATCTTGGTGGCTAAAATGGGGTTAATGGGCCTCTATTTATACTTGAAAGGATTTTTATCAGGCTATAATGGGTTATTGTACTAAAACAATTATTCCTTATATGCTATCAACTTAGAATAAGACCATGCTAAACAATCTTGGTAATTTTTAAGTAGTTGCATGTAAAATTCCTTCTTAGTTTCACTTATGTGAGTACCTATCCAAACCTTCCTTAGATTCTCATGATAACATAAATCACACTTAGTTAGGTCCTTTAAAATAAATGAGTCTCAAGTCTTGATTCTATCTACTCTATCAAAAGATGCTTCTAAACATACCAATCTTATAGGGAGCATGTTTGTCTTTAGTTGAATAATGTCCTTCCCAAACAAGTTTTCCTTTCCATCACAAACTTGAACCATAGTTTCCAAGTCTATGATCTGATCATAGAACTCAACTTTACAGTTTAAAAACCCTTTGATCTGATCATCATCATCATCATCATCAAACACCTACCAGTGATGAACATTATCTGGGACTGAAGGCTTGACAAGCCCTCCACTTGATACTGATAATGAGGGATCATATTTGCAATATCAAATTGAGCACATAACCCTAAAATTTTTTCAATTTATTCATTTAAACATCTATCATGATAACAAAGATTGAATGCATCAAAGAATTTAAGAAAATCCCAAACAACATTTTGATATTGTTTCAACCTTTTATTTTTGGTGGCATAAGCATTGTGTAATTTCTTTACCACTAGCTCAATATCACCCTATACAATCAATATTTTAATTCTATACTCATAATAAATCTATAGACCAAGCAAGAGAGCCTCATACTCAACAACATTGTTATTACACTCAAAGGATAACTTGAAAGAAAACCTCAAACACTTACCATTAAGGGCAGAGAAGATAACCCCATCTCCATTTCCAAGATTAGATCAAGCCCCATCAAAACACATCTTCCAAAATACACTTTCTTTGTCAGGTTTAACATCAAGAACCACAGGTTGCTCACTAGTATCAACATTCCCAATAAAGTTGTGCAATTCAATATTTATGTACAATACATCATTTATAGCATGTTTCAGATCTTTAATTACATGTAGCATCTTTGGATATCTATAAATGTTAACCATTTTACCCTCTAGTGGAATTTTGGCATAAGATAGGTCTATCTGCACACTTCCACCCATGCTAGATTCCTATTTAACTGACATTAGCATCCCTCATTAAAGTGGGCTGTCTACAACTACCATGTCCATATTTAAATACTTTCCTAGATGCACTGCTAGATGTACTACCAACCCCTTAACTTTTCTAACAAATGGAACCTATAATTAATCCATGACATAAGACTTGTATAAGGTTGATGTAACCTTAACTCTAATCTCATTTAAAACACCTAGGGGTATTACATTGCAAGAAGCTTTAGAGTCAAACATTTAATTATGAACAATCAAGGAATTGATCAAGAGAGCTGTATAAAATAGATCCACATTCAACTAAATTTCTACAAGTACTATCCCCAAGTGGGTTCAACAACCTCTTTTGATTCTTCATCACATTTTGGGGGTATTTTAGGTAACTCAATTTCATTTGTGGCTGATTTCTCACCAAATTCTAAATATTAAAAATCCCTCTTTCTATGTTTAAGTTTTCTTAATAATTCAACAAGTGACATGGTGATTTTTATCTGGCTCAACTCTTAGGCCATATCACATATGCCATATTGAGGAAAAGTAGTATTTGGTGGAAGGGTAAAAACACCTTCATCTAAAATACAATCACTTAAGGTTTGAATTGGAGTAGGATGGGATGGATTAGCATTATTATTAGCAGCCTTTAAAGGCAAATTTATCTTCATTATCACCCTTAGGGATAGTATACAATATGGGTAACCTATTCTTTGTTAGAGCACATCTAAACTTAGCAAATTACGAAATGGGTATTAGATTTGAAGCTTTAGGGAATATTGTAGTTTTCTTAGCCTCCTTATTAGCATCCCCTACCTTTGGATTTGTAGGGCCAGTGTCTTCAGGAGCAGTACCCTGATATATGTTTCTCAAGTGCTATTATTTCTCTTAGGCAATTGATGCATTAGTTAATAACTACTTGTCCTCAAATGACGAAGCTTCCCCATCATATTTCTTAATCATCATAGAGAATAATAAATTGAAATCATGAATCAATAATTCATATGATTATGCCATATTAATGTGACAATAAAATTTTGGAGTTGCGACACTTACCTTTTCAACCTCACTTCAAAATTGATTTATAGTAATAACACTTAGCAATTTTTTGGAGGTAGTCATCTTACTTTGGGGGATTTGACAATTAAACATCAAGATCTCATCATCAGATGGTGTAAACTCAATTGCATCTACATGTTCATCAATCAGTTCCATTATATCACATAGGGGATGTGGAAGGAAAGACTTGTCACACCAATCAATATCAATGGTAGAATTTAATGCATTCACTTTAGCATTTATTGGATCAGTTAATTCTTTTATAGCCCCTCTATTCTAATTTTTGTCTATTCTTTCTTTATGTGTAGGCCTCTTCCCTTTATCATTATCTTAATTATGGAAAACAACCCCACTTTATCTTTGATTCAAATTTAGAGGCCTTTCTTGACTAGTATACCATTGAGGGATCCCCTTATTAGCTCTGGCCAACTTATATGAAATTTATTTGAAAGTAGAGGCCAAAGTCTTAAAATTCTCCTCAAAATTGGTAATTTTCAAGGACTCTATCTTTTCTAGATTGACCAATTTTACATTATCCCACTTATTCATGGGATTTCCAACAACCTTTATGTTTTTCTCAATTTGGATGGCCATATTTAATGTTAATCATAGGTTAGTGGGAGCCTTGTCCCTCAATTAGTATACAACCTTCTTATCAAAGGCAACATAGTATTCTATCAAACACGCTATATCACTAGGCCTGATGTTTTTGGCCAACCATATCATAACTTTATAGAACTATGTATTAAAGTCTTGCACATACTCATTAGGATTATTTTTTATGTTCTCAAATTCCACCAAAATAAAACTTGGATCAATTCTATCACAATATTGAATTCTGAAAACATTCTTCATCTCTTCCCATAAATCAATACATCTACGGGAAAGGGAATTGAACCATTCATGAGCATCTTCTTCTAACGTGTGTACAAAAAATTTAATGCACACATCCTCTTGACAAACTTCATAATATTTAATGATATTGTGAAAATTCCTCAAGTTCTGATCACCACTCATTACATTGTTTCCTTGAAATTACGGAAGGCATTTCCTTATGTCATTCAAGACTTCATTAGGATAACCCACAATTTCCTCAAAATTAATAAGTCTAAATCTAGGAACATAGAATGCAAGTTGCTCAATCTCATCTTGGTCCCTATGACTCATGATTGGTTCAATGGGAGGTTCAAAAACAAATGGCAAAGGGATGTGAGGGGGTGAATGAGCTATACTTGGTGGATCAAACTTGGGAGGGGATTTAGCTAGTTGAGAAGGAGCTAGGTAATACATAGGACTATAGGTTTTAGATTTGATAAGATATCTATGATAGTCCTCAACAACAGGAGGGTTGATAAATAGTTTAAAATTATCAAAATCATGACAACCCTTAGTAGTTGAACTTTTCCCTTTAATATGCCTCCAAACTTGTCTCTTTCATCTTTGATATAAACTTAATGGTGAGACAAGTTTATTAGATGAGTCACCTTTGAAAGATGGTCTCAATCCTTCTAGATTTGCAAAAAATAAAATACTCAAAGATGAAAATTAGAAGAGATAATTTAAACTAGGCACTGGTCTTCTTGAAACTAGATGATAAAATCGAGTTTTCACTCAAATCAAAATTCTAGAATAAAACTATTAACACACTAACTATGATACATGCTGAAAACATATTTTATTAAAGTTAAAAAAGTGATATAATATAAAGACACTAATATTTTTAGAATAATTTTGAAAAGGGAAAAAACACCTTTCAACATGCAATGTTAACAACTCTTTTCAATAAATGTAGTAGAAGTCAAATTATCAAGCCTTAAAACATCCTAACACATCCCCAGTGGAGTGTTATGGTGTTGACAACCAAGAGAGTCAAAATGTAGCAAATATAGGTAGAGAAATTTTAAAATGACAAAAAATATCTACAAGAGTGTTAGGATCTTAGAGAACAATTGATTACTTTTGTATAAACAACTAAACACAGAATTGAAACTAGAAGTAATAAGTAACTAGAAATCAAAAACAACAAATAATAGGAGATACAAGAAACAACCTATCTAGATTAAACTCTTCCAAAAGGAAATACAATGAAGAAATCTCTCTCCTCACACCTTGCAGATGTACAGTAATTCTCCCTCAATAGTTCTCTCTCTCTCTCAATCATTTACAATCAACTCAATTACTGAATTGTACATGCTATGAGGATCTAACCCTACTATATAATATACTACAACACTAGGGTTCATGAGCCATGCATTCACCACCCTTAGATCCACCTCTTAAATCAAAGGCTCAAATCTGTTCTCCTAAAAACAACAATTCTAGAAATGCACAGAAGTCAGTGTCGATCTGAAGATGACTGATGTCGGTCGACCCCTAACTAATGTCGATTGGTTCTGACTGATGTTGGTTACTGTGTAAGCCCATCAACCTCCACATTCACTCATTAGTGAAGCTTTTAGCTCCACAACTCAACAATCTCCCACTTGGAGACAAACAATTGCACCTGTACCTATATAGCAACATCCTCTAAACATCTCTAGCTTGTTTCTCCCTCTTCAAGTTCAATCTTGAAGACCAACAAAAGTTGAATGAAGATTCAACTTCTCCTTTTTTACCAGCTTTTTTAACATATCAGCAAGGTTCTTATCTGTATGGATCTTTTCCAACTTCAACTGTCCATCCTCCAATACCTATCTAATGAAGTGGTACCTAAGTTGTATATGTTTGGTTCTTGAATGAAAGGCTTAATTCTTTGCCAAATGAATTTCACTTTGACTATCACTATATAATCTACAACTCTCTTGCTCCTTTCCCAACTCTTCCATGAACTGAGTCATCCAAATCATTTCTTTGCTAGCCTTTGTGACTGCAATGTATTCTACCTCTGTAGTAGACAAGGCAACAACCTTTTGCAGCTTTGAAATCCAGCTAACTGTCGTTCGACCAACAGTGAACACATATCCTGTGGTGCTTCTCCTACCATCCAAGTCACCTGCCATATCCAAATCTACATACCCATGTAGAGAAGTGTTTGACCCTCCATAGCATAAATGCCTACTGCTGGTCCCTCTTAGATATCTGAGAATCCACTGAACTGCTTTCCAGTGTTCCTTTCCTAGATTGGCCTTAAACTTGCTGACAACTCCCACTGCTTGGGCAATATTTAGTCTAGTACATACCATTGCATACATCAAGCTCCCAATTGCTGAAGCATATGGAACTCTACTCATGTACTCAACCTCATCATGTGATTTAGGACACTGTTCTTTGCTCAATTTGAAGTGTCCAGCCATAGGTGTGCTTACCGATTTTGCATCCTGCATATTGAACCTCTCCAACACCTTATTCATATAATCCTCTTGAGACAAAATCAAACTATGATTTTTCTTATCTCTCTTAATACTCATGCCAAGGATTTTATTTGCTACTCCTAAATTCTTCATGGCAAATGTGTGAGCTAATTTTACCTTAAGCTCAGTAATTTCCTCCACGTGTGAACCTGCAACAAGCACATCATCTACATATAGTAACAGAATAATATAACTACCATTATCTAATCTGTTAAAATAAACACAATGGTTAGATTGAAATTTACTAAAGCCATGCTCCGTCATAAACCTGTCAAACCTCAAATACCATTATCTTGGAGCTTGCTTAAGACCATATAAGCTTTTCTTCAACCTGCACACAAGTTTCTCCTTACCTTTAACCTCAAAACCTTTTGACTGATCCATATATATCTCTTCATCCAAATCTCCATGAAGAAATGTTGTCTTAACATCAAAATACTCAAGATGCAAATCCTCAATAACAACTAAAGATAATACAATCTGAATAGAAGTCATCTTTACTACAAGAGAAAAACTTTCACCAAAATCAATACCTAGTTTCTGTGCAAATCCCTTTACTACCAACCTGGCCTTATGTCTCATTTGTCCATTCTCTCCTTCCTTTAACCTATATACCTATTTGTTTTTCAGTGCTTTGTTTCTGGCTAGCAACTCAACCAAATCCCACGTATGGTTCTCTTCCAAGGAATCAATTTCTTCATTCATGCCATGCTCCCACTGTTTCCTAGATTCTCCTTTCATTGCCTCATAAAAACATTCTAGTTCTCCACCATCAATGAGCAACAAGTAGTATAAATAAGGGGAATGATGAATTGGAGGTTTACTTACCCTTTTAGACCTCCTTATGGGCATTTGAGACTCATTTACAGCTTGCTATCTACCCAAATTTTCTTCTGATAGTGATCGATCTCGGTCATCTCTGATCGATGCCAGTCTGCACCCGATCGATGTTAATTCCTCCTGATCAATGCTGATTTCCAAGTGACCAATGTCAATTTCCACCTGATCGATGTCAGTCTTTGTGTTTTTCTTTGAGTGATGATTTTTACCTGTGAGCTCATTTTGGATCATAACCTCTTCCAAATCAAGATTGCCTTGCTCAAAATTATTCAGCCTCTTGAGCTAATCACTGTACATCACCTTCTCATTGAAAACTACATCATGGCTTCTAATAATTTTTTTAGTTTCTAAATTTCACAACCAGAATCTGAAATCTCCAAAACCATAACCAATGAAAGTGCACCACATAGATTTAGCATCCAGCTTCTTTCTATTTTCTTTATCAATGTGCACAAAAGCTTCAGAACCAAAAACTTTGAGAAATGAAAGATCTACATTTTTACCTGTGTAAGCCTCTTCTAGAATTCCACCATTCAATGTAGTAGAAGGTCCTTTGTTAATCAGGTAAACTGTAGTATCTACAGCTTTTGCCCAAAACTATAAGGGCAAACCAACATGCAACCTCATACTCTGTGCACGCTCCATTATTGTTTTATTCATCTTTTCAGTAACTCCATTTTGTTGAGGTGTCTTTGGAACCATCCTTTCCTTGTGAATTCCACTCATATAACAGTAATTGTTGAATTTATTACTGTAGTACTCACCACCATTGTCAGATCTACGACACTTCAATCTCAAACCTATTTCATTCTCAACCAAAGCTTTCCATTTCTTAAATGTGTCAAAAACATCAAATTTCCTCTTTATGCAATAAACCCATACCTTTGTTATAGCATCATCAATGAAAGAAATAGAATATTGTGATCCTCTAATAAAAGCTACCTGAGCTGGTCCCCACACGTCTGTGTGAACAAGCTCCAACTTGTGCTTCTTATTTGTTGACCCAATTTTGAGAAACCTCACTTTCTTTTGTTTCCCAAAAATTCAATGCTCACAAAAATCTATATCTTTGCGTTTCAAATCTGAAAACTTACCTTTTGACTTAAGAACATTCATTCCCTTCTCACTCATGTGACCAAGCCTACAATGTCACAACTTTGCATCTACATCTAAAGTAGATAAAACAGAAGGAGAATAATCAGTAATACAAGTAGATAGATAAAGTGAACCTACTCTCTTACCTTTTGCTAGTACAAGTGCACCCTTGGAAACTTTTCAAGATTCAACTGTGAGAGTTACTGTAAAACTTTCATCACCCAACTTTCTTGCAAAAATTAGATTCCTCTTCAGGATGGGTACATGCATGACATCCTTCAACGCCCATGTGTTTCCATTTTACAATTTCAGCTGCACTTTTCCTTTGCCAACAATTTTACAAGGCTCATCATCCCCTAAATAAACGTTTCCAAAATCTGCATGGACATAATCATTGAAAATTCTCTATTTGGGGTTGCATGGAAAGAGGCACCAAAATCTAAAACCCATGATTCTACTTTATTATCCAAAAAAAATATAAGATCATCCTATGCAACAATACCTACAACTTTTGCTTCTTTATTACCTTCATGCTGATTTTGTTTGTTATCCTTCCACCAACAATCTTTCTTTGCATGTCCTTTCTTTCCACAATTCCAGCAAGTTATTCTTCCATTTCTAGATTTGGATCTACTTCCCATCTTTGACCTTGATTTCCCTTGCTTGCCCTTCTCTCTTTGCCTTCCCCTGCTTTCAACACTTAAAGCATTACCTAATGTTTCCCCTGTGCTTTTCAATTTATTCATTCAAGATTACACTAACAACATCATCAACTTTCAAGATATTTGAAGCAGATGCAGTAGTACTAACTACCATTACCAAACTATGCCAACTTTCAAGTAAAAAGCATAAGATTAAGAGAGCCTTAATTTCATCATCAAAAACTATTTTGACTGAATTTAACTAATTTACTATTGTATGGAAATCATTAAGATGACTAGATACAGATCTACCTTCCTGCATTTACAAATTAAATAATTGCTTCATAAGATATACCTTATTTGAAGCTGAGGGTTTTTCATATAAATTTGCTAAAGTATCCATTAACTCTACCATTGTCTTTACCTGTGATAAGTTGGAAACACATAAGCTGCCAGGCTCAACCTTATAGATCCAAGAGCCTTTCTATCAAGAACATTCCATTCTTCATCTTCCATATATGTGGGCTTCCTTGAAACCCCATCCAATGGTAAATAGAGTTTTTTTTATACAGATAATCTTCAATCTGCATCCTCCATAATTGATAATTCTTGCCATTGAATTTCTTCATTCTTAGTTTACTTTCTTCTACCATTGATTTGCTCCCACTCAATCACAAACCCCTGTGAGTGAATTCTGTAATCAACAAACACTAACATGCTCTGATACCAGTTGTTAAGATCTTAGAGTAAAATTGATTACTTTTGTATAAGCAACTAAACAAGGAATTGAAACTAGAAGTAATAAGTAACTAGAAATTAGAAATAACAAATAATAGAAGATACAAGAAATAACCAATCTATATTAAACTCATTTAGAAGGAAATACAATGAAGAAATCTCTCTCCTCACACCTCACAGATGTACAGTAATTTTCCCTCAAGAGTTCTCTCTCTCTCAATCAATTACAATCAACCCAATTACTGAATTGTACATGCTATGAGGATCTAACCCTACTACATAGAATACTACAACACTAGGGTTCATGAGCCATGCATTCGCGACCCTTAGATCCACCTCTTAAATCAAAGTCTCAAATATGTTCTCCTTAAAATAACAATTTTGGAAACACACAAAAGTCGTTGTCGGTCTAAAGATGACCGATGCTAGTCGACCCCTAACCGATGTCAGTTGACCCCTAACCGATGTCAGTTGACCCCTAACCGATGCCGGTTACTGTGTAAGCCTAAAAACCTCCACATTAGCTCATTAGTGAAGCTTTTAGTTCCAAAACTCAACAAAGAGTCCTCGATAACATGGGTGACAATAAATATCCTCGATAATGGCACCAGTAAAGTGTTGGTTCCCAACTGTACACCTTATACATTCAGCCTTGCACACTTGAGAGAAAATGATGAAAAACCCACTAGTATGTCATTGTATTTAGGGAAGGGTTTGGTATTAAGACTAGACAAAATACATAAAATGACTAAGAGGTACCTAAAAAGGGTATTGTCAACTCCCTACTACTTTTGGCTCTACTTGAACCAAGATGAGAGGACCTATGAAGTAACTTGATCTCATGTAGAGATTCTATAATTCAACTTCCATGGGTATTTTCAGCACAAATAATTCACATATATGACTAGGTTAAAACCAAATTTGCACACTTCACCCATGAAAGGTTGTCACACAAAATGCTCAAATACTCTAAGTCATATATAAGCTACTAAAGTTAGATGCGAAAGAGACTTCAATCTTTATTATATAGAATCTTCAACAATAAGGGTCAAATAAAAAACTACAATTCTAGAATTTAAAACAAAACCTAGAAATACATTTCAAATATACAATATCTTATGCATTTGTAAGGAAAAAAACACTTATAGTATATAAAGGGTGTATTATTTGTAGGGTAGGATAATGTAGGACAAGTTGGATAATTATAAAAAAAGAATATGGCATGGTGGTGGCCTTTAAACAATAGGGTATCTTGCAAGATTCATTACATAATTCCTTAGCACAGATGTAAAAAAACTCAAATTCAAGATAATTAGAAATACCAAATGATCCTTGAAAGAGTATAACATACACTAAAACTAAAATTTCACAAAACTCTTTCTTATCAAATCCATAAACCTAGGTTTCCCTAACATGTTATTCAAAAATGTAGAAAGGGTTTTATAACCTGTTGGTTGAATATTTTGTCGATCAGCATACTGATAAACAAAATAGGTCTGATTAGCTAAAGTAGGAAGATTAGTCATCCAAATGTGTAGGTTTACCACATTAGAAAGGGACTGATCTCTCCTCTCATCAAGGGAGGTTCCCTATATATATATATATATATATATATATATATATATATATAAATAAATAAAAAATAATACTCAAGGGTAGGACAAACCATCCATCTCTCTTTCTTCAGAGATGATGTGTGCAGATCAAAGGAGAAAATTAAGGAAAATGACAGAAAGCACTCCTCTTCTTTCAAAAGTACTATTCAACAAGCCACAAGAATACTCCAGGTAATAATAGCAAAATGTAACAAATAATGTAATAACCAGCAAACAAAGATGTAGCACAAAGTCTTCACCTAGATTGCTCAAGAGTAAGATACGAAGGACAATGAGGGCACAAAGTGACCCCAAGGTCCTTTACATAGAAATTAAAATAAAACACACTAAAGGCAATTATGGGGGCACAAAGTCTCTCCACAGTTGACTCTTCAGGACACCTTTTTGACTGTTGTCACTAATTTTGCTTGTTGAATTAAAGGAATAGAAGATATATTGAAGAAAAAGACATAAGAACATTTTCCTCAACAACAAAGATATTACAGCACAAAATCTAAAAAACCATTTGCTTTCTTATTCCAATAACAAAATATGATAAACAAACTGAGCTCAAAGTCTTAGAAGTGTCTTTCAATTTGGGTAGAATTTCATTCTGATGGTCAAAAAAGAGATATATTTACAATAGAAGAGAGTCCCTTATATAGCCTCTTCAAGAAGGACTCAGGAATAGTAACACATCATGTTGCATTGAAATTTGTTAAGAAGACAAGCTACAACTTAGGGGCATCTACCCATTTGCTTTTCTCAATGCAGAGAAACAAGTCATGCTATTAAAATCTTACATCTTTCAAAGTCCACCTAGTGATCTGATCCTTCATCATTCTTACTTTTTTAGTTATTTGAATTGGGTTCTAGATTCAATTTGATGCTCTATTCCTTAGTCACTTTCTATTGGTCTTTAACAATTGACGCATGACACATTACACTACTAAATAGGTGAAGACACGTGGAAAATTCCATGGGAATCTGAGAAACATTTATTGATAGAGGCTTTGAAACTTATTAGAAACTCAGAATCATGGGTGTAGACACTTGTCACTCTCTATGGATTTACAACGGAAAAAGTGGCACCTTTTGTTTGCTTTTTGAGAATCCTGTAGAGGATGACACATGTCGGCTTCCATTACGTTTTCAAAACACTAAAGAACTATGTGTAACTCATTTGGATTCATGTGGATGATGCCACTTGGCGTGTTCTACTTAACTTAAAAAAGGCACGTGGTAGCTTCCACTCATCTTTGGAGAGTCAGGCAGATGATGACACATGGAGCGTTTTACTTTCTTCAGGAGCTCACTGGGGGTCCACCATAGTCTTTATGAAAACAAGAAGTAGGAGGGATAAATTGCAAATATTAACACTTGTCAACTTTTGACAAATTTTACAAGGGACACGTGGCATGGTTTGAATACATTTGTCAGTCACGTGGATGCAAACACTTGGAACATTTCACTTCATTTAGTCACTCGTCCCTAGGCCCACCATGGTCTTTGCTCAAAATAGTGAAGCTGAGGGAAGAGACTATGGATATTGACACTTAGAGGCTCCCAATAAGCTTCAAGAAGGACACATGGCAATATCTACCAATTCACAGAAACAAAGTTTAGTGGGGCTTGGCCATTGACACTTCGCAACATCCACAGGATTCTATTGGGCTTTTATCTCGATCTGTTTGTTTGCCTTGGTCACTTTTTACCATGAGTATTCCTTCGCAAGGGCACTTATGTCTTTGACTCTTGGGGCACTCCTTTGAACTTTGTCACTTGAACCGACTAATTGAACCAACTTTGGTTCAACAGTTCAATGGTTCATTCCCTTGTTTCGACTGAGTCTTTTTGATATTCATTGAACCAAATGTGTTGAACCACTTGATTGAACAAAGGTTTTGAACCAAAATGGTTCAAGATGATAGTTTAATTGAATAAACCAATCCTTTGAACCAAGTGTTTGAACCAAAGGATGAACCAAACATTAAACCTGTTGTTAATGCTTGTCGACAGAGATTTTTGTTTGAAACAAGGCACTGAACCAATCCCAAAAATGACCAAGTGATAGAAACTGATTCTTTTGGTTGAACCTGCCTACAGAAACTGTGAAGCTTGTTGAACGTGTAGAAATGAACCTGCCTACAGAGTCCGTAAATTTTTGAGAAGCTTGAAAAATGAGGAATTTGAATGCCCAGGACAAATTTTAAAAAGGGAAGAGACAATTTTGGTCTATAGGACCAAAATAGTTCAAATGTTGTCCAAAAACTGAGTGATATTTTTGGGGGACAACATAACTGAGATCCATGCTCAAAATGATAACTAGTAATGAACATAAAACTAGATATCCAATCAATAATATTTATGAAATATATTGTTTCACTTCATCAATACGATATAAAAAATAACCAAAAAATTTTTCATTAACTTGAAAATAAATATTACAAACATCAATATTTCAAAATACTACCATGGGTACAAGCATGGTGAGATTGCTCTTTGGACAAGGGAGAAATAAATAGCCCTTAAAGCTCACTAATGGATGTACAAATGCAAGCACCTTAGGAAGGTATACAAGGTCTACACAATAATTGATCTCAAAAATTCTTGTAGAACCTAGACTTAGAGAAAATGAACACCTTAAATAATGACCAACAACCTTTGAATAGAGGATAAGCCCCATATTTATACATTTTAATCCTTTTTGAACACTAGGATTATGGGTCACAATTTGCAAAATTGCATAACCTTCCCAGTTTTTCCCAGATACTTCTAGCTAGAAAATATTCCATGCCACGCTTAATATCTTCATCCATTTACAAGAAGATAATAATTTCTCTAACTACCCCTATAATGAATGATGAATATTTTCAACAAACTTTTGATTTCATGGCTAGAAATATCTTCATATGATATCGAAGGAGAATATTCATTTGAGTAGCCAAATAGACTTTGTCCTCATATGTAAACATTTAGAGAAGTTCTTGATCACTTGCCTATATAGTTGGAACTTCTTAGATATTTGTCTTTCTTTTAGTGCATGTCATTAAATAGCCTTGATTTTTCAATGATGTCATGTGAATGATCCATGGTCAAGGTATAAATATAAAATGATCCATGGTTATGATTGAAAAATATGCTTTGGAATGACTCATAGACCTCCTATTATTCAAATCATTGCCCATCCATGGAAGAACAATTAATTTTAGATTCTCAACCAAATTTTACCACATATTGACAATCAACATGCCACATCAGATCTAATTGGGCACTCATAAGGCTTGAAACTAACTGGGCTACTTCATTGGCCCTAATTTAGGCATGTGTGACTTTCTTACTATTTTTAAGCCATTTAAAAAGTCCATTGTGGATCACACTATTATATCTACTCGACTAAGAAAACTTGTGTCAATGATCTTGATCCAAAGGATCAAATGCCATTAGCTATATATAGGTCTTATACCAAAATGATGCCACTTGGTAACTCCAAGGGCTCTTTGAATCTTGCTCTATTTGTCCTATTAGACTAACACACTCTTGCCAAGTTATAGTTCCACATTCATTATGGCCTTTATTAAAATGTCTTGACTTAATACATGTTATAGATCATATTGTGTAAACTTGAATGCTTACTATTGATCTCTAGGAATGTGCACAATCTTTAGCCTATGACCATGTATTGAATTTTCATCTATGCTCTCACATTGTTAGATCTTTTCATCTAATCAAATTTGTATCATAAAATATTCATCCATGAGATTGAGTGTGATTTGTTCCTACAAACAATTAAAATTGTTTTAAGTTAAAACTCAAGGATGAATAAAAATCTTAAGCTAAAGTCTTTGGTCTAAGGTCTCATTTATGTACATGAACATGAATAAAACTTTAGGCTAAAGTTTATATTAAGCTCACAACATAATAAAAGGAGGCCCTATGCTTAATAAAAAATGACTTTGCATAAATTTTAACTTAAAGTTTCATTATATTAATAAATAAAATGAAACTTTAGGTTAAATCCCTAGACCAAGTTATAACATAATAAAAGGTACCCTTTGATCTCATGATATTGGATCTTGCTAGGCCAAATCAATGTATTATATTGAATTTTTATCCAAAAGATTAAATGCCATTGGTTACTTAATACTCTGTCTAATGCGATTATGATGCATGTAATCACTGCATTCACTTTGGGTTAAGTATAAATTCTTGACTTGATATGCCCCATCAATTAGAAGGTGTATGCTTAACTGCATACCATCAATCGATGGGAACATTCTTGAGCTTTATTATGCACTATAAGCTTAACCTTTTGAATTTAAACTCATACAATCCAATCTTGATTACCTTGGACAAAATATCTTGTCAATTTTAATCCATTATGTCGAATACTATTGGTGCTTATGAACATTAAGAGAAGAACTAAGTTAGAGCTCAAAAATAATATAAAACTTAGGCTAAAGTCTTAGACCAAGATTTTGATTCATATTAATAAATATAAATTAAAAAATTAGGTTGAAGTTTTAGACTAAGATTTATATAAAATGGACCTCTGCTAAATAAAAATGACCATGTCTTAGTTCATACCATGAGAAACAAAGGCTGAAGGATCTTAAGACCTAAAAGGGACCATGCATGGATTTTTAAACTAAGGTTTGGTCATGTAAATAAACATGACCAAGCCTTAGTATACACATTTAACTAATTCCATGGATTTTTTTAAATGTTCTCACTAGTTTTGAATTCAAATGGAGAGACATGAGCCAAGGTAATTGGAGTCAAGGTTTTAGGGTGAAAAAAAATAAATTCAACTAAGATTTTGATAAACCAAAGGCTAGTAAAAAAACTAATATTGACATTAAATCATGAAACCCAGACATTATCTATTTCAAATGGATTGCAATTAATCCTAAAATGTGAAACACAAAGATATAATGTTAGAAAATTAAGATAATATTTAAACCAAAATCATGAAAAAATATTCTAACCAAACTAGGTGTAGATGATCTTAAAATAAAAACAATGTTCAAACATGCTAATGACACCCTAATCAAGTGAATTCTCATAGCAATATTTTTTAAATTTTAGAGACTTTGGTTCAAAATCATAATTATGCTATTCACTCCATTTGATCAAGCACCATTGTCAAGATCAATTCAAGGTTTAAAAAATGCTTACACATGTGAAATTAGGATCAAAAATCAAAACCTAGTCATGTTGGGTGTGTGATTTGATTCCACTAACCATTTACCATGGGTTTTAGAGAGTAATTTCCAAACTTCATGTCTTTAACCATTGGAATTGACTTACAACATGTTGGATATTCATTAAAAACCATGGTTTAGCTTAGGGAAGGCCTTGACATTGCTCTGCTACCAGCCAGGCATCCATAGACCCGATAAAGATGCCTCTGGCTCCACTTGAGGCCTTGCTCCACTACTAGCCAGACATCCATAGCAATAGTGGAGATTACCCAAATCACCTTTACTTATAAATTTCCTTCTGAGTTTTTTATTGAGCTCTTATTTCTATAAATTTTCTTTTTTATAGACCATTTCAGCTTTTTGGCAAAGGTTACAAACTAAATTAGACAAGTTTTAGGATTTGGTCAAGTGTCTAATATTTATTTAATCATCTTTATTTACAAACTTTACCCCAGGTAATGAATGTTGTTTAAGTCTAAGCATGACTATGCTCCAATAATTTAAAACTTCATCTTACTTATGCAATCCTCATTAGAATCAGGGTTAGATAAGAACAAAGCTCAAGATCTTAGGGAACAAATAGCCTATTCATTGGTCTATACTAGTATCTCAAAAATTAAAACATTGAGCTCACATTTCAGACCCATAAACAACCACACTTGTAGTCCTAACATAAGAAGTATCCTCATTTGAGTGACTGGATGAAACCTAAGATGATGACTATCTTAAAAAAACTTATTAAGAGCAAAGAATAACACAATACAAATCAAACAAATAATGTACAGGCACTGTATAGAAATGAAGATAAGAAAGAAAGAAAAGAACCAAATCCCTACACTAACTCTAGAAATATCCTACCTCCAAGATCAAATCAAATATTATTTAATCTATAACACAACCTTGAAACATGGCCACTTCCATTCAATGTATCCTTCTCATGGACAGGAGAATTTGTATGCTTGTGTCTTCTATATGATGTAGCTTAGATTCCCACCTTCATTTATCCCTTGAAGCTAGGATCAAATGTATACCATTGATCTCTATTTGGATTATCTCTAATATTCATGTGACCATAATTTATGTCCATATGAACATCTTTGATGGGTATAAAACCATCAAATTTAAGACCCAATGGATAATTATCATGACTAAAATTTGACATCTGTGCACCTGTTATTTGACATCCATATCAATATTTTTGATGGGTGTGGATCCATAAAATTTATTCCCTAATAGATAATTAGTGTGGCTTAAATTTGACATTTATGCACTTGTCATTTGACATTCACATGACCATCAATGATGTACATATGATTATAAAATTTAAGCCTCGATGGATAATTATCACGGCCTAAATTTTATTTTCACATATCCATCATTTGATGTTCACATGACCATCAATGATGTCCATGTGACCTTAAAATTTAATCTTGAATGAATAATGGTTGAGCTTAATTTTGGTGTCTATGTGACCATCGCAAAATGCCCATGAGACTATCATACCAATAATTTAGGTAAGTTTCCTTAAAGACTTTCTTCATCAGGCCTTTTATATGTTGGGACTTTTGTTATGCAATAATTCCCTCATAACAATCTTTCCAAAGTATTGAGCACATTCAGAATTTTATTCGTGGACAAAATGTCCAACAAAATTCCTTTGGGATTTTTTACATAGGCAATTTCCTCGATAGAAATGATCCTTTAGACATTTTTGCTAAGTACTTTCCCAAAACATTTGGACTTTACATTTTTCTCAAAAAAATGTAATTTTATTAGGTTTTCTATCATGGACAATTTTCCCAATAGAAATAAGTCTTTAGACCTTTTACATGAATAATAATCCCAAAAAAATATTTTTGTCATGAAAACTATCCTAAAAAAATACTCGAAGACCCTAAGGCTTTATATGTAGTAAGTAAAGACCAAATTAAGACTTACCTAATTTAACATGAAACTTGACATATGATGAATATTTGAAAATAGGAATATGGCTAAGGACTTAGGCTTTGATAGTCAACTCAACAGTACTTATACATTTATACTTGACAAGGAACTTATTACTTCAATGTAATTCTAGGCACTAACACTACATATGACTAACTATTGAGAGCTTGATTAGATTTTAGGATTAGTTTGATATGAATGTAACACATGATAGATAGTACCACATCTTAAAGTAGATGATAGTTTGGATGGATGAGATGCATAGCCTATTTAATGTGATTAGCCTATTATACATGGTGAGGATTCTAATAATTAGAGTGGATTAGGAACTAATCATTACTTTAGGAGAGAGATGTTAGTAATATAATTTAACATTATAGTTCCCAATATACCAGGTGACTATCACATTACAGAATTCTAATGTATTTTTTGAGTGTTGATCAGAGTATGACCACTATAGTAGTTAGCCCTAGGCCATAGACAAGGTATGTTGGAGGACTTAATAGGGAACATTAACATTGAGATAGTTCAAGGTGGGTATGTGTAAATTGAATAGATCAATATATTTGTGGACATATAATGAGACAAATCCATGGAGATTGACCCTCCCTTACTAGAATTACTTGACCGGGTAATGATTATTTTAATGGTTATTTTCAATGACATTTTGCTTCATGACAAGAGCAGATAAGTATTTCACACATACTTGGGTGGACTAATGAATTACATGATAGAGTAGACTATAATATTTTCATAGGGCTGATTGATATTATCATAATTATATCATGATATTTTTGTGTGGTATACCAAGGAGGACATATCATAGGTCCACCTATACTACAATAGGTGTAGGCCTGAGAGTATATTTAAATGAAAAGACCAGTAGGGAAATGATAACATAGGATGCTAAATGAGATGATGGACTATGGGTAGTATCAGGTGGGACTTGGGCACATGAGATGTAGGGGAGAGATTTGATATTATAGGCAAGCTCTAAACAAGATAATGGCCCTACATAGGTATGTAGTATTAATGGCCTAAGGATGTTGAGTGTATGTTTTACATGACCATAGTGTGTTTTATCATTGGACATAAGGATTTCACCATAGAATAATATAGACCAGATAGGGTGCAACATTAGTTCATGATATATCAAGATGTATCTCTGGGGCCACATCATATTGCCCATATGACTAGAGAGACATGCTAGTAGAGGATAACAGTGGATAGAATAGAGGAAGAGTATAGCTTTGGGTTGGTTTCATATGTGGATTAAGATTATATGGGAGTTCTAATATAGATGTGAGTTACTATAAGATATGTGACATGGTGGTCCTAGTAGCAAGCTTTCAGATTAACCACTCCATTGGGTGGTGACAAGGGATAGGTACAAGGATATTAGGGAAATCATGCACAAGTTAAAAGTATGGGTTCCTCGATCTATACCCATGTCAGTGGTGGTAGGGTCTTGATTAAAGGAGGATGGAGGAGAGGAGGAGGGATATGAGGATAGGGAAGTGGGTGAGGAGAAAGAGGGGGATGAGGAGGTGGAGATAGTGTCAAATGAGAAGATCAAGACTTAGATATGATAGTAGATGCAAGGAATGCCAACCCATTGAGACCAATAGTATCATCTATTGATTAGTTTATTTTTGATAGGTCAAGATAGGAGATAAATAGTAGAGATACTAAGATATCATGGCTACATGATAGATTAGATTACTAATCATAGTAGTTACCCTCATCACATAGTTAGATTAGCACAAACCAGATAGTGATTTCTAGATTGAGGGTAGAGGTGATTTAGATTCTATAAATACAAGTATAATTGACCATAAAGATGGATTATACTCAAGAAAAGTAAGATTTTACATTACAGGTCCAAACTCAAGTGATTATAGATATATAAATTGATCTAAAAGTGTGGGATTTGAATTGAGAAGAGTGGGATTAAACATAGATAGAGTGAGATTTTGAGCAGGTAGAGTGTGATAGTGATGATAGATAAAGAGACAAGGCTCAAAAAACCCTACTAGATTTATATACATAATGATATGATGCTTTAGACATCTTTACACATAGGGGAATTATAAGCTGGTGATAATATCCTTCAAGCTAAGGATGATGCCAAACACTATAGGACCCTGTATGAGGTAATATTACTAGACACAACTACGGGTCTTAGTTTTATAGAGTATAGAGCACAATAATTAACATCTAAATTAGGTTGGTCTTGAAGGACTTCTAAATCAATTAGATCTATATTAAGACTACCTCCTCAATCATAAACCATGGGTACTTGACATATATGACCCTAGGTCAGGATAGGATAGGAGAGTTATTTCCATGAGATGAACCACAAGGTAGATCTTCTATAGATGGGCATATCCAATTTTGATACATATTTATATAGTTTTTGATTCATGGGATGCACAAATTGACATGATGTAGTTGTATGATCCATGGTGTAAATGTATTATTATTAATGTTTATGGCCTATTTTTATGTATATATGGACATTTTTTATTTGATAAACATATAGAGATCCATGATGATTATTTCTATCTCATGTGATGTTCATGTCATTTCCTTATGTCTCTTTTACTTATATTAGACATGATTGATATAAATTTGATTTAGAGATACTCTTACTATTATTATTGATGAGATAGATGTTATGTTTAATGATGTGATGTGATTGATCATGACGTTTATAGTATTATTATTGGATCAGACAAAGAGATTTATTTTATTGTAGCATTGTTTTATGACTAGACCTTTTTGAGACTTGATCTTTAATATTGTATATGACAATATGCATCATAATCTAGAAAGAATCATAATAACATTATTTATAAAAATATGAAAATTTGTATTGAAAATGTAAATGTATAAAACTTAAAATAAGATATGGAAAATAAATATTTAAATTTAAATGATCCAAGCAACAATTTAGGCGACAAATCGAGTGACGGTTCTACCCCAATTGATGATGGAACTTATGGGAGCCATAACTTTTGCACCATAGCTCCAATTGACTCACCGTTTGAACCATTGGAAAGATAAGAATGTGGATAACACATTTATATTTCATTTATCTCATACTTATGTGTTTTTACCCCAAAAAACCCTATATAAGTACCCAAAATTTCAATTTTAGTAGTGCAGTCTAAAAATAGTAAGTTTCTAAAAATAGTAATTCCTCAAATTCCATATTTTTTTAAATAATGGAAATCAAACAAAATAATCTCCCTCAATATTGGTGACCTTCCACATCTTCCTCTTTATTTCAAAATGTGTATAAACTAAGATATAACTTGAAAGGAAAAGGAGACATCTCTTCCCAGAGATAAGCATATAGTGTTATTGCAATTTTGAGTAATAAAACATCTCTTCTCAAAGAATTCATTGTTACTATGTTGTTTTCATGTTCTTGAAATATGTTTTTAATCAATACTTCTGAGTTTTGGATTAGTAAAACATAATTCATTTAAATCAATTCTAATTTAGATATAAATGTTCACAACTTAAAATTATAATTTGAATAATAAGGACTTAAGTCAAAATAATAATGTACTAAATTAAGGAAATCTAATAACAAAATAACCTAAAAACACACACACACACACACACACACACAAGTGAAAACAAATAAATATTTAGTTTAGATATGAGTGTATGTGATAATAATGTATTGTTCTTAAGACCAAGAGTAGAACAAAATAATTGTGACCAAAGGGTGGGTAATAGAAGAATAAGGAAGGGGTGAACGAGTTGACTCCAAATTCCCCATGCAAGTAGATGCTACCTTCATAGTCACATAGAATTTAGGCCAAATTTAGTTTTCCTATGGATTGGGAAAGAATAAAAGTGATGAAAATTTGAGAAGATAGATTTAGATGAAAAATATTAAAATACTCGCAAAATGGGGAGAGCATATAAGTAATAAACATGCCAAAATGATAAGAGAAATGTTAACAAAATTTCAATAGTATAGGATAAGTGATGGCCAAGTTGACTTTAGAAAACTAAGTGCTACCTATATAGTCTAACTACACCTCAATCAATTATAGATCGATGGAAATTAGGAACATAAAACTATAAGTATGATCAAGATAGGAAATTAATGTTTGAGATGGAATGCTTAAATTGACAAAATAGTGAGAGTGTGATAATTAACTCAGAAAATTATGGGAGAAGAGGATATAGGTCCACTTTTGATATGTCATACTCATAAGGAGTTGAAAATCATCTATGATGTACTTTAGTGTATGCCACGTAACTAAAATCAACTAGAAATACGTGTTGAGTAATAGGATGACAATTTTTTAATGGTATTATATTAGAGATGGGCATAGATTGGAATTTTTTTGGGATATTGATCCATGAAACTTTTAGGTTTGTACTCAAGGGAATATTTGTATTTTTTATATTATTGGAATATTTGAATTGTTTAGGGATTTTTATAATAGGATATAAACAAGATTATTTCAACCAAAGAATATATAATAAATAATAAAATACAACTCTATAAACACCTATCAAAAGAGATGAAGGTAAACTGTGGGTGTGAGAACTCAACAAAAAAAATGAAATGGGAAAGGGTTATCCATACATGATCAATGCAAAGAGTACCATTCAAAATCAAATTCAAGTAGGATACACATTTTTAATTTTAAAAAAATATGAAAAGAGGGTGAATGAGGTAAAGTGAATTGGAATCGATAAGAACTCAAGGGAATGAAAAAATTCAAATAAGCCAAAAAATGATGTGGTTCCATATTTTAACATTTCTTATTAAAATATATTATAACAAAAACCATTATATAATTAGTATCTAATCTTATAGAGTATTACTCTAATTCACCTATTATACCCATATAATCATAATATGATTATGGTGTTAATAGGAAATGGAGTTGAGGAACATTGAAGGGATTCACCAAAGCAAAGGTGGAAATGATAAGGAATACATAATAGAATAGAGATGCCCCTGTGTAAGGACACCTATAATTAAGAGCATGAAAACTCAAGTATAAAAATACTTAAGATTCAGCATATTCATTGGATCATTTAATTCATAACATTATAGAGTGGCCAACCTATATGGATAAGACCCATAGTTAGCTATAACAATGAAGGTACCCAACCAATTTGGTCTAAACACACCTTTCTTTTCTCATTCAACATTAGTGTTCCTATGATTTTATTTTAATATAATATCACCAAGATCAATCTTAAAAGGTATAATTCACTTATTATAACCTTAAAGTATCTAATTCTGATAGGACTTATGGTTATTAACGGTGGCGAACCGTTTATCATCTAAAAACTCTAGCCCTGATAATATGGAAACTTGATAGTATTCTTCATCAAGAATATCCTTTAGTGAAATGCGTAAGAAGGGAATCTCAATATCAATAGTAAGGATTGATTTTAGATCCATAAATAATGGAATAGGGTGTGTCACCAATAATATTTTAGACATTAGTGTGGTATGCCCACAAGATTGGGAATATTTTCAAATATCAATCATAACCAAATTCATTGATAATCATTTTTAGGATTTTGATAAGTATTTTATTTGATTCTTCAATTTGTCCATTACCCTGGGGGTAATAAAGAGTTGAAATATTATGTTTAATGTGGAACTTGAAACATAGGAATGCAACATCCTTATTTTTAAATGACGTGCCATTATCTAAGATGATAGTGGAAGGGATGGCATGATGAAAAATGTGGTAGTTCATGACGAATTTGGAATTTTAATTTCCATTTATATAATTGAGAGGGATTACCTCTACCTATTTAGTGAAATATTTGGTAGAAGTGAGGATATTCTTATGGCCATCTAGAGATGTATTTTTAATCTTTCCTAAGAGATCAATCCCCCATGTAAAAAATGGCCAAGGATTCATAACTGGTTGAAGCACCTATACTAGGCCATAAATAAAATCACCATGTTTTTGACATGCTAGACATTTATTAACATAATAATATGTATCTAATTCCATAGTAGACCAATAGGAACCATTATGAAGGATACTTTTGGCTAGGACCATAATATTAGTGTGGGCCCTACAAATACCTTTGTGAACTTCCTTAAGATCTAAGTCATATTATTTTGTATGTAAACAATGAAGTAAAGTTCTATCATAAATCTTATAATAGAACATGTTTCCATGTATGGTGTGATGGGAATTAGTTTAGATAAACTATTTTGAATGGTTACATGATATATCAGTAGGAATGATTTGATTATGGAGATAATATTAAATGTCTATGTACCAAGGGGAATTGGGAAACACAATGAAAGATATCATCTCAGAATCAAAACATTCATATGTTGGAATAAGAAGGTTGTAAATCAATAATTGATACTATTTTATTGTAGGATATAATACAATCATGGATCTAATTCTATCCATAACATCAATAGACTTTTTGTTGGCTCCAGGAACTTGTTCAAACTCAATGACTTCAAAATTGATGTTGAGTGCATCTACCATGCCTTTTTAAGGCATAATTTTTTCATGCTTAATTTGATACTAATCAATTTCATGATTAATAATTAGTTGTGAATCATTTTATAATATCAATTTTTTATTATTCCACTAAACTACAAGACTAATCATATCAACCAAAGCCTCATATTTGGAATTTTTATTAATATATGGAAATCCAATGCAAAAAGCCTTAGGAAGAAGATTTACTTATGGCATAATGAATATTATTCCTTATACTAAACCATGAAATGTATAATATCCATAAAAATAAATATTCCATTCTTTGGATTCAATAAGATTCATGATATATTCATGAGCAAAATACACTATAATAGGATTAAAATTTTGGAGAGGTGCTCTAGCGTGTTGATTTTTTAAAACATGACCTTTGATAGCCTTCTAATGTGTATATTAAATATCAAACTCACTAAGAAAAGTTACCCATTTAACCATTCAATAAGTTAAATATAATTTTGATAATACATATTTCAAAGGATCAACTTTTTCAATCAACATGGTATTATTATTCAGCATATAATGTTTAAACTTCTAAGAAGCAAAAACTAATGCAAGACAAACATTTTCAATTTGAGTATAATTTTTCTCATAAGTGAGTAATGTTTATCTTAGATAATAAATATATATTTAGTTTAATCGATCATCATGTTGGGCAAGGAATACCCCCAAGGTACTTGAAGTTATATAAATGTACAATAACAAAATATGCATAGGCATTGGTGGAATAATTATTGGAGGATTTATTAGGTATTTCTTAAGTTGATCAAAATATTTTTGACATTAAAAATTTCATTGAAATTTAGTGCCTTTATCAAAACATGTGTAAATGGATGATATCGATCAATATGTTTGGATATGAAGTAACAAATGTCCTAGATCACTATAGGCTATGAAGTTGTTTCAAATTAGCAAGAGGAGGCATGTCAATAATGGGTTGAACTCTAGATAGATTAAATTAAATACTCCTATTACATACAATGAATCCTAATAATTATCCATGCGTAACCAAAAAGTACACTTGGGTTTATATATTCTCTATATTCATGAATGCTTTCAAATATTCTCTACAGTACTTCAGGATGCTCGACACAAGTTTTGGATTTGTGTAAAATGTCATGAGACACTGATATGTAGTTCCATAATTTTCCAAGACAAATCACATTAATTTATATGAAAATTTTCCCCATAAAATTATTTTGGCTTGATCTTCTGTAGCAATCTTGATCTAATTATAGTTAGAATAGCCATCCATAATATATATCATCTCATAACCTAATGTAGATCCATAATCATATCTATACTAGGTAATGTAAAATTATCTTTGGGATAAGGTTTGTTAAGATATCTAAAATATATGTAGATTTGTCTTCCAAGTGGATTATTACGAAATGGAATAATGTTATAAACTCAACCTACATAAGGAATATACTTAATTAAACCCACTACAAGCAACTTTTATATCTCTACTTTGACTAGGATGGAAATCTATGGATGCATCTTCCATATCTTCTACTTAATAGGCTTACCATATTGCTACATAACTGGATGGTACACCACCAAAGAAAAATATAAATCAAGCATATCAGAGTAGGCCCATGAAAATACATCAATTAACTCTATTAGGATAGAAATAATCAAGTTACCTTCCTCTAGAGTGTGATATACACCAAGTTTTACCATCTTATGTTTTTCATTCATGCCAATATTTACTTCCATAGTAAATTCCACCATAAGAGTGGAAACATCTTCCAAAATCATATGCAAATAAGGCAAACAATCATCTATCCATGAATGTGGACTCTTAGACCTACCCATGTATGAAAAATTAGAATCATTCATAGGAGATAACAACCAAGGAACTACAAAATTTTATATTTTCCAATACCATATGCTCAAATTATTCATGACCTTCAGGATTAATTTATGCTCCAAATGATAACCATGAAGTTGTGTACTCATGGGATTCCTATAAAGGAGAGCAAACATTCTCATCTAATGGTGCCTAAAATAGGTTTTCACCAATGGACTTGTATTTTTCTTTACTATTTCCCTGATCAAAAAGTGCATTAGAGAGGTTTTTACTTAAGTATCTCAATGTTTAATTTTTATTTTGACCAAGGAAGTTTGTATTATCCCTAAAGTAGGCCATAGGGTCCAAAGTGTATATAAATCCTTACTTTTGGTCACCTATCCGTAAACTATCCTTTGATCTCATAAACTTTGAAATATCTTTTTCATTTTAAAAATCATTGAGTATGATATCATAGTCTTACTAGTCCCAATAAATAAGGTTGTGATAATAGAGGGTAAGGGAAAAGTTTGGATAATGGAAATAATGAGAATAAAATGTGAATCAAATAAACTAGTGTTGTTAAGCTCATCATAGATTCTATAAAATGACTATGTGTCACTACTGGGAACATCATCTTTTAACATAGAGGTTAAATCACTTTTAGGATGTGTGGAGATAAGCCTAGGTGATTTGTATCCAAGACCTTTCTTCTTTGCATGATTAGAAAGAAGAATGAGACCTAGTATACCTTATTCTTTTTCTCTCAATCCCTTTCCTTTATAAGCATGATGGGAAATAATTATATTTGGAATGGGGTACTTTTTTCTTTAAAAAAATGGATAAAAATCCTCACCATACAACCATGACTCATCTTATTGCATCATATGTTATTGACTAAATTTTTTTCTTGGGATGTTCCTTAGGGTAAGAGACCACTTTATTCTTTCTCCTTTCCATCTTAGTTATGCTATGGGTTTTGGGTGATTTGGGTAATTTGGCAATGTGAAATGTGTTTTCAATACTATGCGTGCCAAGGACTTTGTCATGATTATTTAGATGAGAGGATTTTTGGGAAAGGAGGAATCTGAAGAGGAAGCAAGGGTACTAGGATCTATATAATTGCACTTTCTTGGATCAAACATTACATTTTTGTCCTTTTTGATTGCATGGATGGCACTATGATAATAAGTATATTGGTGACCATCTACTTATAGATGTTTATGATATTTATACGATTGTAAATACCTAGGAATAGTGACCTCCATTCGAAGATAAGTAAATGCACACATATCATGAATCCATGGATAGCCAAAAAGGAGATTATATGGCAAGTCAAAGTCAATTACATGATAGAGGTTATTATGGATAATAGAGCCAACTTATATTGGCAAGGAAAATGTACCAATTTATTTTCCCTCAATATTATCATACCACTTAATAATGATGGTATCATTATTTATATCTACCATAGTATATCAAAGATGTTATACTATCTTAAATGGAATAATATTAATTCAATAATCATTCTCTATAGGTACCCACTTGATTTTAAGGTTTGTAATTTTGACTTTAATGTATAGGGAATTGGTGTGGGAATATTTAAGGGATTAGATATCACTTGGATCAAATACTAGTTCTGGACCAAGAGGTAAATACCACAAGTGTATCCATAGGTTTATTCACAACTATTATTTTCTCCAATATGGAATCTTCATCTTTATTTTCTAATTTTTACATGGAAGTGATAAAAAGTTAGTGTCTACAAAATTATATCCCTAATTACTTCATTTAAGATTCATCCTCTTACTTGTTATTTAATGTAATCATATGTATTAATTTTTTTGAATAATGTAATGAAGTGTATTAATTAAAGTAATTATTATCTATTATATTCATTTTAATTATGTAATCTAATGAGATTTACTTGTTATTTATCATTCACCATAGAAATGGATCAAATGCCTATTGAAAGTTAAAAAACCTTTACATGAAAATGATTTCCTATTGTCTTTCATCATTATTTATATATAAATTTGTCATCATTACCCACATGAAACAAACATTAAAAAACACATAAAATATAAAATAAACAAAATTATAGCATCACAATAATTTTGTTATGAAATAAAATGTAGTCAATGTAAGAGCATCATAATGACTGTGTTTTTTGTGATTTTGACACAGAAGTGATAAAAAAAAATGAGTATTCACATTACATCCCTAAAAAAAGTTCATTTAGGATTCATCCTCTTCATTAGGTTAACATGGAAACAAATCCCACTAAGGAGAAAACCCTTGAAATACCAACTGTAACTCCACTTTTTCTGAATATAGGCAATGAAGGGCATAACCCAATTGTTCCACTTTAGATGGTGTAATTCTTATTTTAATTGTTATCTAATGTAATAACATGTATCAAGTTTATTATATAACATAATTAAATGTATTAATTAGTATAATTATTATCTATTATATTAGTTTTGACCATGTAATTGAATGAAATTTACTTTTTATTTTCCATTTAGCATGGAAATTGATCATAAGTTTAATGGATGTTAAATAAAATTCACATGAAAGTGATTTCCACATTTTACTTAATCACTATTTACATGTAAATATATCATCATTACTCATACACATCAAACATAAGAAAACACATATAAAAAATACAAGCAATAATAAGTATGCATCACAATAATTGTGTTAAGAAAAAAAATGTAATCAATGTAAGAGAATTACAAACTTTTGAAATATATATTGTGTTAATAAACAAAATGTAAAAGTAGAAAAATATATGCAAAAAAAAGTGTCAAAAACATAATGTTCATAAACTTTTTGTGAGAATCCTAAGAAAAATTCATCCTTTGCATCAATTAAACATCTATAAACAAAATAATTCATGCAAATATTAATTTAAAATACAATAGAAAACATGTCAACAACAACTATGGAAAAGAATAGTTGTAATGATGAAAAAGTGAATCAATAACACAAAAACATGATTTCATTATAAACTATCACTAGCAAGACAATATACATTCATAAAATGATTTTTTTTGATACATGTAGCTCAAAATTTATTATTATATATTGAAAATATTATTTTTTATACAAAGATACAAACATTTATTAGTATGTGAATGAAAACATTTAGGTATTCCATCCACACACCAATTAATGTTTAGTCATACAAACATGCATATTCCAACATGGTATTTTATTTTCTGTTAATGACCCATGTTAAATAGATGAGGTGCCTAAATTGTAAAAAATATATTTATTTCTATATTACTATTGGTCAAATTGATACAACTAATTAGACATCGGTCTTGATTTTAGTGGAATGTCAATGAAAATATTAATTATGATATAAATATCTTTGACCCTAAAATTAATCTTGGTTGTGGATGACCTAGCTTAGTTAAAGGGGTATATATAATTGATAATTCACAAGAGTGATGATCAAATTTATAGCATGTCAACTACATTCTAAACTCAAATATAACATATGCTAAATTTATTAAATTGAGATAGGATAAATATAAAAATTAAAACTAATATATGTACTAAAATGATAAAGAAACAATTTACTTAAATATCTCTTATGTTAATTTAGATCTAGATCTAGAATAAATAGAAATTAGACTATATTTTGATTCTTGAAACATCACTAAATTCTAGATTGAGTGCTTATAGATCCGTAGACACTTGTATCAACATAAAAGATTTGCATCAATACATGCGTCTAGAATAAATGTAGGTGTCATATACAAGATACTTGGTGGAAAATGATGAGATCGCCGAGATGCTTCTATGTTTTTCATCACCTTCTTTCTGGTGTATTCAGGTCTTGCTTGTGTATGAATCATGCAATATGTAAAAAGTGAGAACTTAGGATACTCCGTCAGTACTTTAGAAATATATATGTGTTCTCCCTATGATTTATATAAAAATATAATATAATAGGGAAGTTTTGATTAATTAGATAATTGATAGAATGCTTTTGAAAATTTTACTTATTCTTTTTAGGTCTTTTCTAGGTTTTTGCCCAAGTGAAGAATGAATGAGGGTTGATATTGTATTTATATCAATAAATTTAGATAACTTTATCAAATTAGATCAATTAGGATGACCATTAGGATATATTTCATTTGGAAATTAGGTGACCTTAGGGAAATGGACACTTGCATCAGATTAGGACACCTACATCAATGCAAGTGTCTATCGTAGATGCTAGTGATAGGGAGTAAGAAATAGGTAGATGCTCATAACATGTAGAGGTGGAAGATAAGTAGATTTTAATCAATCTAGGAAAGATATAATACTTAGGTTATCAACATAAGTTTGGTAAGAATAAGATATAGGCCAATAGGAATAAGGTAGAGTAAATCCAAGATTTGTAGAAGTGAAAAAGGTCTAAAACTAAGAGAAAGAACCAAGTTTTGAGTTTTCCAAGTGTACAATACTAAGGTGATATATAATCCTTAAATAGTGTCTACATTCCACCACCCCCTTTAATTTAGTAATAAAAATGCTAATTTAAAGGAAATGAATGCATACCTAAGTGTCTATAACTTGCATTCTGTTTGCATGAGACCAACATGAGTACTTTTATGGTAACTTACATGCAACCAAGAACATGTTACAGTATATAATTATTGCATATAATGTGTAATTTAAATTACTTGAAAATATTGAAATTGAAAGAGCAAGGGTTAGGATTATAACTATGTGTCGATGTAACTGCATTACCTATTAGCAAGTTGATTTGAAATATATGTATCATTATAAATCCTTGAAACTGAGATTATGAAAAATATATATAAATATTTAAATCTCACATATCTAAATAGATATATCAATATATTGGAAGGCACATGCCCCCAACCTTAGAGAAAATGTGAGTTTCCACCCAACAATTGAAATTTACTCAATCTTGCAACCCAATAATACTTATAACATGGTGAGCCTAGATGATACAATAAATTATAACTTGAAATTTTTTAAATATTAAATAATTTAGTCACCTCAACCATACCAAAAAGTGAAATAACTAATGCAATAGATTAGTTCAATAAAGACTGTAAAAGTCCAACCTAGGTATCAATACATGAAACTCCATGATGTGGTAATAGTTCATAAAAAAGTTTTGAAATATGAAATTTATTTTGATTTTAACTTATTAAATTTTCATTGCATAATATATATACCTTAGATATATCTCATGATGAAACTATATATAATAATGGTACCAATGTATAGAATTTTTTCACAACTATGAATCTAAATCATGTAAATGTGTGTTTTAGCTAATTTACAGATTGTGTAAGTGTGGAGAACTTTCTCCCCAAGCATGCCACCATTATATATGGAAAAATATAAAAATTGATATAAGTAACAAAGTAGATAACATGATTACAAAACATGACCCCATTGTATCTAGATGTGTGGAATAATGAATAGGTTTGGATAACATGCTTCCAAAGCATTCCCCCAATGAATATAAAGATGTTGAATAATAAATAAGTGTAGATAACATGTTTCCAAAACATTATTTAAATGAATCTAAAATTTTAATGTGTGTGGAAGCCATGACTCTATGACATGCCCCCACTAATATGCACCTCATTTGAGGTGAGGGAAGAATATAAAGTGTTAGTTACCTCACATCAAAAAGATAAGACAACCACATAACTATGAATGAACCATGTAGAATATAATATTACATGTCTACGTAGATATGAAATTGAACTACATAGAAAAATGTAGTCACATGAAGGCCTAAGATTCATGATAAATATCAAGGAAACATCTAGATAAAATTTAAGACAAGCTCAAAAAGAAAAAAACACACACACAATATCACTCAAAATAAAGTAAAAAGACAATGGTCCAAGAAGACCACAAATAAGGGGCATGTTTAAATGTTGCACAATCAAAAGGACATGATAGTTAAATTTACACAAAATCAAGAATGACATATTCAAATTTCTATAAAAAAATAATGACATATACAAATGTCAAATAAAATAAACACATGCATGATGGCCATAATTATGTGTATCATAGTCAAATTCTCAAACAAGTAAGACAATAGTAATGGAAGACACTCAAGGAAGTGCATAAATAAAAACATAAGCAACCAGCATAAACATGTCATAGTAGCCCATATATCACATTGACTTCACTAAATGTTTAACCCTAAAATGAATATAGCTTGGTATTAAATAGATTGCTTAAAGGGATATATGTAAATGATAATTCACAAGCGTGATGATTAGATCTACAATAAGAAAATTAAATGATAAACTTATATATATCATACGCTAAATTTAATAACCTAGGATAGGCTGAATATAGAAAGTACAAATAAGATAGCTAGGTAAATGAAAAATAAAAGTGTACCTACCTAGATATATGGACATTTGTGTTAAACTGTAACAATTACATCAATATACATCCTTGAACTTGATGCATGCGTCCTATACATATTAATTTTTATAGGTAGGTAAGTGGACTAGAATATGATTCTAGAACAATTGTTAAATTTTGGATTGAGTGTTTCTAGATCTATGGATAATTGTGTTAACCTGTAACAATTATGTCAATATACATCCCTAAACTTGATGCATGTGTCCTAGACATAATACGTTCTATAAAAGGATGTGACAAACTAGATGCTTATGTGTTTTTTTAGCCTTCACTCTAGTGCATTCATATCTAGGTCATGAATTGTCACTCCTTATTAAATAATAAAACCCTAATTCTTCATCTTCACAGTGACCATAGGAAAAATGAATTGGTGGGATCGTGGTGTTGAACTTACTTTAAATACCCGTCTATAAATGAGATTTGCCTACATATCCAATACACTAAATAGGTCCTTATACTGATGTAGTTCTCCCCTACATGTTAGCTTATGTGTGAATCATGTAATATGTTGAAATCAAGTACAATAGTGACCCAATTTATAACTTGTAAAATCAAGATCTTGGGATGCTCCTTCAGTACTTCAGATTTATATATGTATTATCCCTATGACTGATATGGAAATAGGATAAATAGCTAAGATTTTCTCAAATATATTCTAGATACAATGCTTTTGATACGTTTTTGTGTTCTCTTTATGTATTTTCCATGAGGAATGAATGAGGGTTGATCTTGCATTTATATCAATCCTTTTGGATAAGAAACTCAAATTAAATCACTTAGACTGACCATTAGGATAAATTTAATTTGTAAATTAGATTACTTTAGGGCTTTAGACACTTGCATCAAATTAGGACACCTGCATCAATGCAAGTGTCTATTCTGAATGCTAGTGTCCAGAGAGGAAGAAGATAAGTATAGGGTTAGAACTTGCACATAACTGCAAAATAAGTATATTTAAATAATCATTATAAATATATAAGGCTTGGGTCATCAACATAAGATTGGTTATATTAAGATATAAGAGAAGGGGCACACGTAGAGCATATGCAAAACTTATAGAGTTAGGAAATGTCTAAAATTAAGATTAATAACCAAGGTCTGATTTTTCCAAGTGTATAAGACTAAGGTGCTATATAATCCATAAACAATGTGCATAAAACATAATAACAACTACTGATATGTGAATGTAAATTTTCCTTTCGATACAAATATGATAGCATTTACTAGTATGTGAATGAAAAACCTTATGGCTTACATCTATATACCAATAAATGTTCAATCTTCCATACCAAATTTTAATCCATTTATATCCAAATAAGCATTAAGTAAATTCCCATTGAATTATTAAATGTGTTAGAATATGTATGAATTAATCAAATACATAATTAAATAAGCATAGCAGTCATTAGAAAAAACATACCAATATTTTCATAATTCTTAAATCCTAAGTTCAAATTCCTTTCCATCCAAGAGAACATTTATGTGTAGTAATGTTTAGTGGGTGTTTTTAGAAGTAATGAAATGTTGCAGGTAGGGAAAAATAAATTCACCATAGAAATAAAAAAGCACAACACCATGATTGGAAAAAATGTCAACACAAGTTATAGAAAATATTATTTTTAATGTTAAAAATGTGATTAAATAACATAAAACATTAATTCATAACAACATATCAATAACACAATAATATGAATTCACAAAATAATATAGTTAGATATATCTAAGTCAATAACTACTTGTATGTGAATTATAAAATTAATTTGTATACAAAGACAATAATTTTTTTTTGTATGTGATTGAAACCCTTCAAGGATTCTATCCATATTGTAGTAAATGTTTACTAAGGAATATAAAATTTCATTCCTATAACATTTGGAAACTAAAATATTTATTAAATAATGCATTGTGCATAAAATGTCATTGGATTCCATCATTGTTCATCTAATATTTACTATGAGTGAGTGACATTTTAGCATGTCATGGTGAACATGATAATCACAACACTTTAATTTAGGGAAATTTTGATTGGTGACAAAGATAACTAACATAACAACATTAATTCATATAACAATTTGGTTTGATAAAAAATAATAACTTTTATTGTTATGTGAACTAAAAACTCAGTGGATTTCATAAAAATAATGTGAAATGTTAAGATAAATGTGAATGAAAACATGTTGACATGGTGGGTTCACATGTGGGTGACATTTCATCCATCCAACATGGTTACACTACAATATTTATGAAATGATGCATTCTATACAAGAGGCATTTTCATTTCATGACTTTGAGGGGAGAGTGACGTGAACAATGCATGATAAACATTTTGTAGAGTTTATCTTTGGTGACATTAACTCACCACATTAGTGGAAACAAATCCCACCAAACATATTCAAACATGGACCTTTATTTCATATTAATTATTAAAAAATGATAACATTTATTGCTATCAAAATAAAAACCTTGAATGTCACCATGAACATCTAATAAACATGACTTAGATGTAAAGGAAGGCAAAAATAATTATAATAAAAATAAGAGGAATTTTAGTTATTTGACATTATTGGTAAAGCAAATTGAACAAGGAAAATTTCTCAGGTTTAAGATGATGAATATGGAAGCATTAACATGCCATAATAATGTAAAGAAGGCCTCCATGTATATTTTAAAATGGCCAAATTGCATATTAATAATACAAGCATCTTCAAACATGACACTTTGTTGTATATTAATCAAATATGCATATTCCAACATGGCTATCAAGTTCAAAAAATGAAATGTTTTCATATAAAAACAATAAAATTTAGTACTATGTGAATATAAATCTTGTGGCCATATTATGAACATACTAGTAAATTTTGACTTAGATGTGAAGCAATGCAAAAAACCATGAAAATAATAACAAAAACCATAATAAGCTGGATAAAATGAAACCAACACAGTCATAGGTTTATTTACAGTCACATGTGTGTGGATAATTCTTCATCCCTAATAAATTATGAAACCACAATCTCTATAAAACATTTTATATGGTGGAAGAGGTGTAATGGCTCCATGAATGTTTAGGGAGGTGGATTGAAAAACCATACTGATTAAGTAGTTGATAGTGTATATGATGGCATTTTATATGAACATTAATGGAAAAAAAATCACAAAACAACATTAAACATGTCCCATGTTGCATATTAAATACCCACACATCTTCCAACATGGAACTTCATTTTTCAATCAATTACCAATCATAAATGGACTACATCACTAAGTATTAATTTTGTAATCCAATATCAAAAAATCTATTCATTTACATATTATTAGTGGTTAAATTAATAAAAATAATTGTACATTTAGGTCCCAACTATTGGTTACACCTATAAAATCATAACAAATTACATGTCCACATATAAATCATTGTATAACTCTAGATAACATTGAAAACCCTCCTAGATAACTTATTTTGATATAAGTACATTTAAAGCATCATCAAAAAGATAGAAGGCCTAGGTCATCAACATAATATTGGTTAGACTATGAAATAGGACAAGGGGCACAAGGTAGGGCATATACGATACTTACAGAATTAAGAAATGTCTAAAATTGAGAGAAACAACCAAGTTATAAGTGTTCTAAGTATACAAGACTAAGGTGTTATATAATCCATAAATAATGTTTAAAAAACACAATAACATCTATTGATATGTGAATGAAAATTATACTTTTGATATAAAGATGATAACATTTACTGGTATGTGAATTAAAAACCTTATGGCTTCCATACACATACCAGTAAACGTTCAATCTTCCATCCCAACTTCAAATCCATTTCTATCCAAACAAGCATTAACTAAATCCCCATTGAATTAGGAAATATGTTAGAATATCTATGAATTAATCAAATACATAATTAATTAAGCATAATAGTCATTAAAAAATTATATACCAATATTTTCATAATTCCTAAATCCCAAGCTCAAATCTCTTTCCATCTAATCAAACATTTATGTGTAGTAAATTTTACTTGGTGTTTGTATAAGAAATGGAATATTGTAGGTAGGGAAATAGAAACACGTCATAGAAATAAAAAGCATAACACCATGATTGGAAAAAATATCAACAAAAGGTATAAAAAATATTATTTGTAATGTAAAAAATGTGATTAAATAATACAAAAACATTAATTAATAACAACATATCAATAACACAATAATATGAATTAAAAAAATAATATGGTTAGATATATCTGATTCAATAACTACTTCTATGTGAATTATAATATTAATTTTTATATAAAGACAATAAATTTTTTGGGTATGTGATTGAAAACCTTAAGGGATTCTATTAATATTCTAGTAAATATTCAATAAGACATATAAAATTTCATGTGTATAACATTTTGAAGCTAAAATCTCTATTAAACAATGCATTATGCATTAAATGTCATTGGATTCCATCATTGTTCATCTAAAATTTACTGTGAGTGAATGACATTTTAACATGGTATGTTGAACATGATTAACACAACACTTTAATTTATGAAAATTCAAATTGGTGACAAATACAAATATCATAACAATGTGAATTCATAAAATAATTTGATTTGATAAAAAAAATCATAACTTTTATTGTTATTTGAACTAAAACCTTGATGAATTCCATAAAAATAACATGAAATGTCGATTTAAATGTAAATGAAAACATGTTGACATTATGGGTTCACATGTGGGAGATGTTTCATCCATCCAACATGGTTACACTAAAATATTTTTGAAATGATACATTATATATAAGAGGCATCTTGATTCAATGACTTTGATGGGAGAGTGACTTGAACAATGCACGCTAAATTTTTTTTTGAGTTTATCTTTGGTGACATTAACTCACCACATTAGTGGAAACGAATCCCACCAAACATATTAAAACATGGACCTTTGTTTCTTATTAATTATTATAAAATGATAACATTTACTTCTATCAAAATAAAAACCTTGAAGGTCACCATGAACATCTAACAAACATGACCTATATGTGAATGAAGGCAAAAAATAATTATAATAACAATAATAGGAATTTCAGTTCTATGACATTATTGGTAAAGAGAATTGAACAAGACACATTGATTAGGTTTAATATGGTGAATATGGAAGCATTTACATGCCACAATAATGTAAAAAAGGCCTCCATGCATCTTTAAAACTAGCCAAATTGCATATTAATAACACAAGCATCTTCAAACATGACCCTTTGTTGTATATTAATGAAATATGCATGTTTTGACATGGCTATCAAATTCAAAAAATTAAACGGTTACATTTAAAAAAAATAACATTTACTAGTATTTGAAATAAAACCTTGTGGCGACATGATGAACATACTAGTAAAATTTGACTTAGATGTGAAGCAATGCAAAAAACCATCAAAATAATAACAAAAGTCATAATGAAAAGCATGATAAAATGAAACCAAACATAGTTGTAGGTTATGTTATAGTCACACATGTGTGGATAATGCTTCATCCCTCATAACTTATGGCACCACAATCTCTATGAAACGTTTTATATGGTGGAAGAGGTGTAATTGTTCCACAAGTGTTTGAGGAGATGAATTGAAACACCATATTGAATAAGTAGTTGATAGTGTATATGGTGGCATTTTATAGAAACATTAATGGAAACAAAGTTCACCAAACATCATTAAACATGTCTCATGTTTCATATTAAATTACCATGCATCTTCCAACATGAAACTTAATTTTTCAATTAATTACTCATGATAAATTGACTACATCACCGAGTACATAATTGTTTAATCCAATGTAAAAAAATATGTTTAGTTGTATATTATTATTGGTGAAATTAATAAAAATAATTGGACATTTAGGTCCTAGTTATTGGTTACACCTATACAATCATAGTAAATTAAATGTCCACATATAAATCATTGTATGGCTCTAAATAAGATTGAAAACCCTCCCAAATAACTTATTTTGACTAATAAAATGTTAAACTATCCAAATTAAAAGAAATAAATTACGATATGGCATATCTTTAAAAATGTAGAACTCTAAAGTTAGGGGTCCTAACTACAGGTCTCCTTCCCCTAAATTTGAATAAAAATTTACCATTACAAACTCATATGACTTTGTAATGGACAAGTTTATGGCATACAAACCTACCCCCAATCATACCCAAATCCATTACAGTGACCACTATGTAGTCAACACTTTTGGTATTGAGTATAGGGTGAGGGAACAAATTATTGGATATGGTCCAATAATTGTGACCCATGTTTTGAATGGATTCCTAAGTTATTATTTATTCATGGATATTTAATTATGGAAAAAAGTTGGAGTATTTTGGGTAAAATTAATCTTTTATTGTATTATTTGTCTTATCATTTTAGGACAAGACATATAAAAAACAATAACTTTTATTTGAAATATCTTATACTTACTAAAAAAAAAAAAAAAGACCATAATTTTTAAAAAAACATATCATATTTTAAAAATGTATATAATATTAAAATGTATATACTTTTTTCAAAACATCACATCCTTTTGTCATATTTTTATGTGTAAATTATTATAAAATGATAAGTTCACTCATTATATGAGTTCCAAAAGGTCAATATTTAAATAACTATTTACAATGGTTGTACCTCTGATTGTACATTTAAAAAAAACACAATTCATAAATCTACATGTTATATAATACTACAAAGGGTGAATTTAAACTTTATTACATACCATGTTATTCAAATTTAAAATATTTGGCTCCAAAATTTGACTTTATAAATTGGAACATTAAAATCCAATCCCCTCCATTAAAACTATGTACTTACAAAATATAAGTCTAACAGAGTTTTTATGCCTCACCATTCTTACAAAATTCAAAATTTAAATTTAAAATTTGGTTGATGAAATACCAATCATAGATTTTATTATTTTTCTATCAAGACACATATTTTAGTCGATTAATATTGTTGTGTTATTGATATGTTCATGTCAATTAATGTTTGGTGTTATTCATTCACGTTTTAAACATTACAAATGCATATTTCCATAGTTGTTGTTGATATGTTGTCAAATTCTATAGGCAAATTATTTAGTGATGTGTTATTATTTTTTAGTAGATTTTATCATTTATAGAATTCAATGATCATATTGGAAGACACTTGTGTCACTAGTATTCTATGAAGTTGCATGTTGGAGGATACTTATTTTATTAATATACAATGAAGTTTCATGATCAAAAGTTTATGGTGACATTTATTTCAATTAATGTGGTGTGTTAATGCCTCCATACACATGATCTATACCTTGTTCACTTTTTTCAAGTCACTCTCCCATAAATGTCATGTCACCCAAATTTTTCTTATATAGATTGTTGTGTTTGACTTAGATTGTATGGTCAATGTGTTGAAGGGATGAAATGTTACCCACATATACACCCACATCATTGGCATGTTTTCATTCACATTTGACTCAACATTTTATCATATTAAAATGTAATCCCTAGACATTTTGTTTCACATACCAATAAATGTTTTTTTTATATCAATGACATAGTTATATTTACCTACTTCCAATTTTTTATGTATTTTGCAAGAAATCAATAAAATAATCCACATATGAGTGATTTTTTGAATATAAATGGGTTCAAAATTTGGATAAAATACTTAAGATTTACTAGTATGTTGATGGAAGTCTTGAACATTTTCATTTACTTACTAGTAAATGTTATTTTCTTTGTATCAAAATTAAGGTTTTCATTTGCATACTAGAGATTTTTTTTGTGTGTCAAACAAAATCATATTTTATATTCATTTAATTATGTTACTTATATATGAGATGTATTTTTATTTCCCTACTTGCAACTATCCATTGAGATTTATGTAGTAAGGAGTAGTGATGTCTTATTAGGTATATTTAATAAGCAATGCAGCACCATATTAGATGAAGCTTGTCAATCTTGATTTACATTAAAACTCCATGTTAATCTTCTTCAATGTGCCATGTTAAAATGTTACACACTTTGAATAAATTTGATATCAACGGTGAAAGAACCTAATGCAAATATAATATTTAATAGAGACTATATATTTTACATGTTGGAGGGATGAAACATTAGCTACCTTGAGTACCATAAAAAAATTTCCATGTGTTATTGAACATTAAATGTTACGTTGATGGAACCCCTAGATAGTTTCATTAACACAAAAATTAATGTTATTGTTTATGTATAAAACCAAATAGTTTTACGAATTCATATTGTTGTGTTACTTATATATGCAACAAATTTTTATTTACCTACCTGAAACATATAAATGGTATAATGAATTCATAATTAAGGGAAATATTTTATACTCCTTCCTTTAGCCAATGTAGTGGTCTTACTTGAGAAATCAAACTTAAACCACTAGGTCAATAATTTGACTATGTCTAAAGCCACATCACCATTTCTACATCAAAATTTCATTTTAAGTCAATTAATTAGTGTGACCAATCATTCAAATTTATATGTCAAGTGATTTTAAAATTTTGACCACTAATAAGGTACAAATGAGTACATTATTTTGGCATTGGTTTAATTTTTTTTGTAGTGCGGACCTTTCTCCAGTTAATATGGGTCACTAATATGCAATCAATGGCCATGCTAGAATATGTATGTGTTTATATGATCAAACATTTACTATTATATTGATGGAAGCCCTTAAAGTTTGTTCACATATAGCTAAATTTTATTGTCTATATCAAAATTAATATTTTCATTTACATATAACTAAATGTTAGGTTAGATGGTTGATGAATTGTGGGTGAGTTGGCAAAGTGGCTTGGTTGTATCTAGTCCTGCCCATGTTTAAATCTCATTCAGGCATGGGATTCTCATTTTGGTCATTGGTGGTATTCTCTTGGGGATCCAGGCCCTGTATATGTTCCAAACTGGTTGTAGCTCTCATAAAAATCAAGTATCGATCTAATAAAAATGTTGAGTTAGATGTATCAAATCAAATTCTTTTTTAAATTCATTTTTTGTGTTATTGAATTTTTTTAGTGAATTCATGTTGTTGTGTTATTCATTAAGATTTTCAACATTATAAATATTATTTTTTATAACCATTTTTTATATGTTCTTCATTATATTTCAATTACTTATATATAGTTTTGATTGTTTTAATTCAACATGGGGAATGGTAGGAATATGACAAACTTTGTTAGATGATGACCATGTGTAGTAATTAAGAATAAAGTTGTGAATTTTTTTGATGTTTTTGAAAATGTTAAGGAAGATAAATACAATAAAAACCATAAAGAGAGGAAAGATATTAAATACAAAACCACTAGTAATCATAATGATATTGAATTTGTTCTAGACCAACCCTATAAACCATCTAAAGAAATAATTTAGAAGAATTGTGACAACCACCATTTTTTACTTTCCATAGAGATGGGAAAATAGATGTTAATGAAAGTGAAATGAGAGATGTAGTGAATAATTTTTACTATATAAACATTAAATTAGAAACATTGACATAAAATAAAGGACATTACAAAATTATCCCAAAGGAATTATAACAACTAACATGTAGGGTCAATTTGTTCCCAATTGTACACCTCATAAACTCATCCTTCCACACTAAAATATAATAGAAAACTATGATGAAAACCCTACTAGTACGTCATTATAGCTGGGGATGGGTTTGGAATCAAGACTAAACTAGAAATAAAAAATGACTAGGAGGCACTGACAGAGGGTATGGTCAGCTCCCTACTACTTCTGGATCAACCTAAACCAACGTAAGAGGACCTATGGGGTATCTTATTCAAATGGAAAGATTATATAATTCAACCTCCATGGTGATTTTCAGCACAAGGAAGGTATAGATATGACCAAGGCATAACCAAAATCATTCAATCCACCCATGAAGGGTTGTCACATAGAATGAAGCAAGGTGAGAGAACCTACAAGATAGCTTGCTCACATGGAGTGACTATTTAATTTAGCCTTCATGGGGATTATTGGCATAAGGGATCATAAATCTAACTAGAACACAACCAAACTTGCTCACTCCACCTAGGAAGGGTTATCACACAGAATGAGAAAATACTCTAGGATAGATATAACCTACTAAAGATAGATATGAAAATGAATGTAATCTTCATTCTAAATAATTTTCAACAACATGAGATAAATGAAAAAATTTAATGTTGGATATTTAAATCACAAACTAAAAACACATGTTATGTAGGCAATAGTTTATGTATCTACATGGCAAATAACACTTATAATGTACAAAGGGTGTATTATTTACAAGGTAGGATAGGGTAAAATAGTTTGTTAATAATAAAGATGAAGGGAATGGTGGTGTGTTGGTAGTTTTCAAAGAGTAGAGATTCTTTATACATACATGCCATTAGTTATTTCAAAGATGTAGGAAAACTAAAATGCAAGATATGGAAGCTAAAAGAAAACTACAATAGTCCCCAATTATTCTAAAATATCACCCATTTCCCAAGATGTTAATCTTAAAGGTGTTCATATTAGGAATTAAATATGAACACCTTTGATATCTAGTATTCCTAAGAGTGCAAATGATGTTAAAACAAACCCACCATTGAAGGTTGTTGTAAAAAATGCAAATTCATCCCAGCCTACTCCACTTCAAATATTATGTGATTGTATCCTAGCTAAAGGTGTTGTTACCCTTCCACTAAATACACCTCTTCCTCAATATAGCATGTGTGTTATGGCCTAAGTGTTGAGTCAAATAAAAAACACCATGCCACTTATTAAATTATTATGAATACTTGATCATAGGAAGAGGGATTTTAAATACTTAGAATCTGGTGAAAGGTCTGTTGTGAATGAAATTGAATTACCTCAATCACCCCTAGAACAAGATGAAGAATCAAAAGAGGCTTTTGAAACTGTTTTAGAAGTCTATTTGGGAACTACATTAGTGCAGAGTTAGCTAAATGTGGATCTATTATATAGAAACCTACTATTCAATTGTTTGATTATCCACAACTATATGTTTGATTCTATAACTTATTTAAATGTGATGCCCCTAGGTGTCCTTAATGATTTTGGAGTGAATATTACATTATCCTTTAGAAAATGTTATGCCATGGACTCATGAAAGGTACTAGTTTTGGGACAAGTCAAGGGACTAGTTATACAATTGGTAGTTCATCCTAGTAACTATTTGAATATAGATGTGGTAGTTGTATATTTTTTGCCTAAGGGAGGGATGTTGCTACCATGAAATTGGGATACTAGCATTTGTGGAAGTGTGTAGATGGACCTTTCCTATGCCACCATTCTATTAGATGGTAAGATGGTCAGAATTTATAGAAAACTGAAGATGTTACATGTTATTGAAGATCCAAAACATGTTCTCAATGAAGTGACGTACATAGATGTTAATTTGGGTATTTATATTGGGAATGTTGATTCTAATGAATATCCTATTGTCCTGGATATTGAATGTAATAGTGAAAGTGTTATTTGGAAGATGTTCTTTGATGGGGCTTGCTCCAATCTTGGAAATAAAGTTGGGGTTATTTTTTATGCCCATAATGGTAAATTTTTTAAGTTTTATTTTTAGATTTATTTTGAGTGTGTGTATAATACTGATGAGTATGAGGGACTCATGCTTGGTTTAAGGATTTCCCATGAATATGGAATTAAATTTTTGATTGACAAGGGATATACGAAACTAGTGGTTAAGTAGATCTATAATGCTTATACAACCATGAATAAAATGTTGTAACACTATCAGAATGTTGTTTGGGATTTTCTTGAGTTTTTTGATGTATTTAAATTTTTTTGTCATGATATAAGTTTCAACGAAGAAGCTGACAAACTTGTAGGGCTAGCTTCCCAATTTGATATTGAAAATATGAGCCCTCATTGTCAGTATCAAGTGGAGATGTTTATTCAACATTCAATCCCAAATAATGTTAATCACTGGTAGGTGTTTGATGATAATTATTAGATTAAGAGGTTTCTAAGTTGTGAAGATGATTTTCATGATTATCTCATAGACTTGGAATCCATGGTTCAGGTGTGTGACAAAAAGGAAACCTTGTTTGGGAAGGACATCATTCAATTGAAGACAAATACATTCCCAAGAGGATTGGTATGTTTAGAAGCATATTTTGATGGAATTGATAGATTTAAATCAATAGACTCATTTATCACAAAAGATGTGACTAAGTATAACTTGGGTTCTCATGAGAATCTAAGTAAGGTTTGACTAGGAACTCACCTAAGTGCAGTTGAGAAGAAAGATTACATGCAATTGCTTAAAAGGTATTAGGATTGTCTAGCATGGTCTTATTATGAGATGAAATCATATAGGGAAGACTTATTTCAGCATGACATCCCATTTCAGCCTGATAGCAAGCCTTTTAGGCAGAAATAAAGACCTATTAATCCCATCTTGGCCACCAAGATATAGGATGAGTTAAAGAAGATAAGGGATGATGGTACCATTCATCCCATCAAGTATTCATCATGGGTTTCAAATTTAGTCCCTGTACAAAATAATAATGGTGACATCTACGTGTTTTTACATTTTTGAAAGTTACACAAGGCTTCTTTAAAAGATAATTATCCCCTACCCAATATGGATAACCTATTACAGAGTGTTACTAGACTAGAGATTTTGTCCAAATTAGATAGTTTCTTAGGGTAAAACCAAGTTATGGTAAAGGAATCTGAGAGACCCAAGACCACCTTCACAATGCCTTCAGGTATGTATGTATATATGAGGGTTTCTTTTGGGTTAATGAATGCTAGTGAAATTTTCCCATGAGCTATGGATGTTGATTTTCAAGGGATATTTAACAAGTTCATAGTTGTGTATTAGGATGACATTATTGTGTACTCCAAAACTAGAGAAGAACATTTGGAACATCTAGAGAAAGTATTGATCAAATGTAGTGAGTTTGGTATTTCACTTAATCCTAAAAAAGGTCAGTTTGGAATATAAAAGGCCAAGTTTCTGGGACATATAGTATCCAAATATGGTGTCATGATTGACCCTAAAAGGGTATAATCCATTGACAAAGTGCCTATCCCATAGTCCAAGAAGGGAATTCAGTCATTCTTTAGACAAATTAGTTTCATAAGGAGGTTTGTGTCTAATTTTGTAGAGATTACTTTACCCATTACTTACATGTTGAAGGACCAGACCATACATTAGGAGGAAAAAGTTGTGCAAGCATTGAATGACATCAAAGGATATTTAATGTCTACTCTTCTTTTGGTTATCCCTAATTACATAAAGTCATTCCATATTTTCTCTTTTTCATCATACAATACTATTGCTACTATTTTATTACAAAAAAATGAAGATTGTAGTCATTTTCATATCTATCTTAAGTAAATTGTATTTGGCTTGAAGCATTTACTAATTTCATGTGACAACTCTACTCAGGAGGAATGAGTGGGTTTAGTTGTCTTCTAATTAGATTTGTGTTCCCTTGAGTCAATAAACCCCATGGATGTTGAATTATAGAATCACTTCATGTGAGAAAGCTACCTCGTAGATCCTGTCACCTTTGTTTAAATAGACCTAGAAGTAGCAGGGAGCTAACCATGCCCTTTTTAGGTGCCTATTAGTCATTTTATGAATGCAATATAATCTTGATGCCAAACCCTTCCATATATATAATAATATATCAGTGGATTTTTCATCTTTATTTTCCATTTTTTTGAAGTGTACAAGGCGAAGCATATGAGGTGTAAAACTAGGAACCAATAGGGTGTACCTATTGTTTTTTTAAATTATAAAGGAATATGAACTCATACAATGGTTCAAGGACTTAAACAACATGGGTTATTTGTTTTACATATCACATCTAAAGGGATATATTTACCAATATGTGAAACTAGACCCAACCCTTTCAATTATTGGGTCTCTAGCAAGTCATGGTGGATAGGCTTCAGAAAGAGGTATCCTTATTTATTTGTGGGAATAGTAGAAGAATTGGGTAGATATAAGATTATGATGCTAAGGATATCCAAAATAATATTTTTTAATGATAACATGAGAATTATTTATGCCAAAAACCATTTTAGGACTCAGAAAATATAAAACTATGATGAGATAAAATGGCAAGCTAGAATGTGTTATAACATGTTAGTCATAAGAAAAAAGGTGGAAGGAGTGTGTCATAAATAATATCTAAAACTAGAGAATGGATCAAAATTTTAGGATGTGTGAATATATATAACTAAAGTATCCTTGGGTTATACCTCTTCAAATAAAAAGGGAAATTACAAATTTTCATTTCATGTTGTGAACTAGGGGCTTTTATGGCTACCCAACTGCATGCATGAATGACCAACTAATTTTTTATGAACTAGCTACATAATTTATATATATATTTTTACTAGGAGTAGTTTTACCTAAAAATAGACATATTTAAATGTATGATGGAAATTATATCCATGCTTCACTATTAATAATCAAAGAGGCAAAATCTTTAGGGATTAAACTATTTACATTTCCCACACACACTAGTCATAAATTTCATCCAATCAATGTAAGTATGTTTGGTCCATTTAAGGGCTAATTCATGACTAAGGGGATATTATGGATAAATAAGCATCATGGTTGAGATAAAAGAGATAATAATTGGTCACATTAGGTAGAATAACATTGAAGATGGTACTAACTCCTAAGAATTTAAAATATGGTTTGATAAGGATAGTTATATGGACCCTAAACCATGATGTAGTAACCAATGACATGACTCCAAGTAAATCATTCCATTTTGAATAGGATGAATTTAGTGCTGATGAAAATATCATGAGGTTGGCATGGATAGATGTGGAATATATTTAAGCTATTTTGTATAAGATGGAGTAAATGTAGTAAATTAATATCAAATATTTTATTAGCCAAGAAACACATGGCATCTAAAAAACACATGAAATTCATATTACCTAAAATAAAAAATAAAAAATAGATGAAGATGCATAAAATGTCCCTTATAATTAAAAGGATGAAAAGCAATCACTTTTAACTAGGATGATTGAATTCTACCTACCCAAGTAAGCCCATCAAATTAGCTAAAAAAGGAACTAATAAATATTGGTCTTGATGAGGAATTAATTGAAGCATATGTGTTACTTTGAATTCCATCATCATTTCCATTTATCCCACCTAAGGCATTTCATTACTAAGAGATTGGTGGAGAATGGGGAGTAGAGTATGCAATTGTTTATATAGGTGATAACGAGGACATAAAAATAATGCAGTGGAAGATCTAAATTGTAACCAACTAGAAATGAATGAAAATTTAAATTTATTATCACCATTTATTAAAAAATTTATTGAAAGGGTTACTAATACATTAAGAAACAATGCATTCAATCTTAGTAGACAATATCAAATACTCGTATAAGATGATTATATGCAATTTATTATAGAATAGGAATTATACATAAAGGATATTAGATAAATGAAGGAAAGGAAGAAATAATAACTTGATGAGAGGAAAATAATTATGGAGGATGAGAGAGAAAGAAGGGAATAACTAAAGATTTAAAATGAAACCAAAAGGTGAAAGAGTAATAAATAAAATATACAACCAAAGTAGGAAAATTGATCAAAATAAACAACATGATATAAGTTAGAGTTATTTTAATAACATCGGAAAATAATTTGAGAGGAAAATGTATTTAAATAGTTAATTCATCCCTCTACCTAAACAACATCACATTTTCAAAGAAATGATAAGCAGTCTTAACCCAATTATTTCATCTACTTGAAAGTATCCATGAGGGATCCATCCTGCTAATTCTGTAAACATGACATAAAATCACACTAGAGAGAAAGCCCTTGAAGTACCAACTGAAACTCCACATTCTTTGGATTATGTAAAATTTGTTTTACTTTAAATTCATCATTTTTGAGATATGTTTTTTATTTGAAATAGGAAATTACAATGACCAAAACTAGTGTTTTTTAGAGGTGATGATATAAGTAAAGTATATTATGTAATGATTATATTTAAGCTACATAAATTAGTTACTTGTTTTATACCATTTAGAATTGAAATGGGTCATAAGATTAATGAAAGTTAAGTAACCTTCACCCTAAAATTTAGTTCCACATAATTCTACTTGTCATGACCTTAACTTACATGATCTATTTCATGTCTATAACACTATTGAATACACTTTTGTTTACTAATTATCATATTTATTAACTATGGTAGTAGTTTTTGGGATATTATTGGTTAATATCATGACATTATTTAAATATATTATTATGATATGTTTTTATTATTGGTAAAGGTGGGTTTTTATAAATGTGGACCCTACCCCTTTCAGAGTTGAAATAAAAGAGTCTATGGGATTTTTAAATGGGGACCCTTCCCCTTACAACGCTATAGTAAAAAGGTCTCAAACCAAGATAAGACAAGTCTAGCATAAAGAGACAACAAAATAAGAAATAGAAAAGTAGAAGAAAAGTATTAGAAAAGTAGCAAACTAATTTTAATGATTCATTCAGTCTTTGTAATCCTTAGCTCACTTCTGAGTGAGATATTCTAGATAAGAAATTCCTCTAGGAATAAGCTCAAGAATGTTGCTAATAATTCCCTTTAGTTTGGCATCATTGGAGTGAGATTCAACATTTTCATCTTTGCCTTTAGCTAGGGAGTTCAAAGTATCCATGTTTTGCATACTCTTTAGCATAGTGAACATGTTATAGTCAACCAAGCTTTTAAGATTCTCATTGAGCGGGATATTTTAATTTTCTAGATTGTGGATCATTTCCTTGATTTGATGGACTTTAGAATTGATTTCAATGAGATATGTTTTGGTACAATATATGCCATCATTGAGGTTTCGATTGTTAAGTTCATCCTTGAATATTTTTAGATCCTCAATACACCAACAAAGGATGGATTTATGTAGGTCTATTTCATCTTTAATATTGATCAATTTGGAAAGTTGCTTATGATCCTCTAAGATTTCCTTGAATTCAAGATGGGGGGTAGAGAAGGTGAGGAGGGGGGTAGAGATAAGATGTAATGTAGGGTCAGGAGTGGGAGCAGATGGGAGAATCTATCTAATAATTTTCAATCTATTATTGATGTTATCCAGTTTGATATCCTCTAAGATAGAGGGAGAGGGATTGGGGGGAGTCGGGGTGAGGGTTGAAGGGGAATGAGAATGGGGGATATTATGGAAGAGACAGGGGGACGATGGAAGATGGGGGTGGGGGACGGAGAAGGGGAGGGAGTTGGGAATAGGGGAAAGCTGAGAAACAATTTTAGCCACTTTCCTTTTTTTGATAGCTAAGGTGGAAGGATCAGACATAAGGTTGGGGTTCTTAAGTGAAGCCATTTTTTTTTGAATGAGAGGGAGGAAAGTAGTCTTGGTCACTATCATCATTAGTAACATCAATGGGAATTAAGGGGGGAGTCTTATCAAAACTCAAGATTCTTGAGGTCTTAGGAGGGATGTGGCACTTGGGAATGGGTTTGGGAGTGGATTTAGGGGTTTTAGGGGGAATAGAAGGTGGGGTGGAGGAAGCCTAGAATAATTTGTGGATCAAGAAGATGACAGAGTGGTGTAGATGTTCCTTATTTTTACCAATTTTAACCTCAAATACAGAATATTACAAATAATGGAGAATGTAAAAAAGAAGGTTGAGAGGGATTTTATGACAAAAGTAATTAAGAATAGGAAATAGAAGTGATAGACAAGGGAGTACCTTTAATTCAAAGTCGTGTGGAAAATTATCTACCCAACAAATCTATCAAAAGGATTGGGAACATCCTTTTGTATGAAACCATCTATGCACTCATGCATTAGATCGCCATCCTGAAGAAACTTGTCATGCTCCTCTTTATAATCCATACTAATTTGTTTGAACTTAACATCCTCAATTTTCAGACTCACAACCTAAGCGATGAGGCCTTTAGTGACCTCAATTGTGACATTATTAATGGTGATCACTATATCTTCCTAGGATTCAATAAATTTTCAAGAGAGATGCTTTTCATATCTATAAATATTAGAGATGAAGTTTATCGGGCCACTAGTTTTTAAAATTTCCCAAACTACCTTTTCCTTCTTTAGATGATCATAGGTCTAATTTTTTTGAGATATCCTCCCATGGTGGATAGGATAAGGAGTCAAAAAGGAAAAGGGTGGAGGCTATGGTGGTTGGGAAAACAATGGATGAAAGTAACATGGATCCTTCTAAAGTGGCTATGTAAATAGAGAGTTTTGATACAGGTCACATGTGAGAGGAGGTTGATAGAGTGGATATTATTATGATATGTTACATATTAGATATTTTTATATTATCATCGATGATTTAATTTAGTTCATTATATAACTGACTGATGATATTAAAATTTAAATTCTTTGTCATATTTGATATGTTATTTTCCATTTAGATACTACTGATGTATCATTTGTATGATTATAGGAATAAAAAAATAAAAAATAAACTTCATTGGATTTGATGCTAAGAAATAGAGGGGACGAAAGGGTAAAAATGAGATAATGTGTTTGATCTATAAGATTCTAATTTTTATTTTGATTAAGTCCTTATTGACAATTTCATTCATTATTCAGTTGGTTCATGAGTAATGTGGTTTTATATTAGTCTTTGAGTACGTTCTAGTTTATTGATTAAACTTTCATCATGATTATTATAGTAATAATTTTTTGATGTAATTTTACTTGAAATAATGTGGAACACTATTAAAATTGGAATTTATTTATATCGTCTTTGATCTTTATGGCTTGACTAGAGCATCAAGAGCTTCAAATTTGTTCTATGCTAGCAACATGTGTAGTCATTTTCATTGAATACCTCAAGCTAGTTTTGTCGATCTTGGTTGTTACATGGATTTGGCATGGTGTTTTAACCATTTGGTGATATTAATATATAAAATTAGGAGGGGAGGATGGTTTATTAATTATTTTTATTTTTTAAATTCTTGGAATTTTTTAAAATTTTATTTTTTACCCCATTGGGAATTATATCACGAAGACCTAAATATCAAGGACAACTAGTAGAGTAACTTTGAGGTGTTTCATTTGGAAATTTGGTTTTGTGGTTATCTCAATTGGCCAAACCCTAGTAGAACTCCACCCAAAAATTTTGTCAATTCCATTGGAGGCCTAGTGGGACTTGTTTGTAACTATTAATTCCATTTTTAAGTTGCATTTTTGGTGGAAATTATGATTGTTTATTTAGACATGTTTCAAATTATTCATAGCTATAACTCAGGACTACTATGGGATTTAATAGTAGTCATTGAATTTTTTGAGTGCTTGGATAGGTGCATAGAGGAAAAAATAATAGTTTTTTGTTTTTTTAGGAGAAGCCATGAGGTACCTTTCTTCATTGAAGTTGAAATAAATAAGTGGTTTCATTTTTATTTGAGTTGGAGTATGATATAATGGTTATTTTGTGTTATGTTGAAATAAATATAACTATATTTATTAATGAACCATTATATGTTCATTATGAATTTTGTAGACTTTCCTATGAACCCAGAATGCAGTAGTCGATTAATAGTTGAAAATGATCATATTTGGAATATTTGTGGGTTTTTTTCATATAACTCTAACTATGTTTTTTTACTCTGGTGGGTTGTTTTTATTTTTGTGGCTCTAATTTAATTGGTTAGGGAACTCATTTTGGATCAACCTTAGGCTCTTTGTACTAACAAGGTATTCCATCGATATTAAATGAATGGATTTTAGAATATGTATATCATTTGCTATTTTGATTTGTTTGGTGGAATGGATGTATAATGTGGTTATGGAAAACATTTTTAGGGACTATATTTATTAATTGTCATTTTATGCAACTATGAAATGGTTGTAGATGCTTGTTTTGTATTAATGATATGGTTTTGGCAAACCTATGTTTGTCTAGAATTGCATTTCATGAGTATATGGTCTTATGGAATCTCAAATTGAGCTCATATGTTTTTGGGATGTGATTTTAGTCTACGTGGGTTATTATGCAAATTTTGAGTGGACACTTTTTTTTGTATATATACTTTATGACTCTTTTGCATGTCATGTGGCTTTTTAGTGTCATTAAGATTTGGATTTTGATGTTAATTCTTGTTTAAGGATAATAATGGAGAATTGAAGTAGTCATGAATATATTTAGTACTATTGGTTAATAAATACATGTATGGTATATTCACATGCATATATAATTTAATGTTAATGCATTAAACAATCATTGTTTAATCCAAGTCAAATGAATCTATTCGCAAATTGAATGGTAGTACTAATGATAATCATGAGTACTTTATTTCATGAATCCTCATTATGTGAATTATTTTCATTGTTTTATTTTATTGAGTTTAAATATTAGAATCGTGATTATGATTTCACCCTTCTATAAACCCTATTTTTGAACTCCACATCCAACTAATGGATGGGGTACCATATTGGGCCACCAATGTGGGGCTCATTGGATAATATGGGTGGGTTGTTTTCATACCTCTCTTTAGAAGATGATTCAGGTGATATGACTCTTCATGTATTATTTTTTATATTATGTGGTTATGTAGAGTAAAGACATGATACAAATTCAATGTCTCATTGTATGGTAGTAAAAATAATACATTTTTTAGTCATATTCATTAGGTGTGTTAAATTTGTTATTCCAAGTTGGACATAATAAGTTTTGAAGTAGATGTCACATTATTCTTATTATATGTATATAACTATATGTTGATTTAACCTTCATTCAAGCACAACTTTTAATGAATGGTTATTCAATATGGATGTGAACGTTTGATTTTGTTCATTAAAGTTATTGTTTAAATTTGCATATTGTATTTTGAAAAGTAGACATGTTGTTTAATTTGAAGATAATAGATAGTTTTTAAGTTTAAATAATAACATAATGATTAATGTAATATTTAAATATGAGAAGTGTCATTATTTTATCATTTTCATCAATAAAGGAAAAACCAATATGTTAATAAAATACTATTTGATTGAATATTATAGTTTAGAGAATTGTAGTTCAAAAAGGTAACTCATAAAAACTATAAGTATGATGTTTTCATCCTTTTAGGATTTGTATTTATAATATAATAAGTTTATGTTTTTATTTTATATAATTCTATATTTTCTTACCTATGAAAGATTATTTTAAGTCATAGATTTAGGCAACCAAAGTGTGAAAATTATAATGAAATTTAAATTTTGTTGTGTTCAATGACAAAAATTTATAACTCTTTTGGACTAGTTATGGGACTTCAAATGTTGTATATTCATTAGAAACTTGTTTTGATATTTGGATTTTACTTTATACAAAAAAAGGGAATTAAAATCTAATACCAGTTTCAGTTGTAGTGACCTCATTATTGCTCTTGTTTAAGAGAGGTTATATTTTGTATTGATTCTTACTAGCATTGAGTCCAGACAAGTCTTCCCAACAACTTGTGAAGAGAATATAGAAAATAGAAATATGGTTTACCTTATTATTTCATTTTAGGTTGATATTCATAATAGATGTAGAAATTTCATTAATACTCATGATAATGTTAATTGGTATTATTTACTAATTTTATAGTAAATGATTTCATATGAATCTTCATAAAAATATTTGAAAATAATTATTTATGTAGAATGAGATGATTTACATTTTCATATAATTTTTATGTTTAATCATATTATGAAGTCAAAAGTGAATAATAATAATAATGTTAAGGTGTTGTAGTAAACAAAAATATTTGTATGACCTTATTTTTTGTTAAATAAAAGAATAAGTTCATTCCATAAGTTATAGAAAGATGGTTCATATTTAAAGTGACTATTATATCCCTATTTGGGGTACCATGGAGACAATCCTAGGTTGTGGGTGACCTTTATGTGGATTGAATACCTAGGTTATATGTATAGCTCCCCTTGATTAATCACTTAGGCTCATTCACTAATATACCAACTTGCTAGGAAAAGAGATAGAAAACCTATTCTAATGGAGGTGATGCACCAAATAAGTTGACCAATACCAACCAAATACATGTGCACATCAACCATGAGACTAAATTGAATAAACACTACTCCTAATCTACCTCTCTACATTGGCACTTCATATAAAGGTTATGAAAGATGCTTAGGTTAGAAGGACTGATCAATAGGTCATACAATGATAATAATGAATAGATAACTCACTCAACATTAATAACTCACTTAAACACTTCAAAATACCTAAATTGAAGCTTTCAAATTAAATATGAATGCTAGAAAAGGATAGCATGCCAAAGAAGATAAGCTAAACACTTAACAAGTTCAACTAGCCATACACACACATTGAAACCAGTCAAAGGAAGAGGTAAAACTAAAATTTTATCATTGATAAAAGTCTTTAAAAATTGTATGGATTTTCCATACCAAGGTGGAGGATATATACATATCCAAACAAGGCTCAGTTTATAGAAAAATGAGAGTAGAGAAGCGAGAGAGGCATATAAGAGAGATGATGACAAGTGTCTAGCATCCATGGAAAGAGTTATGATTAAGAATGGAGTTGGATAAAAACATTATTAGGTATTCAAAGACAATTTTTACCTCTTTAAAGTTACATATTCTTCCAAATGGTGTAGGAGTTTCAAACTTGGCTTGACACCTTGATTTTCCTCTTTAAATTTGCCCTTCTCTTCACTTAAAAACTGACATGTGGAACTCTTTATCATCACATAATATTGAATAACCTTATACCCCTATTATTGACACATTTCATTAATTTAGAATCTCCTCAGACTAGCATTGCAATGATGATTACACCTCTTAGGTGTCTTGAAGCCCAATTTGTCCTACTACACCTATCCTTTCTTACAAGTATCAAATATTTATTTCATATTTAATAATGAAAATATCTTAACTAAATGGATATATATATATATATATATATATATATATATATATATATATATCATATCATACTTTAAAAAACTCATTTTGACCCATCAAGCACTTATCAAGACCTCATTTTTCACCTTAAGCTCGCTAGCCTTTGATTCCCTATAACCCTAAAAAAATGGAAAGCTCCTTGTGTGAAATAATGTACAGATGGTATTGATAAAATAAGGGTATTTTTGGGTACCTATTATGGCCTTACATATCCATGACACATTTTATGACTTGAAACCATGTGTAAGTGTCCCTTTTCCCCTATTCTTTCTTTCTAATTAGACCTTAATTAGGCCTCTAGGCATAAAAATTGAGTTTTAGCTCAAGTTGACTTCCACATGTGTGAAAATTATTAAAATTAATTTATTAATTTTACCCATAACATAACCATGATCCATTCCAAATTTCATATTTTTAGACCCTATATAGATGAATGAACCATGAAATGGCTAAAACCCTAGCCTAGGTGCTTGAATAGGCTTGAGAGGTAGTTACAGTGTGTTTCCAATAATTTTTCAAGTTATAAAGATTAAAAATGATTTTTTGAGGCCTAAAACACATTAATACAAGTCAATACAATGAATAAAAGTCTCTTGAATTACTCTATAGGCCTACATATAAGCTTCTTGACTAGCAAATAGGTGCATTTCTTAGCCTTCAACCCAACCTAGTGACTTGAATGGCTTGTAAATATCCTTGAGAGAAATTGAAGGTTGTTCATATGACTATTTAACCTCTTACTAGACTTAAAAATCCTCCATAGTACTATACTTGGTTTGGATACCATTATAAACCCTATTTTTTCATAAATGATCTTATAGCCATGTATTCTAGGCTAGTTCCATACAACTTGTAGCTTATGCATGCCAACAATTTATTGAAGAAATGATCATGATAAATTATAAGCCATAAAATTCATTAAAATTTTAAATCAATCCATTTTAAGTCATCTTAAGGTCCTTTTATTCTATTGGATCATTCAAGTGCTTCTTGGAAGTCGATGCGTACTTTAGAGTCTTATCAATATTTCATAAAGATGAGGCCATTGATATAAGAACCAATGATATAAAATTTGAGTACATAAACCTTAATAACCACTCATAATATATTTTGGCACCATGAAACTTTTAAATAATGATGTGAGCATCTCAATCCTCCTCTTGAGTTGGCAAACTATGCGTATGCTGGCTAGAAGTAGGTTCTTGAGCTTAAGAACCTTATTAATGTTGTTTTCTACTCATAATTCCTAAATAGGGTTTGAAACACCACCTATGATATTATATAATTTATATTAAATCATATAAACCCCTTAAATGGCCTATAATAGGGTCTACTCACACATTAGGGTTTATTGATCATTTGAATCAATTTACTCTAGAGGTCTGCTCTAGTCATCTCTTCCTCAATCCTCACTATGAAAGGAGTGTAATACCTCATATAAAATATCTTATAATTATTTATCATATTCTCATCGTATCTAAGTTCTCATCTCATCCTTAAAAAACCCTTCTATTCATATTTCACACACATGGGCTTGACTATAATCTTTACTAGACCTCTTGACTGGGTTCATAAAGATTTCTATTTTGAATGGATTTATCATTTTTATACCTATGTCTACTTATCTAAACTCACTTGAGTAATAAATTAAGTCTATTTTCATCTTAAAATAAAATCTCATTCATTTTTTACCTCCAACAAATAACTCTTCTCACAAAATTGTATACATAGGCCTCAAGTAACTTATGTTAGACCATTCTGCTTGTAGGTTTAATATTTAGAGTGGATTTAATTTAAGGTTTATTATATGTATTAAAATGAATATATTTATGAATATATACACCATTTCCATTAACTTGAGATCCAAATTCAATGCACACATTGCATTCAAGCCTCTCATTTTCTCATAGAGGATTGTGTAACCTTTTAGGCCTATAGGTTTTCCGTGTCTACCACCTATAGGTAATTATAAGTCAATATTTATCTATACTTATTCAAGAGGATTCAAATCCTTATCAAAATTTATCACTCTTAAAACCTCTATCATGGAATGGAGAGATTCTTTGAATATGGGTTTCTTCCATCCTTCATCTACAAGCCTAATCTAGGTTGTGCATTTACTTGTAGGTTAATGGTGACTTCATTTTAGGTGTCCACTAGATTATATTAAAATAAAGTGAAGAGATATAAAATTAATTTATAGATTATATATGCATTTAAGTTGTGGGTAGGTCAAATCCAACCGATTTCATCATTCACTCCCTTTTGAAAACTCTCTTGAAACTCATAAAGTCATATCTAAGTATATAGTTCATTGGGTGGATGGGGTGAATAGGGTACAAACATTTTAGTTATAAACTATTTATTTTTATAGTGAAATAAGTATTCAAACATGACTTTCAATAATATACTTACACTCTGTACTTTATTTAGCCCTTCAAACACTAGTTCAAATGCAAGAATATTGCATTTTTATATAAAATAAACCTACAGGTCTAGGTAGACCTGTAGGTTTGTAATTTTAATGTAAGAACCTTTTATGAATCTATATTTACCTTTTAAAACATTTAAATCACTATTCAATACCTCAATAAAATCCTCAAGAATTTACAACCCTCATACTTCTTTGAAAATGTAGACTTAGACATTTTCAAGTCATTGTTAAGGAGATAGTTTACACACAATCTTCAAGTTGAGTTATGATGTGACAATTTTGAAGGCTAGTACAGAATTCTCAAATTTTTTGAGAGTTTTAAATTAATTTAAAATATGATGAAAACCTAATGTAATCATTTAGATACATTGGACTAGTTGTAGGTCTTCAAAACCTCAAGTGCAAGCTTGTAGCTTGTCCTATGGAAGTCTTTTGCTCTTTTTACAATGTTACACATCCCAAATGGGACTTATATAAACGTGTAAGATTATTTAATAAACCCTATACATACTCTCTTATTTCTACCATGCCTCCAACTCATTCCAAACTACCATTTCAAGGACTGAAATTAAACTTGTGGGATTTTAAGGAAATTTTAGGCCATCATGGAGTCTTATAAATTGTTAATAAAGGAAGGTAAACTAATATAAAAAAATATTTACATCAATTTTAATCTCATTAGGACCCCATCATCTATAAAAAAATCTCATACCATTACTCTCTCTCTCTTTTGTATGTAGTAAGCATATGAAGTTGACCCTTATGAGCTTACCAAGGGTGTGATGGAGGAAAGGAATCAAATTTTGCATTAGATAGACCTATACATACAAAATAAGAATGTATATTACTTTAAAAATCTGAAGATACACCTCTAATATGTTTTCACCTGGAAGTGTGTCTCTCAAGTCCATACAAGTGCTTAAAACTACCCTTTTAGAGCTTAACCCTGAAAACTGACATGATCTGACATTTGCTCAAGTTATATAAATACTCAAAGAATCTTTTAAAATGTATTTTTATAGATCATTCACATTTTTTGGATTTGGAACACATGTAATTATCCAAAAACACATTTTTATTTAATTTCACTTACTTTAAGGTTTACAAATCACCTTTAATCTCTATTAACAAGTATAAAATGTTTAAAAAAGGTAATGAAGGAATGTGATGACTTTAAGGGACATATAATAGCCTATGGAACCTTTTAACCAAGCTACTTCACACCAAGGAATGACTAGATTAATACAAGATAAAGATAATGTAATACCTTAATCTTGTAAAATTAACCTTAATTTTTACTATTAAAACCTTAGAAAGATCCTAATATGATCTCATAAGTGATGATAAAGCTTTGAACAAGGCTATAGGAAATGACAAACAAGTTTTTTGTAATATGGGTTAACCTTTTGACCATAGGGGTAACAAATGGTCGATAGTGACATAGCTGAAGCATTGTATGACCTCATAAATTTCTCTAAATCATCAATATGCTAAACATAAGCATGGTTGTGAAAACATCAATAACATGTTAAAATATTAAAGGATTATTTGACATTTGTTCATTCTTTATCTTGATATAAATAGACCATATGACTAGAATTTGTACATATAATAAGTATTACTATATTATAATTTGTGATGATGAAACGGATTCACTTTAGTAAAATGATGCAGGTTTAATTATTGTGTGTGGTAAAAACTAGAGCTAATTCAAATTGACATAATATCTACATGTTTGGTAATGTTCATCAATAATAATAATCAATATTGTAATCATGCTTTATTTACATCATTTTGATGATTTAATCAAATGTTATTGTTTTAAAGTTATGGAAGCAATGATCATAGCTCAAGTAATGAATAATTAAGAATGTAGCAATCCTTTATGGCATTAGACTTCACATGACATCTATTAATGAAATAATGTCAAATGGATTACATTGTATTACTTTTGGAAATGAACTTGAAGCTCAAGTCTTGCTACTTAATAATGTAGATTATTCAATGCAGAATTTTGGTATGATGATTCTTCTATAGTTAATTAAATTTCTACTAACTTGACTTGTTTTAAATCTTCTTGATACTAACTTGAACACTCAATTAGGGTTAGTTTACCTTCATGGTCATAGTGAATATTGTTTTATGTTAAGTACAGGCCTTTGGACAAGGCTAAAATTTGGTATGGTACCTTTCAGTTATGCTAAAGCTTTATTATTATATTTTACTATATAAATGTATGATTAGTACACGTATACACCCCAATCTACTTATTGATTGGTTAAATAATTTTCTAATAGTACCACTAGTAATTTTTAACCTTATCAAATTCTTATGTTTGGTATAACATGATTATGTAATTTATAACACATTATATGAATTAATTTATTCCATTAGGTTTGAAAATAATTTAACTTGAAAAAAATTAGGTTGTTCCATTTTGGAATCATAAATCAAGTTATGTGCTCTAGGGAAATTTGGGAATGAAGTTTAATACTTTTGCCTAGCTAAGTTGTTGTCATGTTTTCACCTCAGTATGGTAAGAATTAGATTATATGGGTTAGGTGATTATGATAACCTAGTAGTTAATATTGTTGGTAGAGGTAGAGGTAGAGGATGTGGAGCCTATAACCTTAACTTAGGTAGTGAATAACCTCTTATAAATAATGATGGTAACAATGTAATATAACCTAATGTAAATGATGCTAGAGGGAATCCTACTTCTATTCAAGAGGAAGTTCTCAATGGTATACAAAATACATTGAATTACTTGTAAATTAGATAGGATTCCCATGAACATAGGTTGAATAATATTAAAGGTGTTCCAAATTAAGAATTTCCCCATTTAGGTGAAGGTAAACTGGGATAACATGTAATCCAAGAGATTTATTTAATTGTGATAGATCTCATCATTAATGAACTTAAAAATCTTCCACCTTCTACATTTTTAGGTGAGAATTAGGTGATATAACTAATAAATGGTTCTAAAACATATATAAATAATTAAATCTACATAACATGGCCTTAAATACAAAGGAAAGGGTAGCTTCTTTTTAGCTAGTTAGAGTTGCAACTCTTTGGTGGAACCATCTTTGTTCTTTAGAGGGTTAACAACCTTTGACACTTATCTAGTGTATTTTTAGAATGAAATTTGGAAAAAGGTATCTTAATGTCAATTTCAAAGAGCAAAATATAACATATTTTTAGTTTTCAAAGTAAGAAAACATGTTTTTAATAGAATATGAGAGTAAACATTAGAATTTTTTATATCGTATAAACTATATGCATGATGAACAAACCAAGGTGACAAAATTTAAAATTGGATTGAGAAAAATATTGATGCATGACGTCAATATGACCAACCATAAAACTTTGAATGCTGAAATTAAATCATCTCATATGGTAGAAGATAAATGAAGGTCTCGATAGAAAGTGAGATAAGATTTTAAACTCAATAGACAATAGTCTAAAGATTAAAATCTTTCTCCTTCCCCCAATAATTTTAATAAATTTGATCAGAACCATAGAAATAAAAGAAGTGAAAGTTTTTATAATAAGTTTTAAATCCAAAATTAAAACTATAAGATTCATAATTATTCTAAAGATGGTTCATTCAATAAAAATTATAACTCAAGGAAATTGAAATTTACCTATAATAGGGGCAAACATTATGCTTATTTCACCTTAATAGACTGTACTATGTTGATAGTGTGTGATAATAATTAATGTAATTAATGTCCTAAATAAAAATTGGTTCAATAAGTTAATAATAGCGTGTGTGTGGTTTTGGATAATAAGAATGCTAAATTTTAGGCAACCCTTATTGAAATCAGAAGTAATTTAACTAGTTTTTGATTTTCAGTTATAATGGATTCTAGTGTAACTAAAATTTTTATCTTATAATATTATTTATAAATGTAAATCAAATCATGTCAGTTTAAAATAAGGATGGGAGGTTGAATTTGATACATGTAAAAGGGTGCCCATTTCTGAATAATTAGAAAAAATAGAGCTTAATTTAAGAGTTTAATTAATGAAAGTAGACTTGTACTTAGCACCTTTAGGGTCTTATGAGTTTATTATGGGAATGGAATGGTTTTAGAAACATAAAGTTACATTAGATTATGGTAATAAAGTTGTTCAATGTTGTGATGACTTGGTAAAAATGTTGTCATATCTTTGTTATGAGGTGTGATGACCTGGGTAAAGAAGTAAAACATTAGATTTACTTGAGAAAAAGATGTTCAAGTTATGTTGTAATGAGGTGTCGTATATTGTGATGATTGTCATATATTTGTTCAACTTTAGGTCTAATGTTGTGATGACATGATTTAAGGAAGAATATATCCATAAGACATTTTTTCATATACGGTATGGACATTATGAGTTCACAGTAATTCCCTTTGTCTTGGCAAATACACTTATTGATTTTAAGAATCTTATGAATAGTGTATTTATGGATTATTTGCATAATTTTTTTCTTATTTTATTTGATATTATACTGAACTATTATAAGAATAAAGCTAACATTATCAACATTTTTTTTAGTTTTGAAAATATTAATGCAACATAATCTTTATGGGAAGATTTCTAAATGTGTATTTTTGTATACTAAAATACATTACCTAGCATGTATTATTTCCAAGGATGAGACTATTATGGATCTAGTAAAGATAAAATATATTCAAGAGTGGCCTACCCCTATAAAATACATAAAGCATATATATTTATGATCTTGGTCTATTAATATAAAAGGTTTGTGTAATTTTTATACAAGTTGGAAAACCCCATTAATTATTTGCAATGTAGAGGGAAAATTTTAATTTAGAATTTGGGATGTGAATAGGATTTTCAGATGATTAAGGTGTTTTTCATTATAGCAGCAATGCTTATTATTCCTGATCCTAATGGCAATATTTAAATCTGGTCTAATGCCTCTAGGGGGGTTTGGTTTTATTCCAATGCATGATGGCAAAATTATGACATACGAATCAGTAAGCTTAAAGAGACTAAAAATAACTATCCCAAACATGATTTATATCTTGAAACTATTGTGTATGCTTTAAAAAAATGGAAACATTTTTTGCTAGGTGAGCGTTTTAAAGTTAAATCTGATCATTGCAGCTTGGCATATTGGATCACCCAGGATTATCTTAATGTTCACCAGTTTATATGGATGGATTTTATGAGTAATTTTTATATGAATATGGAATATTTTAAAGGTAAGTAAAATCATGTTGATGATGCTCTTAATTGATGCATGTATCTTTTTACCTTGTCTATTTTTCTTGGTAATTTCTAAACTAATATGTTGGAACAATAACTTATTGATGAGTTCTACTATGAAATAAATGCATGTTTGGATGTTGATCCTGTAGAAAATAAATTTTCTAATTTGTATATATAGAATGATGCCCTATTAAGGCATAATAATAGATTTTTTGTTCGCATGTCAGGTGGCATCCAAAATATTTTTTAAAAATAAGTACATATGTCACCTCATTTTTCTCATCCAAGTGTCACAAAGATGACAATTGAGATGAAAAAGTAGTATTATTTGCCTTGTTTAAAGGATGTTGTTTCTTATTTTGTGGCTAAATTTTTTGAATTTCAATAGGTAGACACTGAAAATTTCCATGAAAAATGTTTGATTTGTCCTCATGAAATTCTTCAAGGTAAGTGGATTGTTATTTCACTTGATTTTATTTTTGGTTTACCAAAGTTATGTAATAAAAATGAAACTATTTTGCTTGTGTTTGATAAATTTATGAAAGTTGGTTATTTTATTATTGGAAATATAACTAATGATGCTTCTATGTGTGTGGAAGACTTTGTGAAATATATAGTTATGTTGCATAGCATACCTAAAATCATTATCTCTAATCGAGATAACTTATTTATTTAAAGATTTTGGAAAATATTAACTATAACATTTAGAATGAATTTAAATTGTATCTCTTCATATCACCCAGAAATAGATAGTCAAATGGAAGAACTTGACCAAGTGGTTGAGGACATGATAATAATATATGTTATGGATCAACAAAGAAAATGATAATATTTCCTACATTTAGTTAGTTTTACTTATAATAATTTTGATCATGTGATAAAAATGGCTCCATGAAAATCTTTGTATGGGCATAAATGTTCCTCTTAGCTAGGATAACCTAGGAAATAGATCCATTAGTGGCGATAATATTCTACAAGAATATGATGTGCAAATGGATTTGATTTGACAAAATATGAAGGCTTCTTTTTATAGACAAAAGACCTATGTAGATTTAAAAAGGACTCATCATTAATTTAATGTTGGTGAAAATTTATTTATGCATGTTAGACCACATAAACGTTATATTAAATTCAGAAAAACTTATAAATTGGCTCCTATATTTGTTGGACCCTTTAAAATTCTAAAAAATATTAGCCATGTTGCCTACCTATTAGTCCTTCTTCTATCTTTATCCAAGGTTCAAGATGTTTTTCATGTTGATTTATTAAGGAAGTATATATCTGATCCTTCTCATATTTTGTATTGGAAAATTCTTCAAGTTTTGGCAAAGGAAAAAGATGCAATTATAACTAGTGAAGATTGTATGCCATCGCAACATTAGACTATGAAATAGATAAATTTATAAAATTTTGGTCCAATGGGATATATTATATGAATGTAATGCTACTTATAAAAATGAGCATCTCTTTAGGGAGAATTATCCTTGGTTGTTTTAGTCACAAGGATGACCTCTTTCTAAGTGGGAGTGGATGTTATGACCTCACTTTGTGCGATATATTTCATATCTTTAGAATTTTTAATTACACATTTTTTTATTGATTGAAATATTTATTAGATGTGATAGTATATATTGCACTATTATTTGTTGATATTGAGACTCTATTTTGAGATATTATTATGATATGTTGTATATTATATATGTTTATATTATCATGGTTGATTTAATTCAATTTGTTATATAACTAACTGATGATATTCAAATTAAAATTATTTTTCATATTTGATATATTATTTTCCATTAAGATACTACTGATGTATCATTTAGATGATTACAAGAATAGGAAAAATAAAAATGAGCTAGGTTGGATTTTGTACTCAACAATAGAGGGAACAACAAGGTAATAATGAGCTAATGATATTTGAGAAGTGATATTTTGAGTTTTGTTTTGATTAAGTTCTTGTTGATTATTTTGATTGATTTTCATCTAGTTGATGAGTAAATTAGTTTTATATTAGTCTTTGATTGTGTTCTTATTTCTTAATTTGACTTTCATCATGACTTCTGTAGTAATCATTTTGTGTTATTATTTTGTTTGATGTCATGTGTGTCAATCTTAAACTCATCATTGCTTTATATTATATTTGATATTTATGGCTTGATTATAATGTCAAGAATTTCACATTTGTTCTATGCTATAAACATGTGTAGTCATTTTCATTAAATACTTTGAGTTAATTTTGTTGATCTTGACTGTTTCATGACTTTGGCATGGCATTTTAACCATTTGGTGACTTGAATTTTTAATTTAAGAAGTGGACCATGGGATATTAATTAGTTTTGTCTTATTAAGCCTTGGCATTTTAAAACTTTAAGTTTTGACCCCATTAGAAAATAGGTCATGATGACACAAATCCCAAGGTCAACTAATCATATAGATTGAAGTCTTTTGTTTGGGAATTTGGTTTTATGGTGAGATTAGTCAAACAAACCCTAACTCAAATATGCCAAAAAAATTATTGAAGGTCATTAGATACCTATTTGGATTTGGTTACAACTATTAGTTATGTTTTTTAGTTGCATTTTCTATGGAAATGTTGGTGGTTTATTTAGACACATTTTTTGTTGATTGAGATAAAAATAAAGGACCACTACTGGATTTAATGGAAGAAAGTGGAGTTAGTTAGGTCTGGTATATGTCAAAAGAGGAAAAAAATAGTTTTTTGTTCTTCAAAACAGGCCATAGTATCTATCTATATTGAGGTTATGTTTAACAAGTAAGTGGTTTAGTTTTACTTTGAGTTGGAGTAAGATATAGTGGCTATTTTGTGTTATGTTGAAATGGGTTTAATTTGATGTATTAATGAACTATTTTAGGTTCATTGTGAATTCTAAATAATTCACACTAAACGCATAATATAATATTCAATGTATAGTTGAATATACTCTTATTTTGAATGTTCTAGGTTATTTTTCATGTAGCTCAAAGTATGTTTGTTTAATTTTATATGTACTTATCTTTCTTATGACTATGTTCAAATGGGTTATCTATATATTTTTAGATAAGTCATAATCTCTTGAAACTAGAAAGATATGCCATTTAGTTTGAAGTAAAGGGTGTTGGTATAGTTTGTTGTAATCACCTAAAAGTGGTATTTGAGTGATATGAGTGTTATTTGAGAATACTTATCTCTAGATTAGCCTAAACCTATCCTAGAGCCTAGTATCACACTTATACATCCTTCATGTAGGCTACATGCATCACTAGTTAACCTTAAAATAGTTCCAAACCCTCATTCCCTAATCATTGTCATTTGTGCCTAGTGTTTTTCCATTTGAACACTAGCATCGTATTAAGGACACTACTACCACATGGTGCTAGTGTCCTTTAACTCTATTTTCCCCAAATCAATATCTTCTAAAAATTAGAACCTCTTAGGGTCAACCTAGACCTATTTCATCAATAGCAAAAGCATATAAAATTATAAATATGTTAATTTTATCCCTCTAACCACTAAGTTAAAATCAGATGTATAATACACATTTAAACTCAAAACAAGTTGTGCACAATCAAGGTTATAAATCCATGCTCTGAGCTACTTCTACAACTACTATCTATAATAGTCATAAGCTAAATTACCCAAATTTATACTCTCAAGCACATTAAAATTAATCGATGCCAGTATCATAGTAGAATCACTTGTACTTTCACCAACACTTAGGTGGTTAGAAATACATAAGGCTCAATTCCTCATCAAAGTATTGGTGTGTAGGCAACTCACTTCATAGTGACATGTTAAGAATGTCCAGCCTAACCTACTTAAAAACACATTTTTATCTCATATCAACCAGATGCCCTATATACATGGATTATTAGGGTTTCCTCACTAAATAAATAATTATAGGCAAAATACAAGTTTTTAATACTCATGCATGTAGGAACAAACCTCATATATCTAGACACAAGTGTACTTAGATGTTAGGGACTGTCCTACATAGAGGACACTACCACCAATATTAGAACACTACTTCCACATTTCCAATAATGTTTCCAATATCTAATTATGGTCCTAATAATCAAGAGGAATTCTAATACTAGGATGTAGTTTGTAATACTCAGACTAGCTTTCACCTCATTTTCCAACACTCAGATCACCCTTCTCAATTATTTTCTAGCTAAGTTCTTATTTTCACTATTTATTACTATTTTTAGAAAAGTTAAAGCTAGTCAATTTTGTAACAAATTAGTGGTTGTATTTATTAAATATTGTTTAGCTAATTTATTCTATTCAACTCTTTATCAAACATAATATTTACACATTTTTTATTTCTAAAATGTTAAAACATTTGGGGAACATGACTTACTTTGAACATTGCTAAAACTTGAACCCTAGAATCTCTTAGGGTTTAAATCCTTAATTTTCATATTTTTATTAGTCTCTTTAAGTTTTTAAATTTTCATATATTAAGTTTTAATATCTCTATTTTAATTTATTTACTATAATACATCTCAAAAAAATATCTCTCTTCTATTAATAAGAAGTTATATGCTAGGTGTTAATCCTACTGAGCATATTCTAATCCATGGTATTTAAACTTACACAATGGATAAGGGACTTGTTTTAACTCCCATTTTATATCATTCAAACCCTAATTATGGATTTCAATGATAATACATATTTATATGAATAATATAATAAAGATCAAGATGATACACAAATTAGAAATTGAGATACTTTCCATCCACTTAAAATTAAAATATAATTTTCAATAAGGATGAGATCTTATAGCTCTTTATACATAGAATTAAATAATATCCCTTTGATCATGCACATATTTTATAACCCATAATGGAAATTAAGAATAAATTAAATAATGGTCAATCTTCAACTCCCCTAGTTAATAAAATTGCTACACTAACATTGGGGATAACTCAGCTACCACAACAACCAATTATAACTCAACAAACTTTAATGATATATACAACTCTTATTTATAGTTCCTCCATTCCATATGTACAACCCATTATGTATGAGGTTCATACTCTATAGGCTAAGGTGTTACATCTTGAGAAGGGATCCACTAAGCCATCACATGCTTTGGATTCTAATATTATCTTACATACACCTTTAACACATCACACAATGGCTAATCCCTTTCCATTAAAATTCATAAAACCTAATCTTACATTGTATGAAGGTAAAGATGACCCAACGATTCATCCTCAAGCTTTTGATGAAATAAGTTTGGAATACATGCCCAATTATTAACTCATCTCTAAGTTGTTTACATGTAGTTTAAAGGATTATGCTTTATAGTGGTTTCATGATTTACCAAATAAATCTATCACCACATTCAATCCTTGGGTAGACATGTTTCTATCACACTTCTCCATAAACATCAGTGGCAAGATCTCATATGCTCAGGTTTCACAATTGAAACAAAATTTAAATGTGATCTTATAAAATACATCTTATGATACAATACTATATTAGATAAATTTATTATCACCATGGTATATAAAGAGCTTCAAGGCATCTTAAAATTGAGTATTATAATAGCATTAAAAGAATCTATCTTTTTTAATAATTTTCCAACATTCATAGGTTTGAGCCACATAGTAAAATAAATAAAATCCAATATTTTCTCAATGGGAAAACTAAAATATACAATTGGATCAGAATAAACTGATAAGATTTATAGTAAGCCTCCATACAAGGTAAGGGACACTAAAAATAAGAGTGATCAAAAGGCCATAATTAATAGAGCTTCAGAGCTATCTATTCACCTAGTCTTGTTAGCTCCTCCACGTAAAGTCTTCACTAACCTTTTAGAATCACCAATATGAGTTCTATAACAACTCTTGGAATGTAATGTCATATCCTTCCCTCTCATTTAAGAGGTTGATATGACACGACCTCTTTTATGGAACTATGATTCAAATGCATTTTTGAAGTATCATAGGTCACAAGGCCATAAAATAAATAAATGCATTATCTTGAAACATAAGATATAAGATTTAATTGAGACTAATGTTATTAATGTGGGCACACCCATAAAGGAACCAAAATTAAAAAAAATAGAAGCTAAAGCATTGAAAATATTATCAGATCCATTTCCAAATCAAATAGTGGATGAGACAGGGAGAACTTCAGGTGTTCATTACACATATTAGGGACAACCACCACCAGCGTCATATCACACTAATATAGAGGAATCACACCCACTACACAATATCATTGGTGTGTAACACACTATAGTTCCATCTAGACCAATCATCACTTTCTCATATTAGGAGGTTGTTGATGATTATATAGATTTATATGTACTATTTATTTGAGCCTACATAGATCATCATTATATCCATAATTTTATGGTTGGTAATGGGTCAAATATTAACATGTACACTATCATACTTCTTTAGCATTTGGGGTATTCAGAGCAAGATATATCCCCTAAAAACATAGTTATCAATGATTTCAATGTTCATTTTTAGATCTCCATCAGGTAGATTGTACATTTAATAAAGGTTGGACCAACACATATGGCTACTAGAATCTTAGTAATACCTAGTATAGGTGTATTTGACATGTTATCTAGTAAGCCATGGATACAAAAGCTATGATTCATCCCATCCACAATGCATAATTCATAAAATATATAAATACAAATCAAGTGGTTATAATTATTCTTATAATGTTCTTGAGATGCATTTATTATCACTGATGTCAAGTTGATCGTAGTATATAATGCATTAATGACAAAGTGATAGGTTCCAAGTCGATTTGAGAGTGCATATCATGTGTATAGGCCTTTAAGGTGATTTCCCATGTTTGAGGGGTAAAATGAGGGGTAAATAATGCTTGGTATACTTATAGAAGTGAAATTAATCCATTGAAATGGTCTTGTGAAGGTCTAGGTGATCCTAGTCATCTCCTAGTCAACTTAGCAGATCTTCTTGAGTAAACAAATTAATGATGTTAGCATTCACACGTGTGAAGGTGTCAAAGAAAGTGGTCACATGGGTTTTTTAATATTTGTGGCAAGATAATGTGGTTCAAATTTAGGGTCTTGATATGGTGTTTATCAAAATATATGGTGGTGCAAAGTTGGTCTCCCATATAGATTTCACTATTTTCCATATTTAGCCAAATTTGCAATATCAAGTGAGCAAAGGAAAACTAGTCAATAGTATTTTATTTAAAACTTTTGATAGTGGATTAATTTGATGATTTTTTAAAAATAAAATTAGTATAGTAATTAAAGGGATATACAATAAAATTTATTACTAGGTATTATTTGTTGTATAATTACATTTATTTCATGTGAGAGTTGACTATTGTTGACTATGTTTTTTTTAATAAACCAGGGTGCAAATAAATGATTCTATAAGACAAATTATTGATAAAATATTGTTGGTATAAATATAAAAAATTAAATGGAGTACATATATATCATACTCAAGGTTATTTGGAGTTTTTAATGTCCATACAGGTGAAGTTATTGTAGGTAAAATTTGGCTTTTATTGACTTTAATTATTACAAGTCTAATTAAGCTTCTTATAGTGGTGTTTCTAAGCCTCTGTAGGAATAATAAAGGTGTATTATGTATTTTATGAAGTTATTTAGGTCATTATATTTCCATCCATATGTGTATTTTACATGGAAATTTTATATTCAGTTAGTTTGAGCCTCATTTGTGAAAACATGGTTTTTGAGCTAGTTAAGCCTAATAGATCTTTAAGACCTAATGGAGGTTTTGGAGTATTAGTGAATGATTTGATGTTTATTAAGCATGGATATGTCTTATAGAGAATGTAGGTAAATTTATTGAAATGTTTTGGGTAATTGGTAAGGTCCATATGGAACATAGTGGCTTAAAATGTTACATGAAGGTGTATTAGGTATTCATGGGACCTATTGAAGGATGCAAGGCTAAAAGAGGTTTCATAATGTGAGTGAGTGGCTTAAAAGTGTTTTTTGACTTTTTAAAAATAAATATGATGTGTTTTAAATTATTTTAAAGTGTTTATAAGTGTTACATATTTGGTTAAGAGTTATTGGCATCTAAATGTAACATTTAGCCTAATGGAGGGCTAATTGCTTGGGTCTTGATTAAGACTAGTGTGTTGTTTTGAGCCATTTGAAGCATTACCAGCATAATGAGTTGATAAAAATTGTATGTATCATGTCCTAAGCCATACATTTATGTTTATACAAGCGATAAATATGCCTTAAAGGTTAAGTAAAATTTTGTGGCCAAGAAATATTGATTGAAAAAAGAATAATGCATATGTAGAAGGTAATTTTGGTCTCAGTGTGTTTGTTAGACAATGGAAGAGTGAAATGAATAATATTTGAATTTTAATAAGGGTAATAGTCCAGGAAAAACATCATAAAATCATGTTAAATATGTTAAAAAGGTATAACATTTTTTGTTACAGGTCATGTGCAAGTAAGAAGATTTGTTTCAAGGCTATTAGGCCTTCTTTTTTTTGGTGAGCTAGTGCAAGGGTTTTGGTAATTAAGGAATGAATAAAATGGTATTATAGTTTGAATAATTATGTGAGGAAATGAAAAAAATTATAATAATATGTTGAAAAATTCATAAATATCACATAGTGATACTGAAGGTAATCAATAAGTTTTTATATTGATTCAAGGCATGATTAGGCCTAGTTTGTTTAGATGATCTAGATTGAAGAAGTGCATTGATTATATGTTGAAATATTATTGAATATGTTGTGTATGATGGATATTTATGATGTTGAAAGACTTTACTTACATCTAATAATATCATATGAAGGGTAAAGAAGAGAAAGAGTTGTATGCCTATTTAAGACAAAGATTTGTGTCTGTATAAACTACCATCATGTGTATGAGGTATAAAGATAGGTTTTCAAGTTTTATAAATAGATAATACTATCATCAAGTTTTTAAGACATTAGATCAGAGGTAGAGATCAGTTTGGATGTGATTGAGTTGGTTCTTGATCATCTAGGGGGTTGTACCCTCCTTGCTAGTTGATGCAAACTAAAGGTCAAGTGGGTGCTTGATTAAATTAAGGGGTGGGTGATCCTTGATAATCTATTTCTAATACAAATTGAAGAAATATATTTATAGGATAGTATTCTAAATCTTGTTTCAATAGTTTTTTTCCACCATGAGAGTTTCCCACATAATTCATGTGTTATGTTTTCTGATCTTACATTATTTTATTTGTTAATCTCAATAATGATTGATGAGTATATCAGTCAAGATGGTTTGGTTTCTATGGTAGATATGAATTCAAGATAATAATACTATTTATTAAGGCAAATTGATTAAGGATTCAAAGATAAGATGGTTGAGGTAATCAAGCCTATGAGGAGGCTTAGGAAAGACAAGCAAACTAGTGAGAGTATGGAGACTTGGGAACATTCTAAGATTTAGGTTTTATAAGTACCATTTAAGGTGAGGTGTCTCTATTAGGCTTCATATAGGATTTAATGAATCATTTTAAGGACCACGTAATGGTGTTGGAAGGTTAATAAGTGAGAAACTAGTCATTGGGTCAAGGTATGTTCTTTGTCCTGATATGCATATAATTGAGTATGGATTTTTTCAATTTATTTCTAGATTTTAAAAGTTGTATATAACCTACTAAGAGATATGATAATTGATTTAAAGGTCTGAAGTTATTTTTAGAAGAATATCTTACTTCGAGTGTCCTTGGTTGGTATAAGGGTTTTAACATTAGAAACACTTGACATGGTGTATCTTGGGTTGTATAATGAGTTCAATCACCAAACTTAGTGAGTAGGTGTTAAATTATCATATGAAAGTATTAGATGAGATTATTTTATGCTAAGAGGAAATCCATTGATGCAAAGGTATGATATTTTCAAGTTATGTAACTTTGATTGCAATATATCTCTTTGAAGTGACCTAGGAGAGGAGTCTCTTTTCTTGTGCAAGAGGGAGGCTCTTAAAGGGCCAAGATTGGGAAGGTAAGTTTAGATTTAAGTAGAAGTAATGTATGAATTTAATAAAATTTTATCCATAGATGGCCTAATGAGGCATATTGTTCATATTGGTAGCTTGAAGATCTCTTATAAGCATGGATATAGATAAATTTAGTTGATTTTCATATGAGAAGGTTTATTGGGCATGTTCTTATTATTCAAATAAGTTGTGATTGTTTTCTACATATGAGATGGTTTGTATACCATTGAAATAAGTCATTTGGTCGTAAGAATATTAGAATTTAATTTGGTTATATCATTAAAGGATTTTGGATGGTTGTGGTGGCCTATGTGTGGACGAAGATGACTCCATTCAAGGTATGTTATTGTGAAAGAGATTACTTATATATGTTTTTAATATTTTGGTTTTGTTTAGATGGAATATGGAGTTAGGGGAAGCTAATTCAGGTTTCTTGAGGAGTATGTAAAGTTTGGGCATGTTTTCTATAAGCCAAGAATCAAGGATAAATTCAGATAGAGGTATATTCTCTTCAATTGATAATATGTAAGGTATGCATAGATTAAGAGGTATCATATGTGAGATGCTTCAATTACAAGGAGCTTGTATGGTTGACTATGTTTTCATAATAGGTTATATGAGATGAGCATGATATTATGGGGAGCTTTTTAATCTATGTGAATAGTTTGATAGCTTCAAGGATTAAGTTGGAATGTTGAGGAAGAGACCCTTTGTCATTAATGTCAAAGAGGGAGAATGCTTAGAATGAAGGAGATGTTCACTTTGGGAGAGAGCATTATGAAGGGTGTTTGACATCAATGAAAAAGTGGGATATTGTTGAGAATGTTCTTTAGATGCATTGATTGTCATTGATGTCAAGTGACTAGCAGTCAATTCACAATTGGATATACTTCTCTTGATCAAAATGAACAAGGAGAGTTATCATGGACCTATAACTTTTTATTCATTTAAATGTCAACCCAAGGGTGTAGAATTGATAGGATGACATAATTGTATGTGCACACTCAATTTTATAATTTGATTTTCTATTAATTTTTATCTAAGATATGAAGTCACATAGTAAATGAAATGTTGGAAATTAAACATAAATAGAATATTTTTAAATAAATTCTTATATTTTTAAAGCTTCCTTAAAAAAATCTAAGCAAGAATGTAAATCACACAATTCAGAAATGAAACACACAATGCATAAAGAAATCAAATAACATGCTTATCTAATAAGAATGGGTTAGATTATTGCTATAGACATCCAAAAGGGACCCTTCCTCCTTCTGAATCTAGCTTCAATCCTTCCTCTCACAACACTTAATTGAACATAGAAATGCTTATTCATATTAATAAAAAATGAAAAAATGAATTGTTTCAAGAAATCACAATAACAAGTGCTTGACAAAATATACTTCTGATAATATCTAATCAACATATACTATCTCTCAACTCTACTGCTACATATATATACTATATAAGTTGAAGGCTGAAATAGTTTTATTTATCTTACAACAAAGTCACAAAATTCTCATGAAATACTTCTTTAGCAAAAGAATCCAAGTTTGATTATCCTAAGTCGAATGTATTTTAGATTAGAATTATATATATATATATATATATATATATATATATATATATATATATATATATATATATATATATATAATAATTCTAATCTAAAATACATTCGACTTAGGATAATCAAACTTGGATTCTTTTGCTAAAGAAGTATTTCATGAGAATTTTGTGACTTCGTTGTAAGATAAATAGAACTATTTCAGCCTTCAACTAATTCCTTATTGGAATCTATGGAGATTATGGTTATATCTATGAGTCAGTTGAAAGGGGAATCAAAATCTATTCATTTATGGCTTTGGTCACACAGTGGCTACAAGATAGTCTGTGTAATGAGATTTCATTACTATAGGATGTTCCATGATATATACCTATTTCTATAAAACATCCTTAAAACACATTATAGAAAAATAATCCTAAATCAATAGATATTTGTCATATATTTAATTCTAATACATAATTCTATCTATTAAAAGAGTATAGAAACATAATGCTATATTTAAGATTATGGATATATGAAGAAGGAAACTTATGGGAGAGTGTTCAAAATCATGGTTAATAAGCAGGATGAGTACAATAGATGAGGACAAGAAAATAACATTTTTGGGGCTCATCACACCCCCTAAATTAAGATCTTTCTTGACCTCAAGCAACAAACTTGTTCATTCACATTTCACAAACAACTCTAAAATCCATGGGATCCATAACACCACTGGAAAGGTGAGCATAGAATCCACACCTATCTTCAAATAGTTTCTAGATTTTGACTTCTCTAGTTTCATCCATTGGAGCTTTATCCTACCAATATGGAATAGGATACCAGAGTAGAGGGGGCTAAAATTTGAGGTTCAACACTGAGATCCCATTTCTCCTATAAGTAAAATATATTTTTTGATCATATTAAATGTTAAGTTCAAGTTAAAAGAGGAATATGGCTCTCTCTTTTTTAGTGTAGGAGTGATCTCATTCCATCATTCATCATAGGATTCTCTTGAAGTATTACCAATAGAAGTTCTTAATCCTAAATAACAATCTTGGGATTCATCAGAATTCTTCACAAACCAAGCTCTAACTTCTTCCTTCAATATGATATTATCCCATTCAACCAATACAACATTAGGTGCCATTGATTCTCTCCTGATAAACAACTGGCTTTAATTCTCCTTTTTCCTATATTCAACTACTTCTCTTCCTCTTCTCTACTCATTCAACAAATATGATGAAAATGAATTTAGCTGGACATATCCAACATATAGATTATTGTTCCACTCTTTGTCATAAGGAACAACATAATTGTGAAGGTAGAACTCAAAAATTGTGCTTAGTCTTCATGTTAACTTTCTCTATAGATATAAAAATAGGAAAGGGAATCAATGACTTCATGAGGCATATCACAATAAATTATCATAAATTTGAACTTATGCCATTTCTCTTTACGGTAGATTGAATAAAATCTTGTAGGAGGCCTACAGTCAAGGAGGTATTGTGTAAGACTAGTCATATCTTCAATTTTATATTTTAGTTTGGATACTTTCTCTTCCTTCAAATTATTCTCTTCCTTCAATTTCTTATTTTATTTTCTCAATTCCTTTAGAATTTTAGACTGGCTATCCTTCCAATTCATCAATTTATAAGATATTTCAAATGAGGAATGAGACCTGACTGTTTGGGTGGTTTTAGGTTCTTCTTATTAATTTACCTCTATAGAAGTTTGTGAAATAATGATTGTAGAATGGTCTTTGATAGAGGGCTACAACTGAGACGTTGCTACAAGAAGTGCAACCAATCCTCCTCTAGACTAATATTGTATCTTATTTCTTAGTCTCTCAATTTATTTTAGGACTTGTTCTAGAGTGGTAAATTCCATTTTTACAATAGGTTGATCTAATTATTTGACATCCTCCTGCATTAGTTCCTCATGTAACTCTTCAAGACTATACTCTACTTGTCCTGCCTCCTGATTGAGTTCTAAAAAACATTCTCCTTTATTTGTTTCAACCTATAGAGATTCATCACTACTATTAATTTGTTCTTCCTCATATTCTTCATTAATTTTAATAATAGAAGAAGGTTTATTTCTCATTTTTCCTCTCAATATGTGGGATCTCTAAGGATTAGATGTTAGCTTGGCCTTTTTGGGAGAAGGTGGAAAGTCCTTCTTAGACTCCTCTAAATCAGGTTGGATAATGAGTTTCTTCCTTTTTCTTCTATATTTATTGCTTATGAAAGTCCTTTATTTAGTCCTTGTTGCAAGTTCCTGTATTGCTACATGAATATCTTATGTTGTAAGTTCTTGTGTGGATGTAAGAAGGTCTCCTTCTACAGGGTCTTGTGGAGATGTAGGAAGGTTTTTTGCTACCTCTATTTCCTCTTCTATTTCATTTCCTTATTTATCACTTTCCACATTTATTGTTACTTGGATAAACTCTTCCCAACTTATATTGGGTCTAGTCCTTTACAAATAATATTAAATAATCAACTAGATTAAACAATGATGGGAAAGATCTTTGGAGTTACCTTTTTAAAAATCCTCCACCATTTTTGTGATCATGTGAAGTATGAATTTGGGGACGTTTGTCTCTATACCATGTCACAAATTATTTATGACCTTGAAGTGTATGTCATGTAGCATGGAATACCTCCTTTCACAAATGAAACATCTAGAGACAAACTTAGTAGATTTGGCCCATCTTATCGATAGAGATAACCATGCAGTGACCTACTTTGAAGTTTTGAGGCTTTCATTTCCTATGTTGAATTTTTATTTATCTAATTCAACATTAAATTTTTCTTTCCATGCCTCCCCTATTTGTGGTATTTCCATTACTCTACTAATGATATTCTCTATCAAATTTATATCCATTCCTCTTATTATTGTCAAGTTATTATGAAATATACTGGTAAATTCTTCTATAATTCCTTCATCTAGGGCCTGTATCCTCTCAAAATACTATGTCCATCCTATATTATATAATAGGGATAGGATGTCTAAGCTATTAATTAAAGGATTGATATCAATTGGTTCATGTTTTAGCAAGTCACTACCAACATTGTGAGATGAAATTTGAGTTGAAGGTTATATTCTTGTAGTAAGGGTTTTGTGGCTTTGGTGAAATGTTTGCAATTTTTTTCCTTAGGAGAGAAATAATCTATATAAATTATGGAAAATCTCACCACAACTTAAAATATCACTTCACCTTGAGGGATGAAACTGGCATCCATAGAATGATTCAAGGTAATAGCAAAGGGTGGTGGTAGCAGCGTGTCAAAGGTCACATCAATCAATGAAGGAGGTTGATATGGTGAGTTGGCATGATAAGGAGAAGATATGGTGGCATGTTAATAGCATTAGGTAACATCATCTTACCAATAATTAAAATTTATGACATGAGATAAATATAGAATAATTATCTTTTTACTTATAGGAATACCTTTTATTAATGTGCAAATGATGATTTGAAGTGGCGATCTAGCATGTGTTCTCATTTGACTAGGAGCAAAATGCTTTGTATAGGATGGAATGATAAGAATACATATTATAATAAAATATGTTTCATGTAGTAGTATTTTTTCATCATATAGAAATAAGTGTTTCCTATACCAACAAGTTTTTTATCTTGAAACGACAAATTTTTCATCTTGTAGCAAGAAGGAAAATGTATTTGTGCTTTAAGGGAATGAATCTAAAAGAGAAAATAAATGAAAATAAATTTTTTTATTGTAGTAGTGCCTTTTATCTTTATTTATTTATTTATTAATGAATGTCACCTAGTGACCTACTTTTTTGAGTCAACCTCTATCAACAATGCCTGAAGATTTTCATTGTTGAATTTTACATTTTCTTTTTCAAAACTCAATTGGAATCATAGGAATCTAGGAGGTAGGATTTTATTCAACCTGAACCAAGCCATGGTGAAGGGTTTGTTCTTGGCTACAGTAAGCTTTATTGCTCTTGGAAAATATTAGAGAAAGGTTTATAGAAATACCGTTCACTTATAAGAATAAGTTGATTTTCTTCATGAAGAAGAGATGGATGTTATTCAATAAATTGGCGAGTGATATTTTATTTTGAAAATGATTTATTATATAACTTGAGCATGTGGCTATTAATAGTCAATCAAAATCAAATAGAGTCAATGGTTATGAGCTTTATAACTCCATAGTCAAAAACTTGTTTGATCTCATAAGGCCCAAGCCATCTGGAATGTAGCTTTCTTTTATGGATCCTTGTATTGAGAGTCAAAAAAGAGTGCCCAGTCACTAGGTTAGAAATTCTTAGTCTTGATGTTCCTATCATGCCAACCCACATGTTTTATTTACACTATTTTAGTGTGATGAAGTGTTTCCTTTCTTAGTTCATCAAGTACAATTAGCTGCATGATCCTATCTTTTTGATCTTGGGAAATATTTAAACCCAAATCAAGTGTTGTCCTTAATGTTTTATGTTCAAAATCAATGGGTATAATAGGGTTTTTACCATAAAATAGTTCATATGAAGTAAAACTAGCTGTGGTTTTCTAGGTGAATCTATAAGCCTAGACTACTTTAAAAAATGAGTTGACCAATCTTTTCTAAGTAGGTTGATAGTCTTAGTGAGGATATTTTCCAATTCTCTATTTGTGACTTCCACCTGACCATTTGACTAAAGTTGATATGGGGTAGACTTTTTGTGTCTAATTTCATTCTCTTTGACTAAGGTAGTTGTGAGGTCTGATGTGAACTTTGGGTCTTGGTCTGTGATTATTTAGCTTGGTACTCCATAGTAGGTAAAGATTTATTCATACAAGAACTAAATTTGTTGCTAGGGTGTTAAAGAGGTGTTGATGTTGAGAGATATATTTGGTAGAATGTCTACTTGCTTTGTTAAAGAAAGCATGGTTTCTATATTGGTGATTAAAGGATCATAGCTACATTTATGTGGAATTAATTGATGTAATGTCAAAATGTATCTTGTGGTTTTAGTAAGATCATTCTTAGGAAAGGTATTTTGAAGAGGGAATGGTGTACATTCCAATAGTTTGGTGGCTACAAGATCCTATTGATAGGTGTTTTACAAGATATTAGTAAGGACAATGTCTTCTTATTATGCCTAAAAACGTAGACTCTAGTCAATTGTGCATAGATTCTACAAGGAGGTAGCTTATTTAAAGTAATTAATCCAAGGGGTTGGGCCATCATACTAGGAAGGCTGAGCTAGTGGATACAAAAACAATTTATTGGTGTCATTTCCATTGGAAATTAGCATTTTTTTCTAACCTCTGACCAATAAAAGCATCAACAATGGCCAAACATGGGCGACCAAGGATGAGAGGATAAACCCCCAAATTTCTCTTTAGATGTAGGATAATAAAGTTTGATAGATATTGCTAGGAGTCTATAGTCATAACAAGGTCCTCAATGATCCCCTCAAGCTTAACAATTGATTTGTCAACCATATAAAGGATGGTAGGTGTGGGACAGAGAGTGGTAAGTTTCAGCTATTGCATGGTATCCATGGTCATCACATTGATGGCTATGCCCAAATCAATTAAATTATTAAATATGGGTTGGCCATGAATGTTTAATATTAACTATAGGAATTCTTGGATCAAAATTTTTTGGGTGAACTATATTTCCAAACATAATATCTGCTAGTTGGCCAATGACCTAGAGTGTTTTAGGATCCTTCTTCTTTCTTCCTAGTTTTTTTAAACATAGCTCTCTCACATCTTTATTTTAGATAGGAACATCCTTTATTTCTTGATAGAGTGGGATTTTGATGCACACATTTTTGAGTTATCCTAAAATATTGAATTCAGGATCTGGTTTAGGATGTGATATGTTCAATCTATCTAGAAAAGGAACATTTTCAAATTATTTTTGATTTTTTGATGGACTTGGCTCAGAATTGACTATGGGTGGTCATGGATTACTATGGAGTGGATCTAGTTCAAAGTTTTCTATGATTATGGGTGAGGTGGGTTCTGTAAGAACATGACTTGAGTGAAGTTAAAATTGATTAATATCCAAGATGTATGTTGGATATTATATTATTTCAGTGGACTGTGTTGGTTGAACCAACTTATTGTTAGGATTGGGGATGGGCTAGGTGGGTAATTGAGTATTTTGAACATGTTATTGAGTGTTTGGCATTATGGCTATTTTTTTTTATGGTTGTTGCATTTGTTGGGGAAAGCCTTGATTACCTCTCTATTATTGTTGCCATGGATTAAAGAGAAAGAACCATTGGTAGTTTTAGAATTTCTCCAGTTGAGGTTGTTCATTTTGTTGCATCCATAACTAATTTTTGGGTAGCTATGAACTTGTTTGAGACAAAGTTTTATTGGATATATTTATCCTAGAAACATATTGAGGATTATTTAAGAATTGAGAATTTTTTAACATAGAGTTTGATGACATACCTAGTCTTTATACTCATGGTTTCCATTGAGCCACAAAACACTTGATTCTTGTCTTCTCCTATGGTATGCATCTCCACTGTCTCAAGATTCTCCTTGGTTATGCTAGCTACTAGAGCTTTCAAAGAATGGCATGTGTAATCCACCTTCTTCTTTTTACATTCAAGGAAATAGGTGGCTAATATTTTATCGATTTCTTTTTGCTTCCTCCATGTATGTAATGTATCAAGCTGAGTAGCTAGGTAGCTAATAATGTCTTACTTCATGTCTTAGATTAGGTTGATAACTTCACCTTTAGACAATCTTGTTATAGATGTTGTAGGAAGGGTTATGTCCCTACTTTTATTCATGGGTGATCTATAGTAGTTTATACATAGAACTATTAATTCATCAAATGGTAGTGTAGAAACATCACTACCAGACATTAGATCTAGTGCTTACAGATAATTATCTCTAATCCCTTTCAAGAATATCAACACGACTAATTCCTTGTTCATTTTAGTTTGCTTAATTTTTTTCAAGATGAACAACAATCTTTCCATATATTTTGCCAATAACTCGTCATCAACTTATGTCATTCAAAATATGTCATCTCTCTTATAGTTTCTACCCCTACAATAGTCTTGGTATTTCATCATAAAATTATCCTTCATTTCTTCTCAAGTTGAAATGGTATCCTTTCTAATTCCCATCAACCATTTAAGTGTTGCATCTTTGAGTGTTTCTAAAAATAAATTGATTTTCTGAGCATCTTGATTATAATCATAGTTGTGGCATAAGATGTCAAACTCAAAAAGAAATGTGTCTGGATCCTCATATGCTTTTCCTCTAAAAGTAGGGAGGGTAGAGTGAGGGATATTCTTCATGGGTGAATTTTTTTAGGAGTTAAGATAGGAAATTTGAAAGTAGTAGATTCATTGGTAGTGTTTTCTTCCTAGTGATCCTCCATGAACACTCTTTGTGTTGGTAGATGGGAGATTGTTTCTACACATTGATCAAAGTTCCTATCTATTTTTTTATTTCTTGGGGTGTGGAAGATGGATATTTTATCTTTTTCCTTAGGAACATATGGCTTCCTATAAAATGGGGATGGTATAGAGGTTTCATAATATTTATCTTGTGTCTTAAGAAAGAGTCTCTCTAAATTCGATGATTATATTATCTTGGTATTTCTTCTAGAAGCAAGAATAGCCTTGAATGCCTCCTTAATAATAAATTTGGGTGACAGAGGGAAGAAAACTTTATATTCTTGAGCATGAGGTGATAAGGTGTGAACTATCAAATTTATGAACCTCCTTAAGGTCTCCATCTTGTGCTACTAGTCCAACCAAAAAAATATTTCTTTTCCACCTACTATATTGACAACTACAAATGATCTTAAAGAATTCCTTTGTATTCCTTAATTGTTATAGGATGAATTTCAGATTTTTCACCAATGTTAAATGAGTTAGGTAAAATTATTCCTATATATTCCCCTTCACTTTGCATATGTCAACCACTTTATTTAACCTTTTGCCCACCCTACCTACATAGGGTTAATAATATGGGGTTTTTAAAAAAAAAATCACTATCCTACTTGAAAAAAGGGAAATTCAAGCTATGAAAGAAATAAATATTCTATCCAAAGAATAAGAAGTTTTGTAAATAAAAACAACAAACATCCAAAAATAATTGCTATCAAGATTAAAGATTACAATTCTGTGACACCCTTCCCCGATAACAGTGCCAAAAATGACTACCAGTTGATTCATAATCAGATATACTTCTATTGATCAAAATGAACAAGGAGAGTTCTCATGGACTTGTACCTTCTACTTAATTTAAATGTCAACCTGAGGATGTAGACTTGATAGGATGACATCACTATATGTGCACACTCAATCTTCTAATTTGACCTTCTACTAATTATTATCTAAGATGTGAAGTCACATAGAAAATGAAATGCTAGAAATTAAACACAAATAGTCTATTATGAAATAAATGCATATAGTTTGAAATCTTCCTTAAATAAATATAATTAAGAATGTAAATCACACAATTCATAAATGAAACACACAATGCATAAAGAAATCAAATAACATGCTTAGCTATAAGAATGGGTTAGATTGTTGTTGCAGACTTCCAAAGGGGGCCCTTCTTCCTTCTGACTCCAACTTCAATCCTTCCTCTCACAACAATTAATTTAAATCAAAAATGCTTGTTCATATTAATAAAAAATGTAGCAATAAATTGCTACAGAAAATTACAATAATAGTTACTTGACAAAATATACTTCTGATAGTCTCTAATCAACATCTACTATCTCTCAACTCTACCACTATGTGAGTGTGTGTGTGTACATACATACATACATACATACATACATACATACATACATACATACATACATACATACATATATATATGTATGTATGTATGTATGTATGTATATGTATATGTATATGTATATATGTACACACACACACACATATAGCGGTAGAGTTGAGAGATAGTAGATGTTGATTAGGAATTATCAGAAGTATATAGACACACACACACACACACACACACACACACACACACACACACCGAAGAGGAGATTGTTTTATACAAAATGATATATATTCTAATTTAAGATACATTCAACTTAGGATAATCAAAATTGGTTCCTTTTGCTAAAGACATCTTTCATGTGAATTATGTGACTTTGATATAGGATAAAAAAACTATTTCAGCATTCAATTGCTTCCTTATTGGGCTCTATGGAGGTTATGGTTATTTTTGTGATTCAGTTGAAAGGGGAATCAAAATCTGTTCATTCATAGCTTCAGTCATGTAGTGTCTCCAGGATAGTTTATGTAATGAGATTATATTACTATAGGACATTCTGTGCTATATACCTATTGCTCTAAAACATCCATAAAACACATTATATAAAAATCATCCTAAATCAATAATACTTTTCATATATTTAATTCCAATGCATAATTCTAACTATTAAAAGAGTATAGAAACATAATGCTATTTGTAATATTATGGCTATATACAGAAGGAAACTTGTGGAAATATTTAAAGGCATGGTTAAGAATTAGGATGATTAAAATAGATGAGGATAAGAATGTAACGTTTTTGGGGCTCATCATCAATGTGATCATAGTACATAATGTGTTAATGATAAAGTGATAGGTTCCAAGTGGATTTGAGAGTGCATATCATGTGTGCAGGCCTTTGAGGTGGTCAACCATATTTTATGGGTAAAATGAGCTGTAAGAAGTTCTTTGTGTACTTATGGAAGTGAAATTAATCCATATGGATAGTCTTTTGAATATCTAGGTAATCCTATTCATCTCCTAGTCAACTTGGTAGATCTTCCTGAGTAAACAAAGTGATGGCATCAGCATTTACACATGTGAAGCTGTCAAAATAAAGTGGTCACATGGATTTGTTCATATTTTTTCTTAAATTATGTGGTTAAAATTTTAGGTCCTTATATGGTTTATAGAAAAATTAATTGTGGTGCAAACTTGGTCTCCTAAGCGGATTTCACTATTATCTATATTTAGCCGAATTTGTAATATCAAATGAATAAAGGAAAATTAGTCCGTAATATTTTATTTATAATTTTTGATAATGGATGTATTTTATGGTGGTATAAAATAAGCATGTTAGATTAATTCAAGGGATATATATTCAAATTTATTAATAGGTTTGACTAGTCGTACAATTGCATTTATTTCATGTGAAAGTTGACTATTGATAACTTTTTTTTTTGAATAAACCAAGGTGCAAAAAAATGATTGTAGAAGGCAAAGTATTGATCAAATATTATTGGTATAAAAACAAAAAATGAATTATAATAAAAAAATATCATTTTAAAAGTGATTTTGAGTTTTTTAATATCCATACAATTGAAGTTATTGTAGGTAAAATTTTACTTTTATTGATTATAATTATTGCAAGTCTGAGTAAGCTTTTTGTAGTGGTGTTTATGAGCATTTGGAGGCTGAATGAACATGTCTTATGGATTTTATGATATTCCTTTAGTATTTATATTTCCATACATATGTTTATTATACATGGAAAGTTTATATTCAGTTATTTTGTGCCTCATTTGTGAAAAGAGTGCTTTTGGGCTAGTTAAGCCTAATAGGCTTTTAGACCTAATGGAGGTTTTAGAGTATAAATGAATGATTTGATGTTTTATGAGAATGGATAAGGATAATATATATTGAAGTTAAATTTATTTAAGGGGTTTTTTCCATTGGTAAGGGCCATATCAAACATATTAGCTTAAAATGTTACATGAAGGTGAATTAGGTCTCCATGGGACCTATTGAAGGCTTAAGGGCTAAAAGAGGTTTCATAAGGTGAGCGAGTAAATTGAAAGTTTTGTATGAATTTTTAAATGTAAATATGATTTTTAAGATATTATGTTAAATTATTTAAAATGGTTCCATCTTTGGTTAAGGGCTATTGCCATCTAAGTGTAACGTGTGGCCTAATGGAGGGTTAATTGCTTAGGTTGTACTTAAGCCTAGTGTGTTGTTTTCAACCATTTGAAGCATGGCCAACCTAGTGAGTTCATGTAAATTTTATGTAAAATTTCCTAAAAAATATATTGATGTTTATATAATTGGGATATATGCCTTAAATTTTAATGAAAGTGTTGTGGCTGACCAGTATTGATTGAAGAAAAAATAATGCATATGTAGAAGGCAATTTTAGCCTCATTATGTTGGTTAGACAATGGAAGAGTGAAATGAAATATATAGGAATTCAAATAAATTTAAGAGGCCATGGAAAATATTATAAAATAATTTTAAATATGTTATAAGAGTCTAACATTATTTGTTGCAGGTCATGAGTAGGTAAGAAGATTTATTTCAAGGTTATTAGGCCTATTTAGCTTTGGAGACCTAGTGCAAGCATTTTGGTAATTAAGGAATGAAGTGATTGGTATGAGAATTTGTATAAGTATGTGAGGGAATGAAAATAATTATAATAACATTTTTAATATGTCATAAATATCAGATAGTGGTGCTGAAGGTTATCAATAATTTTTTGTATTCATTCAAGGCATGATTAGGCCTAGTTTGTCTAGATGGCCTAGAGTGAAGAAGTGCATTGATTATATGTTGAAATAGTAATGCATAAGTTGTGTATGAATAATATTTATGATTATTCAAGACTATATTTACATTTAATAAAATTAGAGTGTGAAGGAAGAATGGCCTCAAGGTCATAAACATGTGTATGAGGGCTAAAAATGAGAAAGAGTTGTTATATGCCTATAAAAGAGGTAGATTTGTGTTTGTATTAACTACCATCACTTGTATGAGATATAAAGGTATATTTTCATGTTTTATAAAGATATTAGACCATCATCAAGTGTGTAAGACATTATATCATAGGTGGAGATTAGTTTAGAGGTGTTTGAGTTGGTTCTTGATCATCTAGGGGGTTGTAGCCTCCTTACTAGTTGATGCTAGCTAAAGGTCAAGTGGGTTCTTGACTAAATTTATGGGTAGGTGTTCCTTGATCATTTAGTGCTTATCTCATCTTAATAAATATATTTATAGGACAGTATTCTAAATCTTGTTTCATGTGGATTTTATCCCCCATGAGGGTTTCCCACATAAATCATGTATTATGTGCTTTGATCTTGCATTGTTTTCCTTGTTCATTATAATGAATGGTTTATATCATTCATGAATGATTTTTTTGAATGGTTGAGATTTTGAAGAATTAGAATTGATGTTGATTTTTTTTCATCACTAATTCACCCCACCTTTTAGTGATTGTGCTTCTAATAAATTAAGGGTCTTCCATATGAGTATCCTCTACTTGTCCCACATATAGTTCCAAAATAGTTACTAGATATAAAATAGTTACCTGTTATAGCATAGTTATGAGTTAAAACACCAATCATACTTATTATTAGTACACCACAAATTTTATTAGATCCACTAGTTTTGATGACGTCTAATCCTATAGTTTTTCCATGTATGCATACTCTCCCATAGATAAAATTATTAGAGAGACCCCTACATCATATATATGTTTTAAATTCAAGAGGGCCTACCTCTACTCATTTTATACTAAAATCAATCTTATTGATTTATCTAGATTCTCAGTATAGGGAACCTCTACCACCTACATCTTCTTCTACAATATGGATCCTTAAGATCCCTATAGATAATAAGACACCATAGCTAGTGTCACAAATTGCTAGAAACACTCCATAGGTAGGACTAGATAGAGATCACTTAATGTAGTAGATTATGGGACCACTGTTTCCCTTTCACACATCACATAAGATCATATTTCCTTTATTTGACACAAGACATAGTGATAGTGATTCTCTAATGACACTCATTAGTTAGTATTTTTCCTCCCTTTTGTACATACTTTCTTTCTCTCTTGCTTCTTATAAATAGTTCATTCTCATGTTGTTTGTATATAATTTATATCCAAAAAATATAAAAATAATATAATATTTGAAAAACACAAGGAACATTCAAATAATTACTTAGAAAACAAAATATTAAAGATTATATGCATTTATATGTTTACACTTATTATATTTTCTAGACACTACATATTCTATCTATCTTAGAATAGTTAGTTTTATCATACATACATCCTTCACTTTTTCTTATGAAGTGATTTCAAATTCTTACACGACTCAAGTCCAATACACTGATCCATATTTTCTATTATCTACCCACTAGGGGCATATACACCAATACATGGGTATTCACTCGACACATTCACCCACTTAAGGACATCCTATACATAGTTTTGATTCCCAAGTTTTATCTTTCTATACTCTACATCCTAGATTTAGCATTGTTATATGTTAATATTGATCATGCTATTGTTACTCATATTTTTTACTGACTATTAATAACTTAAACTCAACATATGTAGATCCTTACTCTTACAAATGTTTTTAATACATATTTATGCATACTTTTATTTATAGATTTCCTAATTTAGACTTGATTGTATCTTTATGCTTCCTCTATTCGAAGGAATTTGAATATTCCTTTGCTCTTTGGACCTACACCATTTTTATTCATAAAATGTATGCTTTAGATATGTTCCCATGTCCTCATACATTCCTTCCTAACTATGTATGTGAACATTTAAACATGCCATTCTATGTGGATCTAAGCCAACTTGCCTATTTCTTGCATATGTGGACATTTTAACATGTTCTTATATGTCTTATATGTGCCTTATATGTGCCTTGTATTTTGGCCCCTTGGCCCTTCTTATGCACCTCACATGTTTTTTATGTATGCTTTATTATATACATCATGGCTATGACACTCTTATTTTCATGTTGCACACACCAATTTTTGATGCCATGAGGTATTTCATGCATTTAACCTTCCTACTTGGGTGTTGTGATGGATAGCATGCCCCATCCCATAGGTAGCTTCCCATTTTTTAATAGAATTTCTATTACATGCATTTCTATAACTATATTGACACCTTTGTGAATGATATACATGAAATAAATATTAAAATACATAATTATGCTCATATTATATTACATTCCAATGTTATTAATGAAAATTATATTGGATTATTATGTAGATATCATATATGCTCTAGCTAATAGACATTTTATAGATATTTTTATTTTGAGGATAGTTCTTGCATAGGTTCAACAACTCCCCTCAAAAGAGAGGGCATTCACGAGGGTTTATCACAAAGATAAGGATCTTATATAGCACTCACAATACATTTTCAACACATAGACTCATATTATAGAAAATTGGACTAAGGTAAACATAACTAGAAAATAATGACCCAAAAAGTAGTAGAGTTCCACATAAATGATACTAGAAGGACATTAGTGCCCAAGTTGGATGATAGTTCCACATTTCTAGAAATGGCACTACTATCTAAACTATGGTACTACTATGTAGTAGCCTCAATTTTAGAAAAAACTAGATTGGCTAAAAATGTACAACATGTACAATACAATTTTACAGATGCTTAGTTAAATATTTATTACTTATGATCAATTTTGCTCATATTCATATTATTTCATCCTAGATTCATATCAATTTACTTAGATTGGGGAAATGATGCATGGCATGACCATACCAATAATAAGTTTAGTTGATCAAATATTATGGAAATTTTCATGTCATTATCTATGATATATATACCCAAAATCATATTATAGGTTCCACACTATTTTCATGCCTTACTCTATCTATAGTGGTTAGCATTCCTAAGTGTCCTAGAGTTGCCTTGTGTACCTGAGTGGCCACAAAGCTGACATACATAGTTAGACATACCTAGTTATACATTTATAGTTACTGTACACAATTTAAATTTCAAATGAATCTAATACACATGGATGGGAAATGATGGATTTATATCCTACTTGAGTTATTGAGCGACCTACATGAGAGGGTTGGACACACCATCAGTCCAATCCAAGTTATAACATGTCATGATCCACCATACAAGGGTGTACAATGATGGAGTCAAAAATATGTTGAGTTATTGAGCCACCCACACAGGATGATTAAGTATGTCATCATATCAAACTAATCTATTCAGTGATTGATCACTATATAGATACACACACATGTTATCACCAAGTTTATGCATTGGTTCACGTACCAAGTGAGGTGTATTTATTCCTTTTGTACCTCCTATCTCTTTAGGTAATTTTACATAGTTTAGTATTTTGATTTTTATATACATTAAATAAGGGCTAATTTATACACATGTCACTTGTAGGACATGCATTTGAGCATGCTTCACATATTTAGACACAACTTCACATATTCAGACCCAGCTTCATGGGCTTCACCTCTTAGGTAAGTCTAAATACACTTATTTTTTCCTTTATCTTAGTTATTTCAATTTAATACATTTATAGAATAAAGGAGGTGGGGAATTTAATCACCTAAAAGTGTCATCTGAGTGTTAAGAGTACTACTTGAGGCTACCTATCCCTAGCTTAGACGTAGACTTATCCTAAAGCTTATTACCACACTTATCCATCCTTTGTGTGGGACACATGCATCCTAATCATCCCTAAATTAGTACCAAATCCTCATTTCTTGATCATGGCCTTTCATGCTTACTATTTTTCCACTTAGACATTAACACCATATTAAATACACTAGCTCTACATGGTGCTAGTGTCTCAAAAATATTTTTAATGTCCTTTCCCTCTTTTTTCCCAAACATATATATTTTCAAAACTATAACTTCCTAGGGTCGTCCTAAACATATTTTATCACCAGCATAAGCATAATAATAATATCAATACATTAATTTTAACCCTCTAACCAATAGATTGAAATTAGATGTAAACCACACATTCAAACTCAAAAAAAGTTATGTACAATCTAGGCTATCAATCCTTATTCTTCCCTACTTCTTCCTACTACCATCTACAATAGTGATAAGCTCAAATTACCCAGATTTATAGTCTCCATCACATTCAAGGCACTCAATTTCACTATCATACTATCATCACTTGCACTTACATCAACACTTAAGTGGCACAAACTACATCAGGCATTATCCCTCTTTAGAGTATTGGTATATAGGCAACTCTCTTCATAGTGGGGTGTTGAGGATATCCAACATACCCTACTAACAAACACACTTCTCATATCATGTTAATCAAATGCCCTAGATACATAGAGGATTAGGTTTTCATCACTAATTTAATCATTACTACTAAAATATAGGGTCTTAGGACTCATGCATATAGGCACATACCATAGAGATATAGACATAGGTACACCTAGAAACTTGGGAAAATATTACATAGAGGATAGAACCACCACATTTCCATAATATCATTACTATCCAATTATGTTTCTACTATCCATATGTAATTATAACACTAGGATTTAATTTTTGACTCTCAAATCAGCTTCCACCTTAGTTTCCAACACCCATATCACCCATCTTAGTTATTTTGAAGCTAATTTGTTACTTTCACTATTTATTAATATTTATAGAAAAGTCAAAGCTAGTCAATTCTATAAAAAAATCAATGCTTATATTTTTTGCACATTATTTAACTAGTTTACCTACTCAAATTTTTAACAAACACAATATTTACACATGTTATGTCCTAAAAGGTTAAAACATCTTCCATTTCTAATTTTGATTTGGTTGGTGGAATGCTTGTATAATGTAGTTATGATGAACATTTTTGGGACTGTATTTATTGACTTTCATTTTATGCAATTTTGAAATGGCTATAGTTGATTGATTTATACTATTGATAGAGTTTTGGTAAACTTGTGTTTGTATTGAATGGCATATCATGATCATAAGGTTTTGTATAAGCTCTAAATAAGTTTGTATGCTATTGGAATTTGATTGTAGTGTATGTGGGTTATTACCCAAATTTCAAGTGGAATCTTTTATATTTTTTGTGTATAATTGATGACTCTTTTGGGTGTTATGCCCCTCTTTAATGTCATTATGAGTTAGATTATTAATGTTTATTCTTGATAAAGGATAATTTTGTATAATTAAAGTGGTCATGACTATCTTTAGTACTATTGATTAATAGATATATTTATGGTATATTCACATGCATATCTCATTTAAAGTCAATGTAATAAATAATCATTGTTTAATATGAGGAAATCAAATGAATCTATTCACAGGTTAAATGGTAGTACTAATGGCAATCATAATTAATTTATCCCATTCAATCATATTTATGTCAATTCTTGTCATTATTTTATGTTATTAGATTTTAAATCCTAAAATATCAATTAAAATTTCAACCTTCTATAAACCCTATTGTTGAACTCCACATCCAACTATGGACTCAATGTTCTAGGGCCATAAATGGGGGACTCATTAGGTAGGAAGGTTGGGTTATTTTCATAATTCTATTTGGAATATGATTGAAGTGATTAGACTCTTTATGTACTGGCTTTTGTATCATGAGGTTATTTAGTGTAAAGACTTGATATAAATTCAATGTCTTATTGTATGATAATAGAGCCAATGAGTTGTATAGTATAATTCTTTAGGCGTATTGAATTTGTTATTTGAAGTTGGAGAAAATAACTTATCAAGTGTTTGTAACATAATTTTAATTTATATGGATGGACCTATATGTTGATTTAACCTTCCTACAATCACAAATGTTAATTAATGGTTATTCAACAAGGATGTGACTTTTGACTTCTTTTATTAAAGCTATTATTCAATTTTGAATGTTGTATTTTAAAGAGTGGACCTATTGCTTGATTTAAATATAATAGATAGTTATTAATTTTTAATAAAAATATAATGAATACTCTATGTTTTAAATATAATAAGTTTTATTCTCTTTCAATTTTCATTAATGAATGAAAGATTAATGTTGATATGACACTATTTGGTTGACTATTGTAGTTTAGAGAATTGTTGTTCAAAAAGGTAACTCATATTAAATATAAGTATGATTTTATCATCCTTTTAGTATTTGTATTCATAAGACCATAGAATAAAGTTATATTTTATATAATTTTATAGTTTATTACATATGCAAGGTCATTATATGTCAAATATTCATATAGCCAAAGTGTGAACATTATAAGTAACTTTTATTTCTATTGTGTTCAATGAAAAAAAGTTATAACTCTTTTGGACTAAGTATGGGAGTTCAAAATTTGTATATTCATTCAAAACTTGTTTTGATATTTGGGTTTCTACTTATAAACAAAATAATATTAAAATATAATATGATTTTTAGTTATAGTGATCTCATTATTGTTCTTATTTAAGATAGTGTATATTGTTGACTGATTCATCTAGTCAATGAGTTCTTAAAAGTCTCCACAACAACTCATGAAGATAATCTAGAAACTAAAAATATGAATTGCTTTCATTTTTCATTTCATTTTTATATTTATACTAGTGATAGAAAGTTAATTAATATTCATGATATTGTGGAATAAGATGAATAATTATCGATCTTCATAGAAATCATTGAATATAATTCTTGATGTGGAATGAGATGCTTTAAATTTTCATAATTTCTATGTTCAATCATATTAATTAGTCAAAATTTAAGAATAATATTGTTAATGTGTTTTATTAAATAAAAATAGTTATATGACCTTGATTTTTGTTTAATAAAAGAATAAGTCCATTGCATAAGTTATATCAAGATGTTTTATGTTTGAAGTGACATTATATCTGAAGCATTGAATGACTTCATGAATTTATTAATTCATCAATATGTTAAACATAATCATGGTTTTTTAAAAATCAAAAGGATGTTAAAATATTACAGTATTATTTGACTCTTATTCATTCTTTATCATGATAATATTAAACCATATTACTAACATATTGCACATATAGTAAGTATTACTATGTGATAATGTAGTGTACTAAAACTAATTCACTTAAGTGAAATGATGTGGGTTCATTTATTTTGTGTAGTACAAATTGGAGTTGATTCCAATTGACTTAATATTCATGTGTGTGGTAATGTTTATCAATAATAGGAATCAATATTATAATTTTGATTAAATTATATCCTTTTGATAATTTGTTCTATTATTATTTTTTTAAAGACATGGAAGCAATGATCCTAAATCAAGTCTTGAAAACATAAGCAGGTAACCTTACTTGATTGCATTAGTCTTCATGTGACATGTATTTGTGAAAAAATATCAAATGGATTGCATTATATCAATTTTGGAAAAAAATTGAAACTCAAATATTGTTGCTTACTTAATTATGTAGATAATTGAATGCATAATCTTAGTATAATGATTGTTCTATTCTAAATTAATTTATTTCTTCCTTAGCTTGTTTTGAATATAATTTTTGCTGACCTATACACTTAGTTAGATCTTACATTACCTACATGGTCCTGGTCCATATTGTTTCATGTCAAGTACAAGCCTTTGCTACAGGATAAAAGTTGGTATTGGTCCTAAGAATGCTAAAGATTTAGTAATTAGTTTTGGGTGTATGAATTTATATTACAATCATACACCCCAATCTACTTATTAATTGGTTAATTTAACCTCCTAATCGTATTGATAGGAAAATTTAAACTTAGTTGAATACCTATGTTTGGTATAACATAGTTATGGACTTGATCATGGTTTTTATGAATTAGTTTCTTATGTTATGTTTGAAAATGGTTTTGAGTAACTTGAATTCATTTTTTAAAAATGATTTGTTACACTTTTATCCCATTTAATTTATAATCTTTCATCATTAATCATGATAAACAAACATAAATAACACATAGTATTTATTAATCAATACAAGCAATAAAAAGTTTAACATCACAAAGTATTTATTAAATTTTAAAAATGGAAAGTAGCAACATTAAAAAAAAATTCTAACATAAACTATTTTAAGAAAAATAATATAATAAATTTAATATCATTGAAAAGTTCAAAAACATAAATTTTGTTAAGAAACGCAATGTAAATAATGTAAAGGTAGTACATTCTTTATAAACATAAGCATTGTTAAGTAACACAATTTTTGTAAAAGTTTCACAAATGCTATAAGTTTGACCATCCCAGTAAATATGAATCCTTTACAACACATAAAATTCAATAATAAATATTTACAAGTGAATAAATAAGGTGATAATATAATTGAAAAAGTATCAACAAAATCTATGTCAAAGGATAGTTGTAATGTTGAAAATGTGAATGGTTAATATAACAACATGAAATCATAGCAACATATCAATAAAACAATAACATGAATTAATAAAATGGTTTGGTTTGATACATTAACTCAACACTTATTGTTATGTAAAATAGAACCCTAATTTTGATATAAAGATAATAATAGTTTATTGTATGTGAATTAAATTTTTTTGGCTTCCATCCACCCACCAATAAATGTGTAGTCTTCTATCCCAAGTATCATTTCCATCCAAACAAACGTATGTGTGTGAGAATGTTTACTCATTGATTTCAAAATCCATATAAAGTTAGATGTATGGAAACATAAATGTATCCCAAATATAAATAACACAACAACGTGAATCAAGAAGAGTTATGTTTAAAAAAATATTTATAATGTTTAAAATGTGAATGAATAACATAATAATATTAAATCATAAAAACATGAAATCCTAAAACGAATTGGTTTGATATTTTTGAAATAAAAGTTACTGGTATGCGAATGAAAACCTCAAGGACTTCCATTCATAAACTATTAAACATTTAGTAACACAAAACATTTTAAGTTTATTCAGGTTAGGTAACATTTCACCCCTCAAACATGATAAATATATAATCTTTTTTGTATAATCTATTGTGAATAAAATGCCATTGGATTCTATCATCATTCATCTCACACTGACTAGCACTGAGTGACCTTTTAACATGGGATGATGAACATGATTAACATGTCACTTTAATGAAATTTAAGACTGGCATGCATCTAATAACTTGGACATAAATCAATTATTAAATACACCTAATATTACATCAGTGTTTATCACTTCACAAATTTATAACTATTTTCCATCAAAAAAGTACCTATGTTTGGAATAATTTAATAGGTTCTTACAAAATCCATGGAAACCTAAAGGTAGGGAAATAGAAATGTATCACATATATTAATTAAAAAATCAACATGAATTCAAAAAATTATTTGGTTTGATACAAAAACAATATTTTTTACACATATATGAAAGAAAATCTTCAGAGCTTCCATCCACATACCAGTAAATGTTGAGTATAATGTGAATGAAAACATGGCGATTCTATGGGTTTAATTAAGGGAAATGTTTCATCCCTATAACATGTCAATGATACATTCTATATAAAATGTTGAATTTTGTAGAAGGGTCATTTGGTTTCCATGACATTTATGGGAGATTTACTTGAACAAGACATGCTAGACAGGTTGTAGATGACATGCATGGTGGCATTAGCATTCCATAGTACTAGAAATAAAGGCCACCATGTATATTAAAATATTACCCTTAATATAATATTAATGACACAAGTGTCTTCTAACATCATTTTTGTGTTTATAAATTGATATGGTTTGATACAAAAGAGCATTTATTAGTATGTGAAATAAAACCATTAGGTCTACCATCAACCACTAGTAAAGGTTGACTCAAATGTAAAGGAAGTGAGCATTAGTAGTCCACATGTTATTTCATCCAAGAATATAACCTATTTCCAATAAAATAAATGAAATAAAATAAAAATTCACAAATAATAACAATAAAAAGCACATAATTTTTTTTTACAATAACAATGATGGGTTCAATTATAGGTGACACACTTGTAAAACATGCCAACATTATGGGTTAAATTATGGGTTAGATTTCATCTCTCCAACATGTTTATGGTATAATATCTATAAAATGATGTAGTCTACAGAAGGCATAGATGGCTTCCATGACTCTTAGGGGAGAGTGACTCAAAAAGGCATGCTAAACAACTTGTAAATGGCATGCATAGAAAAATTGACTCACCATATTATTGAAAAAAAGTTGTGCCTAATGTCTTTCAACATAGAATTTTGTTCCATATTAGTGACCCATGCATATTTCAACATGGCCATTCATTCCATATTAATGACCCATATTAATTGTAAGATGTGCGTCACTACACAATATTTTAAAACAATTGCTAAAATAATATTTTTGAAATTTTATTATTGTTTAATTATTAAATAGTCATTGGACACATCAATTTCAATTATTAGTCATACCTATAAAATGACTTAAAAATCAAATGCCAATGTATAAGTGGTGATGTGTGTTCAGACATAGTTGAATTGCCTCCTAGATGACTTATTTACACTAATAAAACATTACAATATTTAAATCCTAAATTTGACATTTTGATGTGGTATAATATAAAAAAGGTTGGACCTCAAAATTAGGGGTTTTGACTACTGATCCCTTTCCCTTAGAAAGGCTAATAAAAAGTCTAATCTACATATATATTATTTTTCATGTGAAGAAATTGAAAGAGGTTATAGGGTGAGAATTTTAAATCAATGGGTTATGTATTATTTTTTTATAGAAAAATTTTCATTTTTTTATATGTCAATTGATCTCTTTCTTTTATAATTAATAAAATATCAATAAAATGGTAATTATTTTTATGAGTCAAATTGAAATAACCAAAAAAAAAATAATGGAAAAAAAAAAATAACAATACATATTTTTTCTAAATATATAATGTGAGTTGGGTGTAACTTATAAGTAATCCCAAACATTTAGCAAGATCATCAAATTTTACCTTATTATGAAATGTGAAATTAGGGTAGTAGGATTAAGATTTGGTGGGCACACCTACTTGTTAATAAAAAAAATTGGTGATGATTAAATTTGATATTGGATAGCTATCTTATCATAACATATTTTTCATATTGGATAGCTATCTTATCATTTTTAAAAATTGAATATAAATACAACACATTAAATTTTTAAGGTGAATACATAAAAATAAGGATCCACTTCATACTAAAATAATAATTTAAATGCATTAAATTGACACTATTAAAATATTATAATGTTGGACCAAATTTGATGGTTTTTAAAAATTAAAAAAAAAAAATCATTGTAGAAAAAACATGTAAGACACGTATCGAATATCATGAAAAAATTAAAATAGTGTGATATGGGTTTGAAATCACATACATGCTCATTAGTACATTTTGATGAAATAACATCAACGATGCTACCAATTTTATATTGTTCACAATACCTGATGAAATATTTGTATCAAAATATGTGGGAAACATTAAGTGCATCATGGGTTGATTAAATGTGCCAAGTATATCGAAATACACTTTAAAATGATTGGTCATGCAAGTTTGCATTTTTTACACAATTTCGTAACAGTGTTTGCATTAGGCACTGCGATTTTATTAAATTTGAATTTACTACCGACCATTAAATTAAATGGTGATGTGATTCGTCATGTAGTGGCATCAATTAATGTGTTAGGGTCTAATGCGTTTAAAAAAAATTGAATTGAAAACAAATTTCATTAGGTTATTAACGAAACACACAACTTTGAAGAATGGGAAAAAATAAATGAAATTTTTTTCTATTGATTTTCATAAGCAGAAACGAAGGTATATAATATCCTCAATCACAAGAATGTTTTTTAATCTTAATTTTTAATGATTCCAATAAAAGTGTATAGTAAATATTTTATAATATTAAAAATAATGTTTTTTTTTAAGATAATACTAAAACAAGTTACCTCTCAACATTGCACTATGTTGTGAAAATTTAGTTTAATTATGATAAAATTATAGGAATATTTAAAATTTATAGATTCACACTCTAATTAAAAATGCATCATATAAGTGGAAGAAGTCGAGGAAAGGGAGTTACAAATGTTTTGAGGTCAAAAAAAAAAAAGTGAACACAATTCTAATAAGTAGTGTTTCCCATGGACTTGATCAAAATTTAGTTATTGTTATAAATTGATGAGGTAAGTATACAAAACACTAAATATTCATTTCCATTCGTTTTTAAATATATGTGAAAAATAAATTAAAAAAATCTGGATGTATTCCATTTATTAACGTTTTTTTAAATGATGTAATTATTTTCCCTAAGGTATGTTAGGTTAATCATATTAACCCATTACACCATAATAATATTAGAATAAAATGCAAAGAGAAAATTATCAAAGTGTGTGGCATGTTTTGGTTGAAAAAATATATGGCAATTAATAAGGGTAGTCTTACTCATTTACATCATCTTTTGGTCTGGCCATGTTAGAATAAAATGCACAAGGTTACATGGATGACATGTTGACATATTATTTTGTTTCCCAATATGATGAGATGATCATTTAAGAGCTCAACGATAATTATTTAGAGATGGACATGAGAAATATTCAAAAATGATGTTAAAGAAGAGTGCAATATGGTGGATGAACATGAATTCAATGAAATAGAAACTATGGCCCTAAAAGTTGATTATACAATTCCATTAATTCATCTACAAGTATAAAAGTCATCTTTATTGAATACTACTAGACTTGAAATCAAATTGTGTATAAAATGATACATTTTTTACTACATTTTTGAGTCATAATTATATGATTTTATTTCATTTTTAATTATTAATAATAAACTATGACGTTTTAAATAAATACATGTTTTCCCTACTGAAGGATCACAGTAGTGGATCCAAAACATGTTGATTGTCAAAACCATACATAATTTCTTCTATAAAATATAATATATTATTTTATGGACTGTGGAACTACAAAATCTTTGATAATTTTATGTATCAGTAACAAAATTACTAATAGAAAATTAAATTAGGATTTAATAAGCTTGTTAAAAGATTAATTTCTCCTAGGATTAAAAATTACACACACACGAGAGAGAGAGAGAGAGAGAGAGAGAGAGAGAGAGAGAGAGAGAGAGAGAGAGAGAGAGAGAGAGAGAGAGAGAGAGAAGAAGAAGAAGAAGAAGAAGTATGGTTCTTATATTAATCACTCTATGATCTATAGGGGATCCTATGAGCATTCAAATTTGTATCATATTTATGTTGAGGAATGATATTGGAAACATACTAATGGTCCCACAATTTAGTAAGAGATATTGATATTGAACCCCATATATATATTGATGTAAAGACTTGGATAAATTAATGAGTTGGTATTATGATAATATACACAAATAAAATTGTTTGATGTATATATAAAATTACTCTAATGCAATGTAATATATTGAAAGAATGTAGCCTAACATTTATCATAGAAAACATATACTATTGATATTTTGGTAGCCATGGATTGATTTAATACCTTTGATAAAATCGACACGAGATATTCAATATGGCATGCAATTCTTGTTAACTATAATATTCTTCCATGCTTGACAAAATAAATGAGCATCTCATATTTTGATTAATTTTCTAGGGAATAAGCAAATGAAAAACATATATTCTAAGATTTAGTCACTTATATAAGAGCTACATGAGATATAGTATGGTGTGGATATGGTTAACATGTCAAGATTAATTATTAGCAAAGCCTTTGTATCATATGGAAATATATTGTGGTGTATTCAGGACTACCCGAGATTTGTAGATGTTCAGATATCTAAACTTTATTTAATTCATTTTCATGTAACTTATTTTTACAATTAATTTTTTTAGATCTGTGTGATAGCACCTGCATGTAATTATATTTTTGACATTTTCATAAAGGAAAAAATGAATGTCTAAGGTGGAACAATGAATTGCCCTCTAAATGTTGAAAATACATAAATCATTTTGTGTATGAATGACATAATATATTTCCAATGATTTCCCACCCATATTAATGTTCACAAAAAAATAATTAAGGAAAAAACTAAAATAAGGGAGCCTTGAAAGGTGTTTTCACCAAGAAACTAATATAATAGGCATGGACATGCACATCAATAAACATCTGATCACGGGAATATCATAATTAAAAATGGATTAATTTTTTTAATGATATTCCATATTGGATACATCTCCTAATTATAATTATTATTGACCCCATTTACATGTTTTGCAATTATTTTTAATATTTTTAAAACACAACATTGAAATTAGAAAATAAATTGGAGATAAGGAGCTATGCCCTTAACCTAGAGTGTGTATGGGGATATGTGTGGTCAACAATTGACTAAAATAATATTTATTTAAGTCATTATTATCTATTAGATTAATTTTTATTGTATGGTTGACCTAGACTATTTTTATACCATAATTACACTATACATAGGAAGTAGTGATTAGTAGTTCGTTATCAAGTTATGATTTCTATTCTTATTTGAATATTTTCCCCTCAAATTGGACCATCAAATATTCATTTATTATACTATTATTTTATTAATATTTTTATATATTATTGTTATTATACTATTTTAGTTAAGTAATTCAATTGTAATTGTTAACAGAGCTTTAAAACCTAAATTTTAGAGAATCTCTTATATATTGAAATTCCTTGCAACTTTTTATATATTTTATTGAAGTTGGATAAATAATAAGTAATAGTATGGTAAATAAATCAACTTTGTGATCATATTTTAGGGATTTATTTTAATTTTAGGGGTTTTCACAAGTTTACTCTAGAAGTTACATTTTAATGAGATTTTCTAAACATTTTACATTTTTCTAGAAATATTACAAAACCCTAGTGGTAGGTTTATCCTTTAAATTTTGTGTTTTGGATGTAATCTAAGTCCAAAATCATTTAGTCAGTTTTTTTCCAAAGGATAAAATAATATTTTTAAAATTAAATCATTAACTTGACAGGACCACAAAATAGAGGCCGAGGAGAGAATTCATTTAAACTAAAGATAAATATTTACAAAGAAGAGGAAAAATTGGAGATCAAAATAGATGGGAATTCTAATATGAAGACCTCTTCATGAGAGTAGAAAGTGTGTGATTTTGATGTTTGTATGCACAAAAAAGAAATATAAATTAGGTAATATGAATTAAAAAAAAAATAGATATGGATAATATGTTCAATCACACGAATGGAGAAATTATCTCTCTCAAAAATGATTTCGATATGTTATTCTCACAATTGAATAATGTGTTTATAAGGGACAACTTAGTCTTATTCAAAATAATGTGCAAACTCATTCCATGAATAATACTAATTATGGACCTCCAAACTTCTTACCAAAGGTGGACATGCAAAATTTAAGTTTGAAGGATCCATTCAACTACATCAACCAAATGGATATTTTTTTATCAATGTTAGATCCCATATGGGTAGAATGTTACCATGGCATTCTTATATTTAGAACCTAGAAAAACATTATTTGGTATTAATGGTTATGTGCTCAAAATAATAATAAGGCTCTAAGTGTCACTTTAAATTTTTTATAGAGGAGATAAAAAAATCCTATACCATTAATGTTATGGATAGTTACTTCATTCAATTGGAAAATCTACAACAAAAAGGATCGATAAATGATTATTTACATCAATTTCAAAACATATATTTGTGTGTGGAGAATATTACATGTGATTACCTAATTCACTTGTTTTATGGCAATGTCAAGGACCACTTTCAACTTGAGGTGCATATGTTTAATCCACTTAGTTTATTTAAAATATAGTATCATGATACATAGGGTAGATGAAAAATAATTATCCAAAATGAGGAAAGCATTCATTAACATATGAGATCATAACATCCTGATAACATCATTCCCTCAACATATTAGGTTGATAACTCAATAAATTTAATATATCAAGTTAAAATGATTGTGTTTCAATATTAATAAAAATATATTTGTTGGCATAATAGTTCTAAAAATAAGGTTATTTGAAATTGAGGGTCCTAATCATTAATTAAATAATGAATAATTAACATTATAGTTTGTTTATGATCTAAGGGAAGAGTTATGATATCCATAGTCAATGATATATTGTCATGAAATTTCAAGTATTAGCATCTAGAAAACCATCAAGTTAATGGACTTCTTAATAAAAAGGTTGATTATATTTATTGAGTTAAGAAGCACTCAAAACTTCATCAACCATAAGTTGGATATTAACTTGAATTGTTTTATTTATCTAGCTCTATAATTTGATGTCATGATTAAAGATGTGGGTATAGTCAACTATTTAAGGAAATTCCATAATTTTATTTTCACCATGGGAGAATACCTACTAAGTTACTTATGTTTTCCATTTCTATGGGTGAAGTATAAATTGTATTCGTAGTTGGGAGTCTAATGGCTCATTAACTTGGAAACTATTGAGTTGAAATTCTAATATTTTTTAATATTCTATAATTTAGAGGGTAGGAATTTTGAACTACATGGGTTACATGAAAACTATCTATGGTTGGTGAACTGTTATCAGATGAAAAATATTATTGAAATGGGTTTATATGGGTATGTGGCACAATGTTTTTCATTGGAGAAAAAACAATCTAAGGTGTATCTATCTCCATATATAGAGTAAATCAAAGAGGGGAAGTTTGATGTTTTTTGGATCTTTCAATATCATTAACTCTAAAAAGATATCACAACTTCATGCCATTCATCTAAGACCAAAGGGACAACCAATGAGAATCAAGCCTAATAGGCACCCATATTTGAAAAAGATTGATATCAAGAAGATAGTACAAGATATTTTGGAATAAAATATTATTCATCATAGTTAGAGCTCTTACTCTTCTCAAGTGTTGATTATGCATAATAAGGATGATAGTTGGTGCATATGCCTAGACTATAAATAACTTAACAAGTACACCATCAAATATAAATTTCATATTCTAGTAATAGATGATTTTATATGACTTATATGGTGTTATTTATTTATTAAAACTATATCCTTATTCAAGTTATCATCAAATACAAATTAGAGATGATGATATTCATAAGATAAAATTTAGAACAAGTGAGTGACACTTTAAATTAATGGTTATGCCTTATTTTCCTAATTAATGCACTATATATAGTTAAAATTTTAATGAATTACATATTTATGCCATTTCTACAAAAAAAACTCCTTCGTATTTTTTAATGATATTTTAATGTATAGAAGAACATGGGAGGAACACCTATATAATGTGAATCAGGTTTTCTAAATACTTCAAAAACATCATATTTATTTTAAGGCTTCAAGTGTGATTTTATAGTTAAGGACAAGATTAATTTGATCACATTGTCTCTCATGAAGGAATGAAATTGGAACCTCAAAACATAAAGTCTATGGTATAATGGAAAGTATATATAACCCTCAAGAAAGTATTTGGATTTTTCCTAATTAAATGTTATTATTAAATTTTTTTAAATAATTATGCCAACATAGTAGCACCACTGAAAATGTTATTAAATGATGACTCTTTTTATTTTAACGAAGTAGACACAATGGAATTTGATAATTTTAAAGACGCCATGTGCACCACTCTAATTATGATACCCTAGACTTTTATAAAACCTTCATTTTTGAATGTAATGCCCTAGAGTATGATATGGGTGAAGTAATCACACAATTGGGACACCACATTTTATTTTAGAGTTTCCAACTCAAAGGTAATAACATGTGGAAGTAAATTTTTTGAGAAAGAAGTGATGTATATATTTCATGTGGTCAAACATGAGATACCTTATCTAATGGTAAGACACTTGAAGCTAAATATGAATGATGACAAAATAAAATATTTCTTGGAATAATGAGTATCATATTAATAAAATTATAAATGTGTGACAAATATGTTGGGTTATATTTTTAGATAATTTATAATAATGTGAAGGACATTTTAATGGTTGATGCACTATACAAATGGGGTGAGTCCATATAGCCATTTTTGTGTGACATGTCTAAATTATAGCTATATTATGTATATAAGTCATGATTAGCATGGAATAATGAAAATAATATACAAAATCTCATGAAGAATATCCAGTAAGATCCAAAAATGTGAAAAACTTGTATGGAAATGGGAGGCCTTATGGTACAAGGATATATTATACTTATGCAATAAATCAATCCTTAATACTAAAGTTAATTTGTAACTTCATAATTATTTACTTCATGGGATTTCTATTTTCTTAAAAAAGTAAAATATAATTAATTAGGATTTATTTATAGAGGTCTAACATTCGATGTTCAATTTGTTTTTCAAAATTAATTATGTGTCAACAAAATAAGGGTGAGATAATTAAGTCCCTTTGGTTTTTAAAACCTCTATCTATTCTTATCTAGTGGTGGGAGGAGGTTTTTATGGATTTAATCATAATATTTCCTTATACTAAAGCAAAAATGTAATGATGGTGTTTTTTGATACTAAAAAAATGCCCATTTTGTGCCTTGTCACATCTATTTGTAGAGAACAAAATTAAAAAATATTTTATGGGTACAATTTTAAAGTTTTGTATCTAGATCATATCTCTTTGTGTCAAACCACATATTATGGAAAAGATAAGGTGGTAACTAATTTATTAGAGGGTTATCTCCTTTTATTTACTTTGGATAAACAAGAGAGATGGGTAAAATGGCCACCACTCACAAAATGGTGATATAACACTTATTTTTATACTTCATCCAAAATGTCACCTTTTTATAAAATGTATTTTTAAATTAACCATCCATCACCTCATTATTGTGGCCAAGCTAAATATTTAAGTAGTCTAAGAACATATTCAATTTCATAATGATGTACTCTCTAGTTTCTTATAGAACATGGAAATGGCAGAAAATACAATGGAATACTAAGCCATTTAGTAATGTAATGAAAGAGTTTTGATTTCGTAGATTGGGTTATTATGTAATTATAGACATATAATAAAGTGTAATTGAAATAATAGAAGGATAAAAATATTTAACCTAAGCATTATGGCCTTTATTGAGCCTTTCATAATATTTAGTGTGTAACATAAAAATTAAAAATACCTCAATCAACAAAAATACATAAAGTCTTCCATGTCTTTTGCTTGTATAAATTCATTGGAATGAAGGTTTCCATTCATTACACACAACTAAAAATACCAAATCTTAATGAAGAGGGAAGATCAATTTTTGAATCTAAAAAAAAAATACTTAAGATGCACACCAACAGGTTGATGACAAGGGTAATTACCAAGTATCTAATCAATTTGAAGAATCAAGATAGTGAATATGTGACATGGGAAATGAAGCATTTATGTAGAACCATCTAGAGATTGTAAACATTGGGGAAACCATTCATTTAAAGTGAGTGGGAATGTTACACTATTAATTTATATCATATATGGGGATATGTGTCACCAAATTGTGGGTAGTATTAACTTTCATTAAGTCATACAATCATCTCTTTATCTTAACAGTGATGGTATAGTCAACCTAGGGTATTTCCATGGAAAATATAGGGTATATAGAGGAGGAATTGGTTAGTATTTAATCATAATATTACAAATTACATTCTTATTGTAAGTTTATGTAGGTTTACCACTTTAAGTGGCTCATCATTTATTCATGGACTCTACTCTTGTTTCAATCATATTGTGATATATCTATGTGATTCTAATTTCTTGGTGAAGTAATTTCATTACATGAGGATGGAACTCATAGTTCCAAGCACAAGGAAGAATTATTTTCACATCATGCAGAAAATGACCACATTGGATATAAAATGTTAGATGTCTACTTTATTTATCCAATATATAAAACTCATGATATTAAATGCATGGATGTTATATTTTGATATTTATAATAGGTTATGAATTTTATTTTCATAAATTAATCAATAATGACATGATTTTGTCTATTTAATAACATATCTTATTGCTTTCATTAAGCAGAGAGGAATCTCTCAACAATCAATTACATAAAGTTATCAATAAATTAATCATGCTTCGAAAGGTGTTTTTACAACATTAAACTTGCAAGTTAGTTTTTATTAAAATCATTGTCTTTTAAATTATTTTATTTTTCAATAAACGACACTTGCTTAAGGAGATACATGAAGCCAAGATTTTAATTTGAAGGAAGGGGATAATATGAACTAGTTACAATTATAAAAATATGCTCCCCTAAAACTAAATTGACATAATGGTGCATATGTAAAATTATATTTTGGATGACATAGAGTTGGTTGGGATTGTAATCATAACACATAATTGTTTCCCTATAGAGGTGATTGATAACATTGAATGGGTTTATTAAAAATTCAACAATTTAGAGGGTTTAATGGTTAGTGGTTATAATGTTCATGAAGCCTTATTATTTTTAACTAAATAACTACCTAAATAAAATTTACCCGATAGTGTTCCATGTCTATGGGAAGAGAAATTTGGATTCAAAAAGTTAGGAGAGCTATTATTGGAAAAGAGTGTAAATAATAAATTTGTTATTTTTAAACTTATTTATTTAATATCACTATTTATTAACTTAGTTGCATACACATAATGTATGAGTATTTTTTAGGATTAAAATTATTTTTTGTGTCATGTTTAGTGGCTATATATTAAATAAAAATCAACGTAGAGTATTATATATAATAGATAATCAATGAATAAGTATTTTGAAGCATATAGAGTGAAAAAAAGATGCAATGGACGAAATATATGAATTTAAGACAATATATGGCTGTAATTAAATTATATTTAAGTGTTTATGAGAGAAATATTGGTCCTAAGAGTTCAAAATTAATTGTCTATATGCCTATCTTCAATATATAAATAATAACGGTGACCCAAACAATGCATATAAAGAAAACTTGGAAATTGGAAAAAAGATGTGTATTATTATTATTATTATTATTATTATTATTATTATTATTATTATTATTATTATTATTATTATTATTATTATTATTATTATTATTATTATTATTATTATTATTATTAGTAGTAGTAGTAGTAGTAGTAGTAGTATGAGTTTTAAAGAAAAGGAGTATACCCTTTGATGATGGTTATAAAGATGTATAATGAAGATCTAACAAATCTCCTCTACTATTATAAAAAGAAACAAGCACCTAGAAAAAGAAATGTTGATATAATAGCAATAAAATAACACACAACTATGACCCTCCTGAATCATTTTCTTTCCTAGATATGAGGGTCATATTCAATAATTCTAAATTATTTTAGAAAATACCTTTCATTTAATTTATAACAACTATCCAAACTCCTCCATTTTATACATCAGGATATATAATAATGGAAACTTCCAATGAATCAATAGCTTATGAATTCTTTAAAGATACCCAAGCCTCTTGTCCTCTACTCAAAATAATGTAAATGCTATTATCAACCTTCATATATAATTTTACACAATCATCAACCACACATGGTTAAATATCCTTTTTAATTGTAAATAATTCATCATTTATTATTTTAGGTATTGCACTCTCATTTTTTATTAGATTAATTAAAACTAGGTTAAGGGGACATGTTCTGATACAAAAGAAACTGAGAGATAGAGGGGAAATAAAGTAACCCAATAAAAAAAACCTACCCACCAAAAAGACACTAAACTATAGCCAAAATCCCAAAAAATCAAAATAAAGCAGAGAGAAAATTAGTTAGTCAGATTCAAACTAAATGACTAGTTTCTTAGCACTAAACTTTCCCCTTTGATGTTCACTTTCTCTCTAGTGAGGTTGCTCATGTGATTTTTCATTTTCATCACCCCTCCTCTTACATTTTAGGATAGAAACCTTAGTTCCTTCCTTCTCCTGATTGATCTCCCTGCTATATTCCCCCTCTTCACTCTAAGTGATAATGTTGACCTATGGGATGAGCTCCTCAATGCCAATGGGATATTTTTAACCTGCATATATGATAGTATGAAACCCAACATCACTTTGAGATTATCAAATTCCTCCATGATCTCATTATAGAGTAGTTTCTACATTGTAATGTTAGTAAACAACTTATCCATTAAATGTTCAATAACCTCTTTGTTCCTAGGATTTGGAATCCCCTAACCCTTGCTGGAGATAGGGGACACATGAATGTGGATATCCCTATTGATGCCTCTCAACTTGGAGTCCCCCTAGGAGGACTCACCTCTAGCTCCCTCAAATTGTTCCTTACCATCATTTTTGATGTTGGACTCAGTAAAGAAGTCCTCATCCTTATCTAAATCCTCCTATTCACTGGTGATATTGATCACATCTAAAATGATTTGGACCAAAATGGTTCCCCTCTCCAAACAAAAAGAAGAATTAGGCCTTGATAGATGATATCACCTGAAGGGTTACCTTTGAAGTTCATCAACGTGGCTTCCAATGATTTTAGTAGAAAAGATGGGAGACTGATGGTGTGTCCATTGAAATGATTGAGTAAGAGGAAGTGGTGTGAGAATAAAATCATGTGTTTTCATTCTAAATTAATATACTTCATGATTTGTAAATAGATGTCAGGTCATTTCCTCAATAATTCAGTCCTCATGAACCCTTTTTATGACCCTACTTTGGGTTTTTTCTTTTCCTTACTAAAGAAGATATTAATGAGCTCTTCTTTTCTCTTCTTATCCTTAAATACTTTAACACAAAAATAATCCATGTTAGGCATATCCCCAATAAGCTCTTTTGTTGTCAATATTCTTAGTCCATGCCTATGAACTTCCCTTTCTTTCCATCCCCTAATGAAGTCCTTAGGCAATCCTATATCATGGCTAACTAGTCATTCCATGAAGGTTGGAAAACTACCTTTGACCATTTTATGCCAAACATACTCATTTGCTTTAACATCCTCATAGGATATGGGCTCAAACTAATTGTGATCCCCACTCATGGTGTTTTTATACAAGATTTTACCATAAGCCTCATAATACAAGACCTTAGACATATGATGTGTGTTAGAATTAGGGCCAATTAATTTAATTTTGTGGAATTCCAAGTTGGGACAAGCATGTAAAATCATATTAGAGGACCAAATAATAATCTCCTTACATGTTTTGCCATCAATTCCCTAAAACTGGATTATATTCATCATTAAAAGGGTCATCATTTCTTTGTGTGGGATATCCTCTATCAAAATAAATTAAGAGGATGATGTTAGTGGGGAGATTAGTACCATGCCAACTAAGGAAGGATTTAGAATGTACCCTGACGTTAGCTATTTTTTAGTGCTTGTATTCCCTTTTCTATACATGTGCATCAATGACACCCCTTTGAAGCAAGACATCAAGTTTTTAACATCATTTATAATACCTACAATGTTCTATAAAGAGTGAGTTAACCCTTTTAGGCAGTTTATGATGTTCATAGAATCACCCTCAATTTGAAAAAACTCCATGCCCAATTTGATAGTGAGGTCAATACCCCAAAGAGCTACTTGGGATTCTGTAACATGATTTTTTTGTGTCCCCAAGAGACCTGTATAAGTAGGTCTAAGATTCCTATAATAATCCTTGATGATACCTCATTCTCCTACTAAACTCGGGTTACCTTTCACAACCCTATCAATGTTTAGTTTAATCCAAATCTCTAGGTGAAGAGACCACTTGACTTTATATTTAGTTATGCCCTATTTATGGGAGATACCTAGGAGAACAAGATTTAGTTATTGAGAATCTAGGAGTAAATGTGGTAATTAGGCTTATCCAAAGAAGAAGCAAAGGACATCCAATTATCTTTCACAAATTCCATGATTTGCTTGAAGTTTGAGGATGAAAGGGCTTGCAATTATAAAAAAATGATTGAGTTTTTAACTAACCAAATTCCTTAAAAACTGTGGGGAAGGTCAAGTTCCACTATAATTTCAAAGGGGAGAATCCCAGGGTGGCTTCCATTAGGTGATTAGATCACTAACTCTTCTTGGTGTGACCTAGGAGAATTTACAAAGGCTAAAGAAGGAAATATAAATGGATTAAGAAAAAGGATATAAGATAAAAATATGTTTACTGGATTCAACCTCCTTTATGTAGAGCACACACCAATTAGGGATAGGGATTCCTCTTTTCATTAGATTGTCTATCATGAGGATCTTATTATAGGCAACCAACCAAAAGAAGACATTGATTTTAGGGATGAAATTTTTAATCCACAAGATGTTCAAATTATCCTCAAACTACTCCTAATTCTAGAGAGAAAGATACCCATATTTGACTAAGTAGAGGGCATTGGGGTTAGCTTTCTAGATAAGGTCATCCTCTTTTGGGAAGATGTTAATGTGAATTTTTTAGACAGTTAAATTTAATTCTTGGAGAAAAAGAGAATGGTGTTGATTTTCATCTTCTTTGTGTAAATTTTTCCATCTTTTTTTGCCTTTTAAAACCTCCTAGCAATCATAAACCTTATGACTAATGGTATCCTTGAAGTGATTGACCATCTCCAAATCTTAGAGGGAGGAGGCAAAAGGAGATTAATTCTAAGAATACCATCAAAATTCAGCTTTAGTTCCTTTATCTATGTTCTATTTAAGACCTTTTTTAAGTATTTCCTTTCCTCCTCTCAGTGCACACAAAAAAGTTGAACCATTACCTAGACCTTCATTAGTGAGGAAGAAATGACCTTTCCTAAAATTTAGATATTTGGCCTTGATAATTCTAGTCCAAAAAGTTTCCTCATTTATCACCCTCCAACCTTGTTTCACTATAAGTTCTTGGTTCATAGATCTGACCCTTCTCAGCCCCAATCCTCCTTTCGAGGTCAGGAGACAAGCCTTATTCCAAGAAATAAGGGGAAATCTAAATATGTCCTCAAAACCTCTCTAATTTATTAATTTGTTTGATATAGTCTACCAACCTTTTAGGGATGACAAAGAGGGACATGAAATAAACATGGATGCTTTGTAGGGATATTTTCAAAAGTTGTAATTTTGTATCTTATGAAATGAGGTTTCCTCTCCACCTGGATAACTTCCTTTGAATCTTGTCAATAAGGGGGTTCCAAAACACATATTTCATAGGACCATGAAATAGAGGAATACCAAGGTATGAAGAGGGAAGATTTTTGATAACGCATCCCAGAATCTTGGATATCTTTTCTTACAAGGTTACCAGAGTGTTACTGAAGAATAAGAGCTTTTAAAGAAGTTTACATTAACCAAAGATAATCTCATAGATTTTCAAGATTTTTCTAAAATACTTGGCTTCAATAACTGAGGCTTCCCCCATCATCAACATGTCATTTATGAATTACTAATGAGTGATCGATCTAGTGTCATGAGCCACTATGACTCTTTTGATGATGTTAGAAATTCTAGCCTTGTTTATGATCCTACTCAAAAAGATTTAGCCATGATGATGAAGAGATACGAGGAGAGTGTATATCCTTGTCTTATCCCTCTTCTAGCCAAAAAAAATCCTAAAGACACCATTAATTATAACTAAGAACATGAGAGTATAAATGTAGGAAGAGATTAAATTCTTGATAGACTTATTAAAGTAGAACCTTGTAAGAATTTTGTCTATAAACTACTAGAAGAACCTATCATACACCTTGTTCATGTCCAGTTTGAGGAACATGCATTATATGGAGGATTTGGCCATCGAATGGATGGTTCAATCTGATAAAATAATTCCATCTAATATCTACCTACCAAATATGAAATCCCCTTGATGTTCCATTATCATTCTATCTAATAAAATTTGAATTTTCAAAGATAAGCTTTTCATACAAATTTTGTAAAAGGTGGAACATAAACTGATGGGTCTGAAATCCATTAGATGAATGACCCCTTGTTTCTTTAGAATGAGTACAAGAAAAGGGTTGTTTAAATATTTTATAATAGTGCTATATTTAAAAAACTCTAAGACTTCTAGGCAAACATCGAATTGAATAATCTCCTAGAAAGCTTGAAAAAAATGGAGGGAAACCATCTAGACTTGGTACTTTGGCCCCTTGCAAAGAAAAGGCAATAGATCTAATTTCATCATCAAAATGGGGGAATAGGATGGATTAATTATCCTCTAGGGAGATAACCCCTTTAATTAGGTTGGCTACCTGATCTTTAAGCTATGTTTCCTGAAGGGGAACAAAAATGAGTAAATTCTTGTAAAAATTGATAATTTTACCCTTAATGTATATATCCTCCTTGTACCAAATGCCCTCATCCCCTTTAATTTTTGAGATGAATAGGTGTTGATTATTCCTTGATACAAAGGTATGGAAAAATTTATGTTCCTATCCCCCTCCTTTAACCAAATCTTCTTGGATTTTTTTCACCAATAAGTTTCTTCTTTAGCTTATAAGTTGTGGAAAAGGCTTAGAAGTTCATTTTATTTTTTTTGGGTATGGGGTGGATCTGAACACATTGATTTCTAATTATAAACTACTAATTTCCTCATATATAAGCATTTTTTGAAGAAATATGTTCCCAAGGACTTATTTATTCTAAACTTTGAGTTTATATTGACATGTCTAAGATTCATGGCTAGGATGTACATTCTAGAGCCTTGTACTAGGAATTACCACCATTATTTGATGGAATCTTTCAATGTCTCATTAGAAATCCACATTTTATTGAATCTAAAGGAGTGCATTTGGCTCTAGCCATCTTCTCACTTTGGAATAAAAGTAGGTTATGGTCAGACCCAATACTTAGCAAATAATAGATAGAACTGGTTGAATCAAGATTCTAATTTAAAGATATCAAAAACCTATCAAGTCTAACTTGGATTTGATTATCACTTAATATCCTATTATACCATGTGTAGTATTACCTTTTAAGTCCACATCAATCAACCCAAATTTGATAATAAACTCACTAAAATTGATCATGCTATCGATCAGGGAAAAGATTCCCCCTTTATTTTCTCCTAAGGATAGGGGAGAGTTGATGTCCCCTACCACCATCCAACACTAATTTTTGAATAGGTTTATGGAAGCTATTAGATTTTCCTATAATATGCTCTTGTCATTCCTAAAATTTGGGGCGTATACATTTGTGAGGACCCAATCATTTTTAGTGATAATATCTTGGGAAGAAACTATGATGTGAGACTCAATTATAATTAGGGGATTGCCTTCTAAGACCTTGGGTTCCCAGAGCACCACCAGACCACTAGACATACCTTTGGATTTGTTGCAGCTACAATAAGCTTTATCCCAAATGTTACATTTAATATTTAAGAATTTTTCCATAGATATTTTAGATTCTTGAAACAAAATAATATCATGTTTGTACTTCATAATTAGATTTTTGTCTAGTCTCTATTTCTTAGGGTTATTCAGCCCCCTTATATTCCAAGAGAGAAATTTCATTTCTTATTGTTTGGAAAATGTCTAAGGGTCATTTACATACCCTTTGATACCTATTTATCTATTTTTACTTTCATGATACTTTGATATGAGGGTTTACTTTAAGGTTTCTAGTGTTCTCCAACTTTTACATTTTTTCTACCCTTTTTATTTTGAACATTCATCCATGGCTCTTCATTTCACTCCTTGAATGGATCAGAGCCTACCCCTTTGTTTGCTAAGGAACACTATCCTTAAAAGGGGGAGGATCTCCTTGAATGATCTAAGCATCTGGAAGGAGTTGTATGAAACTGAGTGGGACCTATTTCTTGTAAAACTAGGTCTTTATCTAATAAATCAACTACACAAGCAATGGAGCAAGGAGAGGTCAGGAAAGGACTATCCTAAGGAGACTTTGGGTGAGGGGAGGGGGTAGTTGGGGATGAAAATTTAGCTTCAAATAGGATATCCTTAAAAAGATAGGGGGATCTGATTGAAGGTGCTTACATCAATCTAGTCGGGGCAGTCAGTGTTGGGATGTTTTGAGGGGGGGTAAGAATCCTCAAATTTGTGGATAATTTTAGGGGGGTGCATCCAAAAATTTATTCCAAAAAATAAGAGGAGCCAAATTTAATTTAGGGGGATGGGATGGGGGGAATTAAAGGGGGAGGATGGGTGGTGAAATGGTGGGGCCATGGGGGAGGGTTTTGGTGAAGGAATTTTTAGCCTAGGTGGGGGAAAGGGGAATCGAAGGATTCTTAAAGAGGGGGTAGGTTTTGGAGGAGTGGTTTAGGATGTCATAGGTTTTGTTTTTTTTTTTTTTTTTTTTTTGAAATTCAATACTTTGATTCTAGATCCCATATTTAGATTTAATCTTAAGAGAATGAATCAATGGTTTATCAGCTAGAATGAAAACACAAACTCAAGCCACTAAGAGTTTACATCTATCTTGGGTTATTGGATCGATGGAAATCAGATGACCAAGATCCTTGGCTATTCCCAAGATGACATTAGGAGCCCAAAATTCCAAGGGAAGTTCCAAAAGACTAATCTAGATAGGAATGTCTTCGAAGATTTAGTTGTCCAAGTTGAGACCTACCTTCCAATTATAAAGGTTGATAATATATTTATCCATAAACCAAGGACCTCCCATGAGAATCCTTGTATAGCCTTTAGGATATGAAAAGTTGAGCAAAAAAAGTTCTTAGGTATGGCCACTATGTCAATTTAACCATTTGGATCCAATTGTGATTGGCCCATTTATGGAAAGAATCAATATTTGGCCTAAAATCATTAAATTTAGCCAAAATAGAATATGACAGAGACAAGTCAATGTTTTCAATTATGGCATTTGGCACTTCAAGACATACCTCAGATCTTTTGTCTGATGGAGCAAGGAAGGTCTCGACTAGAGTTTGTTTGAGTTGACATTCACCCATGACTAAATCCACCCATGAATTAGGCTTTTTACCTTCTGTTGGGTTGATATCTGGTATCAGTGAACCCTGACTCATATCTAGTGTAAGTACTAAATTATTTGTTTTGGTGTTTGATGAGATAAGATCCCTTTTCATGGCTACCACAGGTTTTACGAGATTCTCAGGATTCATCTCTCCCTTTCCCATCTATCATTGTCATTTGAAATCCCTACACCAATAATTTTCCTACTCTCTTCCATTTGAAATCAATACCCCCTTCCTACTAACATTATTTTCAAATCCACTTTCATACACTTGTTTGTTCCACCAAGAGACCCCCTTATTATACTTGGTAAAACAACATTTATTAGCCAAATATCTAATATTAAAGAATTTATGATAGAAAAAAGGTAACCCCTCAATATCAAGAGGTTAATTTTGAACTCAATCTTTGACTTTCAGATCAATGTATGCTAGGATCCCAACATAAATGTTGGTATTGACCAATATCCTTGTATATGTGGGATGCTCCATATTTTTTGTATTAGTATCCATTAATAGTAATTCGCCCAAATCATATATAATTTATTCTTATATTACTATTTATACATTTATATTAAAAAATATATAATCTATTTATTATAACTATTTTATTTTTATCTTTACACTATATTATTAGGTTAAGACATAAGATGGGATTTGGATTTATGGATATCAATTTCACATAGAAAGACTAGATAATAAAAAAGGTGACTATAATCATGGATATTTATTAATGTTTCAGAAGGATATTTGAAAAAAATATAAATATAAGAACTTAATTGAATTTAAATCAGATTACATTGGTTGACCCAAGAAATAATTGAGTTTAATTTTAGGATCCTCAAATTTTTGTTGTTCAAATCTAGCTAGTATGAGGCCTGCATGTTCATGAAATCTAAGAAGAGATGTAAAGATAGTGATATATGGCATATAATACACTCAAAAATTGCTCAAATGAAAGGATCTTTAAGTGTTTCCTCAACAATGTTGACATGTCTAATTTATATTATGTTATTTTATTAACATTTTTTTCATTTATTGTCCAATTTCATATACATATACTGAATTCACACATTGTTTCTCATAATGAAGAGATTTGTTTGTAAATATGTAGATGAGTCCTAATAATGGAAGAGTGTAGTAAATTTTAGGATCTTCACACATCATGTTTGTTAGACTCAATATTTATGGGGCATTAAAGACCATCCATACTTGATATATAATTTTATGAAGATGGAAAAAGGAAAAAATAAGGTGATTTTCATATAGACCATAAAACTATTACTCAAATGGTAGGAATATGCATGAGTTTTAAAGGCTCAGAGTAAATTAAAAATATTGATGGATAGTTTCTTGGAAGTGAAGACAAAAATTCACCTTGAAATGTGGATGATGATGAGGAGAAATGTGTTGGAAATGTAGATAATAATGATGAATAAGATTAAAAAAAATACAACATTATCTTCTTATTTATCCCAAATTAAACATACTATATTGGTACATGTGATGTAGATGATGATATTGATGATCGACTTGTATCTCTTTTTGCCAAACTTAAAATAAAATAAAATTTTGTATATTATAATGTAATGACACTTTTTGCGGGCTCTCGCTATGTTGATGATTTTGAGCTTTCATATTAGTGAAATACTATTTATTATAAAAAATAAACATAGATATATTGAAATAAATTAATTTATATTTATATTAAATAAAATAAATTGATTAAAAAGAAAATAAGCATTCATATTTTTATTCTTCATATTCTTATCTAGAATAATTCACTGCTACGTTGAATATTTTGAGTTAGTTTGACATGTTTTTTAATTACGTATCCAAATAATGTACAATAAAAATATTGGTGGTGTCATTGTTTTGGGTGTGTATTTTTGGAACACAAATATATGATGAGGTGGAGGGTGGGGGTGGTGAATCAATATATTAATTAACATAGTCTTTTTCAAAACCTTTTCATGCAAATTAAAACTATATGCAGAAATCACAAATAGACACAACACTAGATATACCATGGAAAACCCAATATGTAAAAAAACCACCATGAGAATAGATGATAGAATCTACCATTATAATCCAGCCTCACAATAAATAACCTCTTTGGCTACAATGTTTAAGGGAACCAACCCTAAGGAGACACCGATCCCCATGATTTAAGAGCACCTACTATAAGGAAATACCCACTCCCTAACTAAGCACCAACTTAGCTTGTCTAATGGCACCAACTAATCATAGTTACCATGGAACTACAACTCCAAATTATAATATTTATTCATAAAATAATCCTATCTCAATTCTTTGTTATAGGTCTAATATGTAAATTCTCATACTCTACACATTCTCTTCTCTTTTTTCTCTCAACATCTCTAGTTTTGTGTCTCTAAAATTTATCTATTTGAAACACTTCATCAATCCCTTTCTCTATGCCTCTTTCTCTCTCTCAATTTGACTCTACTCAACCATAACAGTAATAGTTCCAGCAAATTTTTCCTATATTATAGATGTCATATATATAAGCATTTGATCTAGGGTTCCATATCATCTCTATGTTCACACTAGTTTTATAACACATCATGCTCTATTTTAGACTTAATTAATTATTACTTGAACTACAATTTTTTCACATCTTAAACTCATGCTCCACCACCATGATTCCTAGTCTTTTACTATATATAACATATATTGAGCTCTGGTTTTGATGAATATGCATTATTACATAGATTTGATCAATTACAGCAATCAATCTCATTGTTTGTCTCATAATATGTGGCTTACTTTCATGTTCTTACATTTTCTTGTGCTTGTCCATTAAACTAATCATATCTTTAAACATCGATCATTGATCTTAAGTTTGTTGCCACAATATTATGGTCTTCATTTGAACTGCTCAGCTTTAAAATGTGTATATTCAATCAATCTCTAATAAGATCACACTCTCCATTGGATCCTTGTACACTTTCGATATTTAACTATTTAAATTTAAAATACATTTTTTAGATAATTTGATCTATGCTCTCATGTGTCATTAGATCCTCAAACTAGCATGATCTTTACTTCTATCTTGATGTTAAACATTGAACTCTTATCCCATCTCATTATTTATTGATTCTTTGGAATGCTTATGCTCCATTGATCTTCTCAAACTTTATTAATCTTTCACTTGCCAATATGTTGATAAAATTTGAGCACTTTATCCCATTGACTCCACTCACTCTATTGGTTGTCCTTTGCTTGATCACCTGCTCACTGTTAAATCATTTGACAAGCTTGATATTTATGTATGATTATCTCTCAATAATGTGACACTTGGGATTAGCTCATGCCTTCTACACATTACTATCAACTCCTACTATTAATACACTTATCCATCCTACATTGCTCATTGACCTTTTGAATTTAAACTACTTCACAGATTTATTGTGCAAGCTCTATGATTATGACACTTGTCACTAGTACATTTACTCAGAGATGACTTTGACAAATTAACTTTACTACAAATCATTGGATCTTCAACATACTATTAATCCTTTACTATTGATCAATCTAGAACAAATTTTAAGTTGAGGACTTAGGAAATATATAATTTTAAAACATTTTCTTGAGCCAAAAATTACTAGGTTGAAGGGATCTATTTTACAACAACGACAAGGGATTAAGATATAACTTAAGCTACTAGGTCCCGTCTATATTCAGTCAAAATAAAAATATAAAAGCCTATGATTGTCATACCTTAAACCCTTAGGGTTTATCTAGGAAATGCTATAATGTCTGAGAGCAAAGATAATTCAATTCTAGACTCATCACTCTTCATCTAAACCTATAGAACATATATCTAAGATGCTCATGAAAAACCTAAAACAAATCCTCTATTTATTTTCTTTACAAATTTCCATAAATGGTCTTTGTAAAATCATGACAACTTTGTAGGACTTTGTCTATATTTGACTAAGTATGGGGACCATTTCAATATGCCTAGAAGGCTAACTTTGCACCTACATAGCTCTTGTTGTGCTTAGTCACATGACCTAAAATTTGGTGAATAAGATCTTCTTACATAGGGTATTCCATCCATATATTCATCTATTCCTAAATTCTTCATATGAGAAATATATGACATAATAAAAATTCCTACTCAGCTATTTCTTGTAATCTACAAATTTGACTGTGGAAAAACATTATCAAAATGCCTGGGAGCCCAAATTTTCTCATGCATATCCTTTATCTTGATTCATCACATCCCCTAAGATTTAGTTCATATAAACTAAGAAAAATAAAGAATAGACCCATATAATCATTTTTTCCTAACACTTCCATGTGTGTAAATTTTTACCTCATCAATATGCTTACTTGGCTCTGTTTAAACTCTTTTGCAAATTTGGCAAGTATAGAAACTTAGTGAATTTTGTCTAAGTAGCCAAATTTCCATCACCATATCTTCTACTGCACTTTAGAGCATGAATTCAAATCTAGTGCATAATAACTAGGGATTAATGTGATCATAACCATATGACCAACTTCCCTAGACTCATCCACACATGGCAATGGTGATGTCAGTAAACTTCTTTCTCAAATTTTCCTGTCATAGACCCAAAATGTCTAGATGATCAATATGAAGAACTAGATGAATTCCACTAATGCACACAATCATTCCAATCATCATTAACCTCTGATAATATCCCTTTAACATCTTCAAATCACCATAATAGGGCCTAAACATCAATTACATGCTCATAATGTCCTTTTTAACATCAATGACAATCATATTGCCCATAATATCCCCCTTTGTCATTGATGGAAAAATAAATGCTCTTATATTCTAATATTTTTATCCTTCTCTGGAATTGCTTACATTAGATTCTAATGATTATGAACTAAATTTGTTCATACCACACTTGCTCCTAGTTAGGTAGCGGCACATTTGCCTAATACTCAACTTGGACACTTACTCTACTTCTTTGACATTTGCACTTTTTCTCCAAACTTTTGTAGGGACCATTTTTTATTTTTCTCCCCCTTTGACATCAAAGGAAAAGGGACTCTTTCTCACTATTTGTCTAAATGGTTCTTGCCCTTGATTAAATAAAGGAGTTTGTCTAATAATATGCAACCATCAACTCATTAGAAATTTGTAAAAGTATTCATACCTGATTTTCCTTTTCTCTCTTCTTCTAGGGATTAACAAAGCTTCTATGAGACTCCCCCTGGACTCAAGCCCTATCAGTAGGATCTAGTGATGTGATGTAGGAGCTACCATTCCCAACTTCTATCTCAGATACTCAAATTATTCCTTGAGAAGTTTTTTGGTATGTTTGCAATTTGATTGAGTTGGCACATACTCTATTATGACCTCTTGATCAAATTGTTCCTTAAGGAGACATGAGGCACACTAAGGACATGAGAAGACACTAAGTGATTAGCAACCGTCAATATACAGAGGATACATGTTCATTATAGACACATAGTTGTATAGGTAAATAATTGTGCTACTAAGATCAAATTATATTGGTTATTTTGAACAAGCAAATTAATATGGACATACCTTCCCATAATGTGTTCCCCATTCCTCAGAACCCATTATAGATCCATTTATCTACTACAAAGATTAAGTAATTGCATGATAAAGTAGATAACAATAATTTTTTTTTAATGCTACTTTTATAATCTACTAGCCTACTACACCCTAATAGACCTTAGATATATCATGAGGTCAACTATGGAGTTGAAGCTTTGATTAAAAGAAGGATATGTGCTTAGAATCATGTATTTTAGTGTGATTTGAAATTTGAGAATTTTGAAGGTTGCCTTTTGTTAAATGATTTAGTTTTTGAATATTTTTATGGATTTTTAAGTGTCCTCCTCCATACATGTTTGGAATGACCAATAATGAGAGATAGAGTGATACACATGAATGACCTGTAGGATTTGGCTAAAGGATTCTAAGTATCTTGAGACATGATTGACTAGAACACTTAGGCTTAACTATGAACTAGCATATTATCTCATGTCTCAACCATGTGTATGGTTAGTTTTTGAAAGGGAATAAAGGGGAAGAAAGAGAGATCCAAAGGGGACTAGTAAAAGGATATTATAATGAGATGAATTTTTTTCTAACTAGTCACATGGTAAATAAGGAATGACTAAAAGGAGTAAGGTTTGTATAATAATTATCCATGTTTATAGAGATAAGATAGAAAAAAATCATGAAAAAGAAAAAGGGAGTCATAAGAAAATTAACTCAAGAAGAAAAATAATGTGATTATGAAAGATAAATATATAATATAACATAATGAAATCATAAGAAACATGTAATGCGAAGGAAAAATCAACATGTAAGATAGATAAAAATTTGACACAGTCTAAAATAATAAAAAATAGATAAGTGTAAAGTTGGAGCACATGTCCAATCAAAATGAAAATGTAAGAGCACCATGCATGTGTTCATAAGTAATAATATATTTGTCCACATGCATTGTAAATAACATCTAATAAGTCTCTATGAAATTGAATGCAAACTGTAGCTAATGTCTCATCGATCTTCAACAAAAGTTGAGAAAATACTTCACATCGAATATCCTTGACTGAAAATGTAAGAATGCTCAAAGGATTGTGTTGATGAGGGATATCATGTAGGGGATGCTTAGGATAATGCATGAGATTTGACTCTATGTAATATGAATGTGTCACTAATGGGGAAGGATCCATAGGTGAGGGACTCACGAGTGGAGAAATAGTAGGTGGAGAAAGGGACCATAATATGAGATAGAATAAAAGGAGGTGGAACCATGGGGGAAGAAGGGGGAGCCTTCTTGTGAGAAAAACCTATGGAAGGAGCTATAGAAGGTGAAATAATGGTTAAGAGGTGATCCTTAAGATGCTACTGAAGGATGTGGCACTGAACAGTGTGATGTGTGCCACATTGGTTCCAGAGATAATAGACTTCTTTATACTTAGGAAGATACTCAGGTAATACTTTTAGGGGATGTCTAGCCTTATCTGAGGGTTGAGGAGTAGTAATACACAAGGTTTCAATGTATTATTGTAGTTTTTAAAAATGTGTGTATGTATGAATGGTTATCTATGCCATGGAAGTAACAAATACACTTGTGAGTAGTCTTGGTAGGTGTACTCATAGGAAGAGGTGAAACAAAAGTTGAGGGAGCTTGGTATAAAAAGCAATCTCTAGTCTAGTGACTGACAACTTTATAAATGTCACAATAAGGCTGATTGGCCCATTTGGTGGATGAAGGACCCAACTATGGTAAAGGAACAAAACCATCACCAAAATAAGGTGGGTTTGGTGGAGAGATTGGACAAGGCTCGACTGAAGGAGCAATAAGATTATAAATAAGAAGAGACTCATATATAAAGGGAGTAGGAATGGGATCTAAATTGGGATCTACTGAAGGAGGGGTAGGGTCCATATAATGTTGAAGGGAAGTCACAAACATCTAAGGTATAAGTATGATAGAGGTTTCATGGTATCTAGAAAAGTGATAGTGACCAGTCATAACATGATCTATAAGAATATTCCTATGAGGTTATTCATAAACTAGAGGTGTGAACACCATCTCTACCCTACCTTCAAGAGGAAAAATGCTAAAATTAGGAATTATTTAGGATGTAATATGGGAATATATACTAAAAATTGAAGTAAATAGGAATGATAACAAATAATATCAACATCACGGGCCTAAACAAGACCTCTTAAGAATGTATTATCTAAGGAATAACCATCACCGTAATCAGGTGTATGAAGATCAATGGCACATCTAAGGATGATCTTGTTATCTAATGTGATGTGATGAATAGAATGTTGAGTCTTAGTTAAGAGAATGAGCATGCCATCATAAGGTGGTTAAGAGAATGAGGTTTTAAAGAAGTGATAAGCTAAGAGATGACATGAGGTGACATATCCAAGGTTTTAGTCTTGAGATTGATCGCATCAGGCTTATCACACTTATAATCTAAGAGGTTAGGGGGTATATTCCTGATGAGTTCACAGTAACCATTATAATTATTGGTGTTCTAGATTGTAGCCTAGCTGAGAAGGGGATCGTTCAGATCTTCCTACTCAAATCTAGTCCAACATGGACTTAATGCTAGGTTGTGGGTATCCTAATAATGGATCAAACCTCTAGATAAGGATGGCTTCTTTCTAGATCTATCACCTAAATTATCACTTATTGGAAAAGGGAGAGATATTTTTGACAATAACTTATGAAAGCATGTAAAAAGGGGTGATGCACCAATGATTTGATCATTCAAGACACACTATGAGACACATTCAAAACCAAAGAATATCAATCTCACATAAATATTTTAGAATAAGGCATTAATCAGTTATAAAATTAGCATGAGAGGGAAAATATCCACTTTCAAACTAGACAACAAATTATAAATTGCACTTATAATGACCGGTGAGAATTACTAAGCACTTCCTCAAAGTGAGAAAAACCTATACATAGACAAGGAACATACATTCAATTAATCATATTATATGAATTCATGGAACACGCTTCAATAGAGCTTAGAAAAATGATGGAATTCAGTCTTTATGCATCAAAAGGTGTTATAGTAAAAAATTTAATAGAATATAGTCATACCAAAAAGAGGGATCTCATTTAAGGATTAGAAGCCTATATTTATAAAAAAGAGGAGAGAGAGAGATAGAACTAAGCATTTAGAAAACATTGAATGAGGTCCAAATGCTCCTGATGGATTAACATTTTCAAGGATACTAAGTCATGACCTTAACAATAATGAACTAATTATGTAAAATAATTGAATTCTCATTATCTTTATCCAACCCCCAGGTCTCCTTTTTAGAACCATGTTATAATGATCTGATCTACTGATAAGGATTATGTATTGGAATTGATATAATTATGCCATATCTATCTTTTGTGGCCAACTATATCTACTCATTAAAAAATTTCCCCTGATGATAGGTGAGACACATCTCCATGGTCTTTATTTGCTCCAATATTGAACACAGGCCCATTATAGGTGAAAACCAATCTAATTACTGGTTTTCACATAGTCACAATGTTTATGGAAACTTGCAAACTATATTATCTTTCTCAAGCTCTATCAGTCTATCTTCGGTCTTGGTATTGGGTCTAAATGGCCTATTTTATCTATATGGAGCTCTGCTAGTAATGCTTCATTCCACTAATTCCACTTGGATCTTATTTGCGATCTAGTTATTTTATTTTTGTCTTTCTTTGTCAAATAATTCTCTATTGACTTATGTTGAAATGTCCTAGGTTCAAACTTTATTTATTGGCTATCAAATTCTAACTCGAACCATTGACATGTTGACCCATCTTGTTTTGTTAGACCCTGATTATCTAGATGAACATTGATCATTGATCATCTACCAATTGAATGCAATATTGAAACTTATCATGAAAACATTGTCTTTTGAGATATAGTAACCTTTTTACCTCTACTCATCATTAGATCTAAATGTATGATTGAACATGTATTTTTAGATCTACATGGGACCCATGGATTGAATTCAAATGGCTATTTATCAGGTCTTAAAATTGACATCCACATGACCATCATTTGATATCCACATGGACATATTTGATGTCCCACTAACCATCAAATTTAATCTTGAATATATTTTTTCTCAAAATCTAATTTTACTCTTGCATGAATGTCTCCCATTATTTGACCAACTTTTTAAATTTATATCTTGAAGTGTAAAACTCATGGAGGGACCAAATTTACTAGAGATGTTCCTGAGTTCAAAAGGATTATGCTCACTTGACCTTATAGTTCCAAGAGATTTCTAAGTGGAGATAAAAATGATCAAACAAGCCAGTCTATGTGTCTTCACATGACATCCATGTGAACGTATCCCATTTGATCATTTAAATATCAACGTCTATTTACTGAGGATTAAAATGACTTTCACATGAACATCTCATTTTACAAGTTCCACTTTAAGGACTTACATCCTGAGATAGCAAGAGAATGAAGGCACCAAACTTATAGGATATGTTCTTAAGACCAAAATCATTCTACGTATATGACCCACTAGTTTTTGAGACCTCCTGAGCATACTTATGAAATATGTAAGTTGATTGGTTTGTCTGTCTCCTGCATGACATCTTAATAATAGTCTAGTTTCTCAAATTTACACAATTCATCTTTTTCTCAATATTTTAAGGCTTTGATGATATTTTAAGGATTTTAAAACCTAGTTATATGATTATAGACACCATGAAAATTGATTATACCTTTCAAATATAATTGTATACATATCCCTTGAAGATCAATCAGATCACACTTTGATCTTGCTTAAAGTGTTTCAAAATATTTGAAAAAGCTATATGTTCTCCACTTAAGGTTTATCTTATCCTTGTGACATTGGGTCCCTCTTCAATTAGGATCTTGCTCCTTTCACTAGACTCTTGGACTAGGCACATTTTTGGTATGTAGACCAAATTTGGTCAAAATGTTTGGTGACTTGGCTAGGTAACATTCCTGTTATGCTCTAGAACTTAGACTAGATACATGAATTTTGATACATGGACCATTTGTATTGGCTGAAATGTATCCTTTTGACCTATAAAGATAAACAATTCCAACATATAGGGAAAGACACAAACTTGAAGGGGAAACTAACCTAATAAAGGAAAGGTAACTAACCTAATAAACAACTATGCAAACAAAAGCACTTATTTGGGACAAGATAAAATAAAATAATGCATTAGAGAAACACTTAAAGAAAATTTAAAAATCAACTATGTACAGGGGACTTAGCTTGCTTAACAATAGTGCTTAATATGTATCCCATTGACTGGGATAGGAAGTTATTCACCATTCATCCTTATCAGTTAGAAAGCATTATGGGATTTTTAATTGGAGACTATATATGGACCACTCAAGAGAGAATCAAATTTTGTGTTCCTTCATGACTTATCTCTGTCCTCATCCCACTTGAGAACTAAATCTCCTTCTTGGAAACTTCTCTAAGAAATTCTTTTGTCAAAAGATCTCTTTACCATTGCTTGATGGGCTTCCATGTCCTACATGGACTGATGCCTTGTCTTTTCTATCTCTATGAACTTAGCATATCTTATTTCTATTGGCTTATTCTCCAAAATCTCAAGTTGGTGCATTAATTCCAAAGTAGGAAATTCAAGAGAAATAAGCATTCTTGCTTCCTTACCATATACTAGATTGTATGGAGAATTGGAAATTAACCTCTTATAGGTGATCCTATCAACCTATAGAGTTGACTTCAATTTGAGATGCCATGATCTTTGATTCTCTTCAATAGTCATCCTGATGATCTTCAACAAATTCTTGTTAGTGGACTCAGTAAGGCCATTGCCTTGTGGATAATAGTTTGATGATGTACTAAGAAAAATACTATGTTGAACTTCCTACCGGTTGATCCAGACCCTAAAAAATTCATAACATTGTCAAAAATTATGGTTTAAGGGACCCCAAATCTAGTAAGTAAACTTTAATAGAAGTCTAGAGCACTAGTTTCATTGGCTTCTTTTATTGTTACTACCTCTATCCATTTGGTAAAATAATTTATTGTAGTTAGGATCCACTTATGTCCTAATCTTTAAGGGGGGTTAATGAGACCAATAAATTCCAATCCCCATTGGACAAAGGATTAATTTACTAAAATTAGCTAGAGAGGTAAGGCTGGAAGCTTCACCTTTCCAACAAACGTGACACACTATCTATATTTATTGACCCATATATGACAATCACCAAATAAACATGGCCATTAATATCAAGCTCTCATGATATTCTGGGTTGTTATTCTTGTTGAATAATGTCCACCACCATGTCCATCATGGAATTGCTCAATTAACTTTTATTTTTGACTCTGCTCTATGCATCTTAACAATATGTCATTGATATAAATTTTGAACAACACATTATCAACAAGAAAGAAATGAATTGACTGTAATCTAAAACATCTCATTTTTTAAGGGTTCAGATGAGAAGGATAAATACCATCTTGTAAGTATCTTACCTTATCTTGGAACCAACTGGAAGATGAGATCTGATTAGTTACAACTTATTCATCATTTGACATCATAACCAACTCATTAGTATCTTAAAATTCTTAGGATAGATGTTCACAAAGTCCTTTGACTCTAACTAGCTTTATGACCTTGATCTTGATATCATATTCTATGACCTTGGTTATTCAATTAGCTCTTTTATCATTTATATCTTTGTTCTAGAGGAAATCTTTGAAACTTAGATGTACAACCATCAAATGCATATTATTATTGGACAACAATTACATAAAGTTTTTAAGAGGGATTATGACTAAAATTACATGCCTTTCAACAAAATAATATCTTATTTCATATTCTTGTAAGCCTTAACTGAAGAATAATATTGGCTGCTCTAAAGTCTCTTTATTCTAGTGCATGAGAATACCTAAAATTATGTCAATGTTAGCATAGGTTTATAAGAATAAGTCCTTTATGAATTCAAGTATTAGGAGTGTAGGATCACTAGTTATATCTTTCTTTATTTCTTCAAAACTTCTTACTCCTTTAGACTAACTGAAACTCTGACCCTTCTTTAGCATGGCTATGAGTGGCCTATCTAAAGTAGATAAATTTAAGATGTATCTCCTTATGAAATTAATCTTGTCTGAAATGCTTTGTAAGTATTTATTATGATTATGCATGAAAAGTGCAATAATTGAGTCTATATTATCAAGATCTATGCTTGTAATATTTTTAAAATTACATTTCCAAGAAGCCTACCTTCATGAATACATAAAATACACATTTTTGGATTTAAAGATACTATGAAATCCCTACATATTTCAAACACTTATCAAAGGTGAATCATATTCTCATCTGAACTATTAGAGAATACTATTATATCATCTAGAAAACATGATAAAACTTATTAAGGAGACCCTAAAACTCCATGTCCATGGCTTTTTGAAAATTTATTTTGGCATTGGATAAACCAAAAGGCATATTTCTATAGGAAAAAGTCCCCCACTTTATGGTGAAGGTCATTTTGAACTAGTCTTCATCTTTGACTAAGATATGGTTATACCCACTATATCCATCCAATAAGGAAAACCTTTTTGAACTTGTAACTAGTTGTAGAATTTATTTCTATTGATGCCAATGGATAGTGGTCTTTAAGAGATGCCTTATTTAAGTCATGAAAGTGAACACAACCTTATTTCACCATTATTATTCCATACTAGAACAAGGTTTTCCACCCAATTTGAGTGCTTAATTACAAATATTATATCTAACTCAATGAACTTATGTAGTTCATCTCTCATTAAAGGTTTAAGATTTGGGTTAATAGGCCTTCGTCTTTGTCTGACAGGCCTAGTCTCATCATATTACTCAATGGTATGTTGATCTATACTTGGATTAAATCCTTTAAGGTCACTATAATTCCATGCAAAAATATCTACAAAACTTGAACATAACTCAATAAAACTTTCTTTTTCTAAAGACGTGCAAACTTTGCCCAGCTTTAAACTCTTGTCAATGGCAATCTCCATATTTGTATAATATTATTCCTTGGTTGACAAATAAAAATTTTATTTTCTTAATTCATCATCTATGTTGAATATGTTTTCAAGGGTGACCAACCCTTTAGGCAACTTTTTCTCTTTAATTCCATAATATGGTAATTATACTACTACAAATGCTTATCTTGGTTCCTTAAGGAGAATTCATCTTCCTCTTATAAGAAGCTGACAATATAACTATCATCTTCAAATACTTGCCAATTATCATGTTTTTATAGGATAGAAGGTCTTATAAGTACCTTGATGTGTGATTGAGATTTTTCATTTTTTATTTCAACTAGGATACTGAGTTGTGACCCTGTAGTGGCTAACCTATCTACATGCTTGTTCTTATTTCTTGATATGGCCTGAATATTGAAAGCTTAAAAGTATTGAACTAGGTCCTATACTCTATTATTACAAGACCTAAGTATTGTGTTTTTACATATATTAAGTCCTCTTACTTGATGAACTACTAGTTCACTATCTCCAAAAACATGTAAAGAATTGACCTTCATCTTCCTTACCCATTACAAACCATGTACTAGTGCTTCATATTTAGTAACATTATTGGAACAACCAAATTGAAACTTGAGATTAGATAAATACCTTTTATTGGCTATATAAATTAACATCATTCCATCTCTAGTGCCATGTTTTTTCCTAGATCCATCGAAATATAGTTGCCATAGTCCATTACTAGGTTGATCATATTTCATCAATGTTGAAATTGGTGCATCATTTTCATGAAGAAAATAGTCATCAAGTCCTTATTCTTTAATTAAATTGTAGGTATCATGTCCATGAAAATTATATGCCTATTCATCAAGTAAAATATCTAGGACTCCATCTAGAGGTGATTCAGATCCCACCTCACTATTTTTAGTACCTTGTCTAAGATGACACAATTAGTGTTCACATTACTTGGCATTTATGGATCCAAATGAAATTTTTCAATAGGTTCAAATATTATTGTCACATTATTACCACACCTATTTATTAACAATAAATAGGTCCAATTAGCTAACAAATATCCTCTAATCTTTGAAGTAAATTCTCTTGAAAGACATATGGCAAAATAGCAAGGAAAGTACACAACAACTACATCTTGTTGAATAATAACATTGGGAAAATCATGTGATTTCAGTTTTAGATATTTTATTATTCCTACTATCTTTGTTGGTGAGCCATGTCATTTCAACACTCCTTTGGTATTTCACTCCTAGACAAGACCAAGCTTGTTTGCAATTTGCTTAGGCATGACAGTGCTACTAGCTCCATTATCTACCATACAATTACGAACTAAATATTCACCAACTATGAAATAGATATAAAACGGAAGGGTTTTGTTTTATTTAACATTGGTTTTGTCTACCTTTATCATGTTATGTACCTACTGATCAAGTTTCTAAATTTACTATTCTGAATTGGCCAAGATAACACCCTATTTTTCAACTGGTTCTTTAGATACCTTAAGATCTAAAAGATCTTGAATAAGCATGTACTTTTACTCTGGAATGGCAATGGAATCCCACATGTTAATGCAAACATTTGATTTCCTCATTTTATCTATTATGTTAAAATATTCTCTACTAACCTTTGGCTATAACTTCTGATCTATTGTTCATTTGGTTGATGAGTAAATTAGTTTTATATTAGTCTTTCATTATGTTCTTATTTCTTGAGTTGACTTTCATCATGACTTCTGTATTAATCATTTTGTGTTATTTTTTTTTTGATGCCATGTGTGTCAATCTTAAACTCATCATTGCTTTATATTATATTTGATCTTTATGGCTTGATTAGAATGTCAAGAGTTTTGCATTTGTTCTATGCTAGAAACATGTGTAGTCATTTTAATTGAATATTTTGAGTTAATTTTGTTGATCTTGACTATTTCACGACTTTGGCATGGCATTTTAAACATTTGGTGAATTGAATTTTTAATTTAATAAGGGGACCATGGGATATTAATTAGTTTTTATTTATTAAGTCTTGGCATTTTTAAAACTTTAATTTTTTACCCCATTAGGAAATATGTCATGATGACACAAATCCCAAGGTCAACCAATCATATAGATTTGAATTCTTTTGTTTGGGCATTTGGTTTTGTGGTGATATTAGTCATCCAGACCCTAACTTAACTATGCCAAAAAAATTGGTGAAGGTCATTAGATACCTAGTTGTATTTGGTTACAACTATTAGTTATGTATTTAGTTGTATTATTTGTGGAAATGTTGATGGTTTATTTAGACACATTTCTAGTTGATTGAGATAAAAATAAAGGATCACTATTGGATTTAATGGAAGTTAGTGGAGTTCTTTAGGTCTTTTATATGCTGAAAGAGGAAGAAAATAGTTTTTTTGCTCTTCAGAACAAGCCATATTATCTATCTATATTGAGGTTATGTTCAACAAGTAAGTGGTTTGGTTTTAATTTGAGTTGGAGTAGGATGTAGTGGATATTTTTTTAATGTTGAAATGGGTATAATCTGATGTATTAATGAACCATTTTTGGTTCATTGTGAATTCTAAATAATTCACACTAAACCCATAATAAAATATTCAATGTATAGCTGAATATACTCATATTTTGAATGTTCTAGGTTATTTTTCATGTAGCTCAAAGTATGTTTGTTTAGTTATATACATAGTTATCTTATTTGTGACTATGCTCAAATGGGTTATCTATATATTTTTGGATAAGTCATAATCTCTTGAAACTAGAAGGATATGTCATTGATTTGAACTAATGGGTGTCAATATAGTTTTTTGTAATCACCTAAAAGTGGTATTTGAGTGCTATGAGTGCTATTTGAGACTACATATCCTTAGATTAGCCTATACCTATCCTAGAGCCTAGTATCACACTTATCCATCCTTCAAGTAGGCTACATGCATCACTAGTTAGCCTTAAAATAGTTCCAAACCCTCATTTCCTAATCATTATCCTTCATGACTAGTGTTTTTCCATTTGAACACTAACACTGTAATAAGGACACTATTACCACATATTGCTAGTGTCCTTTCACTCTATTTTTCCCAAATTGATATCTTATAAAAGTTAGAACCTCTTAGGGTTAGCCTAGACCTAATCATCACTAGAATAATCATTATAAAAGTATAAATACATTACATTTATTACTCTAACCACTAGATGTAAATTAGATGTATAATACACATTTAAACTCAGAACAATTTGTGCACAATTAAGGTTATCAATCCATGTTTTGCCCTACTTCTACATACTATTATCTACAACAGTCATAATCTCAAATTACCCAAATTTATACTCTCAAGTACATTAAAATCAATTGATGTAACTATCATAGTATCATCACTTTCAATTTCACCAACATTTAGGTAGGGAGAACTACATAAGGCTTAATTCCTCATCAGAGTATTGGTATGTAGGCACCTCTCTTCATAGTGAGGTGTTAAGAATGTCCAGCCTACCCTACTTAAAAACAAGTATTTAGCTCATGTCAACTAGATACCATATATACATGGAGGATAGGGTTTTCTCAATAAATCAATCATTATAGGAAAAATATAAGTTTTTAAGACTCATGCGTGTAGGAATAGACCTCATATATCTAGACACAAGTGTACTTAGATGTTAGGGACAATCCTACATAGAGGACACTATCACTAATATTAGGACACTACTTCCACATTTCCAATAATGGTGATAGTATATAATTATGGTCCTAATAATCAAGAGGGGTTATAATACTAGGATCTAGTTTTCAATACTCAGAATAGCTTGCACCTCATTTTCCAACACTTAGATCACCCTTCTTAATCATTTTCTAGTTAAGTTCTTATTTTCACTATTTATTGCTATTTTTAGAAAAGTTAAATCTAGTCAATTTTATAACAAATTAGTGGTTATATTTATTAAATATTATTTAGCTAATTTATTCTATTCACATGTTTATCAAACATAATACTTACACATTATTGATTTCTAAAATGTTAAAACATTTGGTAAACATGACTTATTTCTAACATTACTAAAACTCAAACCCTAGAATCTCTTAAGGTTTAAATCCTTCATTTTCCTATTCTTATTAGTCACTTTAAGTTTTTAAAATTTCATATATTATGTTTTAATATATCTATTTCAATTTGTTTACTATAAGTCATCTCAAAAAGATATCTCTCTTCTATTAATAAGAAGTTATATGCTAGGTGTTAATCCTATTGAGCATATTCTAATTCCTGGTATTCAAACTTACACAATGGATAAGGGACTTGTTTTAACTCCTACTTTTCATCCTTCAAATCCTAATTATGGATTTCAATGATAATACATCTGTATATGAATAATATAATAAAGATCAAGATGATACACAAATTAGAAATCTAGATACTTTCCATCCATTTAAAAATTAAAATCTAATTTTCAATAAGGATGAGATCCTATAGCTCTTTATAGCTATACTTCAATAATATCCCCTTGATCATGCACATATTTTATAACCCATAATGGAAATTAAGAATAAATTAAACAATGGTTAATCTTCAACTCCCCTAATCAATGACATTGTTAAACAGACATTGGGGATAAATCATCTACCACAACAATGAATTATAACTAAACAAACTTCAATGAAATATAAACCTCTTATTTCTAGTTCATCCATTCCATATGTGCAACCCATTATACATGAGGTTCATACTCTATAGGCTAAGGTGTTACATCTTGAGAAGGGATCCACTAAGCCATCACATGATTTGGATTCTAATATTATCTTACATACACCTTTAACACATCACATAATAGCTACTCTCTTTCCATTCAAATTCCTAGAACCTAATCTTACATTGTATGAAGGTAAAGATGACCTAGAGAATCATCCTCAAGCTTTTGATGTAGTAAGTTTGGACTACATGTCCAATGATTAGCTCATATCTGAGTTGTTTGCACATAGTTTAAATTATTATGCCTTATAGTGGTTTCATGATTTACCAAATCAATCTATCACCACATTCAATCCTTTGGTAGACATGTTTCTATCACACTTCTTCATAAACATCAGTGACAAGATCTCATATGCTCATGTTTCAAAATTGAAACAAAATTCAAATGTGATCTTATAAAATACATCTTATGATACAATAATATATTAGCTAAATTTATTATCCCCATGGTAGATAAATAGCTTCAAGACATCTTCAAATAGAGTATTCTAATAGCATTACAAAAATCTATCTTTTTAAATAAGTTTCCAACATTCACAGATTTGAGCCAGATAGTAAAATAAATAAAATACAAGCTTTTCTCAATGGGAAAACTAAAATATACAATTAGATTAGAATAAAGTGCTCAGATTTATCTTAATCCTCCATAAAAGGTAAGGGCCACTGAAAATAAGAGTGATCAAAATTCCATAATTAATAGAGCTTTGTAGCTATCTATTCACTTGGTCTTCTCAGCTCCTCCACATAGAGTCTTCACGAACCTTCTAGAATCACCAATATGAGTTCTATAACAACTCTTAGAATGCAATGTCATATCCTTCACTCTCATTGAAGAGGTTGATATGACATGACCTCTTCTATGGAAATATGATTCTAATACATTTTTAAAGTATCATAGGGAACAAGGCCATAAAATAAATAAATGCATTAGCTTGAAACATAAGATACAATATTTAGTTGAGACGAACATTATTGATGTGCACACACCCACAAAGGAACCAAAAGTAAAAAAATAGAAGCTACAACATTGAAAATATTATCATATCCATTTACAAATCAAATAGTTGATGAGATAGTGAGAACTTCAGGTGTTTATTACACATATCAGGGACAAGCACCACGAGCTTCATATCACACTAGTATAAAGGAATCACACCCACTATACAATATCATTGGTATGTAACACGGTAAAGCTCCATCTAGACCAATCATCACTTTGTGATATCAGGAGGTTGTTGATGATTATATAGATCTATATGTACTATTTTTTGAGAATATATATATATATATATACATATATATATATATATATATCATCATCATCATCATCATATCCATAGTGTTATGGTTTGTAATGGGTCAAACATTAACATGTACACTATCATACTTATTTAGCATTTGGGGTATTTAGAGCAAGATATATCCTCTATAAGCACAGTTATCAATGATTTCAATATTCATGCTCAATTATCCATCAGTTATATTCTACTTTCAATAAATGTTGTACCAACACATATGGCTACTAGAATCTTAGTAATACCTAGTGCAAGTGTATTTGACATGTTATCTAGTAAGCCATGGATACAAAAGCTATGAGTCATCCCATCCATAGTGCATAAATACCTCTAATATATAAATAAAAATCAAGTGATCATAGTTATTTTTATAATTTTCTTGAGATGCATTTATTATCATTGATTTTAAGGTGATCTTAGTACATAATGCATCAATGACAAAGTGATAGGTTCCATGTCGACTTGAGAGTGCATATCATGTGTATAGATCTTTGAGGTGGTTTCCCATGTTTGAGGGGTAAAATGAGGGGTAGGTAATTCTTGGTGTACTTATATAAGTGAAATTAATCCATTGAAATGGTCTTGTGAAGTCTAGGTGATCTTAGTCATCTCCTAGTCAACTTGGCAGATCTTCCTGAGTAAACAAATTGATAATGTTAACATTCACATGTGTGAAGGTGTCAAAAAAAGTGGTCACATGGGTTTGTTAATATTTGTGCCTAGATAATGTGGTTCAAATTTAAGGTTTTGGTATGGTGTCTATCAAAATTTATGGTGGTTCAAAGTTGGTCTCCCATATAGGTTTCACTATTTTCCATATTTAGCCAAATTTTCAATATCAAGTGAGCAAAGGAAAACCAATCAATAGTATTTTGTTTAAAACTTTTGATAATGGATGAATTTTATGGTTTTTTAAAAATCAAAGTAGTATATGAATTCAAGGGATATCCAATAAAATTTATTACTAGGTATTATTGGCCATACAATTGCATTTATTTCATGTGAGAATTGATTGTTGTTGACTATGTTTTTTTTGAATAAACCAAGGTGCAAAGAAATGAATATATAAGACAAATTATTGATAAAATATTGCTGGTATAAATATAAAAAATTAAATGGAGTAAATATATATCATCATAAAAGTTATTTAGATTTTTTAATGTCTGTACAAGTGAAGTTATTGCAGGTAAAAGTTGACTTTTGTTGACTTTAATTATTACAAGTCTAATTAAGATTCTTGCAGTGGTGTTTATAATCCTCTATAGGAATAATTAAGATGTATTATGGATTGGATGAAGTTATTGAGGTCCTTATATTTCCATCCATATGTGTATTGTACATGGAAATTTTATATTCTTTTATTTTGAGCCTCATTTGTGAAAACATAGTTTTTGGGCTAGTCAGGCCTAATAGGCCTTTAAGACTTAATGGAAGTTTTAGAGTATCAGTGAATTATTTGATGTTTATTAAGCATGGATTTAGCTCATAGAGAATGTAGGTAAATTTATTTAAGTGTTTTGGGTAATTTTTAAGGTCCATATGGAACATAATGGCTTAAAATGTTACATGAAGATGTATTAGGTCTCCATGGGACCTATTGAAGGATGAAGGGCTGAAAGAGGTTTCATAATGTGATCAAGTGGATTAAAAGTGTTTTTTGACTTGTTAAACATAAATATGATGTGTATTAAATTGTGTTAAAGTGTTTAAAATTGTTACATATCTGGTTAAGGTCTATTAACATCTAAGTGTAATTTGTGGCCTAATGGAGGGATAATTGCTTAGTTCTTGCTTAAGCCCAGTGTGTTGTTTTGAGCCATTTGAAGCACTATCAGCATAATGAGTTGATTTAAATTGTATGTATCATTTTCTAACACATATATTTATTTTTATACAAGTGATAGATATGCCTTAAAGGTTAAGTAAAATTTTGTGGCCAACCAATATTGATTGAAAAAAGAATAATGCATATGTAGAAGGTAATTTTGGCCTCATTATGTTTGTTAGACAATGGAAGAGTGAAATTAATTATATATAAATTTTAATAAGGATATTATTCAATTAAAAACATCATAAAATCATGTTAAATATGTGAAAAGGGTATAACATTGTTTTGTTGTAGGTCATGTGCAAGTAAGAAGATTTGTTTCAAGGCTATTAGGCCTATTTTGTTTTGGTGACCTAGTGTAAGGGATTTGGTAATTAAGGAATGAATAAAATGGTATGAGAATTTGAATAATTATGTGAGGACATGAAAAAAATCATAATAACATGTTTAAAAATTCATAAATATCACATATTGGTGCTGAAGGTAATCAGTAAGTTTTTATATTGATTCAAGGCATGATTAGGCCTAGTTTGTTTACATGACCTAGAGTGAAGAAGTGCATTAATTATATGTTCAAATATTATTTAATAAGTTGTGTATGACTGATATTTATGATGTTTAAAGACATGATTTACATCTAATAATATAATAGTGTGAAGGATGAATGGCTTCAAGGTCATAAGCATGCATATGAAGGGTAAAGAAGAGAAAGAGTTGTTGTATGCCTATGTAAGAGGAAGATTTGTGTTTGTATAAACTACCATCACATGTATGAGGTAGAAAATTAGGTTTATAGGTGTTAGAAATAGATAATACTATCATCAAATCTGTAATACATTAGATTGGAGGTAGAGATCAGTTTGGATTTGATTGAGTTGGTTCTTTATAATCTAGGGGGTTGTATCCTCCTTGCTAGTTGATGCTAAATAAAGGTCAAGTGGATAATCCTTGATCATTTGGTTCTAATATAAATTGAAGCAATATATTTATATGATAGTAGACTAAATCTTGTTTCAACTAGGTTTTCTCCCCCATGAGGGTTTCCCACATAATTCATGTGTTATATTCTTTGATGTTGCATTGTTTTGTTTATTCATTTCAATAAATGGTTGATGAGTATATCAGTAAAGATGGTTTGTTTTATATGGTAGAAATGAAGGCAAGATAATAATACTATTTATCAGGGCATATTGATTAAGGATTCAAAGAGAAGATGGATGAGGCAATCAAGCCTATGAGGAGGCTTAGGAAAGACAAGCAAACTAGTGAGAGTATGGAGACTTGGGAGCATCCTAAGTTTTAGGTTTTATAAGTACCATGGAAGGTGAGGTGTCTCTATTAGGATTCATATAGGCATTACTCAATAATTTTAAAGACCATGGAATGGTGTTGCAAGGTTGATAAGTGAGAAACTAGTCATTGGGTCAAGGTATGTTCTTTGTCTTGATATGCATATAATTGAGTATGGATTATTTCAATTGATTTCAAGATTTTAAAATATGTATATAACCTATTATGATCTATGAGAAGTTATTTAAAGTTCTAAAGTTATTTTTATAAGAATATCTTACTTTGAGTGTCCTTGGTTGGTATAAGGGTTTTAACACTATAATCACTTGACATGGTGTATCTTGGGTTGTATAATGAGTTAGACCACAAAAATTAGTGAGAAGGTATTAAATGATGATATGAAAGTAATAGATGATATTATGGTATGATAAGAGGAAATACCTTGATGCAAAGGTATGATATTTTCAAGTTATGTATCTTTGATTGGAATATATCTCTTTGAAGTGACCTAAGAGAGGAGTCTCTTTTATTGTGCAAGAGAGAGGCTCTTAAAGAGCCAAGATTGGGAAGGTAAGTTTAGATTTAAGTATAATGAATGTATTAATTTAATAAAATTTTATCCATAGATGGCCTAATGAGGCATATTATTCATAGTGGTAGCTTGAAGATCTCTTATAAGCATGGATTCAGGTAAATTTAGTTGTTTTTCATATTTGAAGGTTTATTGAGCATGTTCTTATTATTTAAATAAGTTGTGATTATTTTATTCATATGAGATGGTTTTTAGACCATTTAAATAAGTCATTTGGTTTTCTCATGAAAGGATGTTAGATGGTTGTGGTAACCTATGTGTGGATGAAGATGGTTACATTCAAGGTATGTTATTGTGAAAGAGATTGCTTGTGGATGTTTTCAATATTTTGGTTTTGTTCAGATGGAATATGGTGTTAGGGGGAGCTAACTTAGTTTTCTTAAGGAGTATGTAAAGTGTGGGCATGTTTTCTATAAGCCAAGAATCAATGATAAATTAAAATAGAGGTATGTTGTCTTCAATTGATTAAGGGGTAGCATATGTCAGATGATTCAATTATAAGAATCTTTTATGGTTGACTATAGTTTCATAATAGGATATATGAGATGAGCATGATATTATGGGGAGCTTTCTAATATCTATGAATAGCTTGATAGGTTCACGAATCAAGTTGGCATGTTGAGGAAGTGACCATTTGCCATTAATGTCAAATGGGGAGAAAGTTTAGAATGAAGGAGATGTTCACTTTGGGAGAGAGCATTATGAAAGTTGTTTGCCATCAATGGCAAAGGGGGACATTATTGAGAATGTTCTTTAGATGCATTGATTGTCATTGATGTCAAGTGACTAGTAGTCGATTCACAATTGGATATACTTCTCTTGATCAAAATGAACAAGGATATTTATCATGGAACTATACCTTTTATTCATTTAAATGTCAACAAGAGGGCATAAAATTGATAGGATGACATCATTGTATATTCACACTCAATTTTAAAATTTGATTTTTTATTAATTATTATCTAAGATGTGATGTCACATAGTAAATAAAATGTTGGAAATTAAACATAAATAGAATATTTTGAAATAAATTCTTATATGTTGAAAGCTTCCTTAAAAAAATCTAAGCAAGAATGTAAATCACACAATTCAGAAATGAAACCAACAATGCATAAAGAAATCAAATAACATGCTTATCTAATAAGAATGAGTTGGATTATTTCTATAGACATCTAAAAGGGACCCTTCCTCCTTGTAACTCCAGCTTCAATCCTTCCTCTCACAACACTTAATTGAACATAGAAATGCTTGTTCATATTAATATAAAATGCAACAATGAGTTATTGCAGGAAATTACAATAATAGTTGCTTGACAAAATATACTTCTGATAATATCTAATCAACATATACTATCTCTCAACTCTACTATATATATATATATATATATATATATATATATATATGAAAGCTTCCTTAAAAAATCTAAGCAAGAATGTAAATCACACAATTCAGAAATGAAACCAACAATGCATAAAGAAATCAAATAACATGCTTATCTAATAAGAATGGGTTGGATTATTTCTATAGACATCCAAAAGGGACCCTTCGTCCTTGTAACTTCAGGTTCAATCCTTCCTCTCACAACACTTAATTGAACATATAAATGCTTGTTCATATTAATATAAAATGCAGTAATGAATTGTTGCAGGAAATTAAAATAATAGTTGCTTGACAAAATATACTTATGATAATATGTAATCAACATATACTATCTCTCAACTCTACTACTACGTATATATATAGACACACACACACCCAAAGGAGATTATTTTATACAAAATAATATACATTCTAATCTAAAATACATTCGACTTAGGATAAATGAACTTGGATCCTTTTGATAAAGACGTCTTTCATATGAATTTTGTTATTTTATTGTAGGACAAATAAAACTATTTCAGTTTTCAACTAATTCCTTATTGGGATCTATGGAGATTATGGTAATTTCTATGAGTTGGTTGAAAGGGAATCAAAATCTATTCATTCATGGCTTTGGTTATTCATTGGCTACAAGATAGTCTTGTAATGAGATTTCATTATAGCAGGATGTTCCATGTTAAATAACTATTTCTCTAAAACATCCTTAAAACACATTATAGAAAAATCATCCTAAATCAATAGATATTTATCATATATTTAATTCTAATACATAATCATAACTATTAAAAGAGTATAGAAACATAATGCTATTTTCAAGATTATGGCTATATGCAGAAGGAAACTTATGGGAAAGAGTTCAAAATCATGGTTAACAAGAAGAATGAGTACAATAGATGAGGACAAAAACATAACATTTTTGGGGCTCATCACACCCCCTAACTTAAGATCTTGCTCAACCTCGAGTAGCAAACTTATTCATTCCCATTTCACAAAGAAATCTAAAATCCATGGGATCTATAACACCATTGGAAAGGTGAGCATATAACTCACACCTCTCTTCAAATAGTTTCCATATTTTGAATTCTTTAGATTCATCCATTGGGGCTTTATCCTAACAATATGGAATAGAATCACAGAGTAGAGGGGGTTAAAATTTGAGGTTAAACACTGAGATCCCATTTCTCCTGGAAGAAAAATATATTTTTTGATCATATTAAATGATATGTTCAAGTTAAATGAGGAATATGGATATCTTTTTTTTAGTGTAGGAGTGATCTCATTCCATAGTTCATCATAGGACTCTCTTGAAGTAGTACCAATAGAAGTTCTCAATCCTAAATAAAAATCTTGGGATTCATCAAAATTGTTCATAAACCAAGCTCTAACTTCTTCCTTCAATATGATATTATCCCATTCAGTGAATACAAAAGTAGGTGCCATTTATTCTCCCCTAATAAACAATTGGCTTTCATTCTCCTTTTTCTTATATTCAACTACTTCTCTTCCTCTTCTCTGCTCATTCAATAAATATGATAAAAATGCATTTAGCTAGACATATCCAACATATAGATTCAGGTTCCACTCTCTGTCGTAAGGAAAAACATAATAGTGAAGGTAGAACTCACACAATTATGCTTGGTCTTCATGTTAACTTTCTTTATAGATAGAAAAATAGTAAAGGGACTCAATGACTTCATGAGGCATATCACAATAAATTTTCAAAAATTTGAACTTGTGCCATTGCTCTTTAAGGTAGATTGAATAAACTCTTGTAGAACTACAATAAAGGAGCTATTATGTAAGACCAACCATATCTTCAATTTTCTATTTTAGTTTGGATACTTTCTCTTCCTTCAACTTATTCTCTTCTTTCAATTTTTTATTTTGTTTTCTCAATTCCTTTAGATTTTCAAATTGGCTGTCCATTCAATTCATCAATTTGTAATATATTTCAAATGAGCAATGAGACCTGACTTCTTGGGTAATTTTAGGTGCTTATTATTAATTTACCTCTATAAAAGGTTGTGAAATAATGATTGTAGAATGGTCGTCGGTAGAGGGCTACAACTAAGAAGATGCTACAACAAGTGCATCTAGTCCTCCTCTAGACTAATATTGTATCTTCTTTCTTAGTCTCTTAATTTTTTTTAGGTCTTATTCTAGTGTGGGAAATTCCATTTGTATAGTAGGTTGATCCAATTATTCCACATCCTCTTGTATTGGTTCCTCATGTAACTCTTCAAGACTATACTCTACTTGTTATGCCTCTTGATTGAATTATAAAAAACATTATCCCTTATTTGTTTTAGCCTCTAAAGATTCATCACTACTAGTAATTTATTCTTCCCCATATTATTCATTAATTTTAATAATAGAAGAAGATTTAATTCTCATTTTTCTTCTCATTATGTATGATCTACGAGGAGTAGATGTTACCTTGGCCTTTTTGAGAGAAGGTGGAAATTCTTCCTCAGACTCCTCTAAATTAGGTTAGAGAATGAGTTTCTTCCTTTTATTCTAGATTTATTACTTATGAAAATCCTATATTCAGTCCTTGTTGTAGGTTCTTGTATTGCTACAAGAAAATATTCTATTATAGGTTCTTGTGTGGATGCAGGAATGTCTCCTTCTGTGGGTTCTTGTGGAGCTGTAGGAAGGTTTTTTTTTTTTTTTTGCCTCTATTTCCTCTTCTCTTTCATTTCTTTTTTATCACTTTCTACATTTCTTGGTACTTGAATAAATTCTTCACAACTTATGTTGGGTCTATTCCTTTACAAATAATATTAAATAATCAACTAGATTAAACAATGATGGGAAACAGCTTTGGAGTTACCTTTTTGAAAATCCTCCACCATTTTTGTGATCATGTGAAGCAAGAAGTTGGGGACATTTCTCTCTATACCATGTCACAAATGATTTATGAACTTTAAATGTATGTCATTTAGCATGGAATGCCTCCCTTCACAAATGAAATATCTGGAGAAAAACTTAGCATATTTGGCCCATCTTATTGATAGAGATAACCATGCAGTGACCTTCTTTGAAGTTTCTAGGCTTTCATTTTCTATGTTGAATTTTTGTTTCTCTAATTTAGCATCTAATTTTTCTTTCCATGCCTCCCCTATTCATGGTATTCCCATTACTTTTCTAATGATAGTCTATTTCAACATTATATCCATTCCTCTTATTATTTCCAAGTTATTATGAAATATACTAGTAAATTCTTCTACAATTCCTTCATCTAGGGCTTGTATCCTCTCAAAATACTATGACCATCCTACATTCTGGAATAGGGCTAGGATGTTTGAGCTATTATTTAAAGGGTTGATTTCAAGTGGTTCATGTTTTAGCAAGTCCCTTACAACATTATGAGTTGAAATTTGGGTTACAAATTATGTTCTACAGTAAGGGTTTTGTGGCTTTGGTGAAATGTTTGCAATTTTTTTGCTTTAGGAGAGAAATACTCTATATAAATTATGGAAAATCTCCCCCTACTTAAAATATCACTTCACCTCGAGGGATTAAACTGACATAAAAAAAATGACGTATGGTAATAGTAAAGGGTGGTAGTAGTAGCGTGTCAAAGGTCTCATTAATTAATGAAGAAGGATGATATGGTGAGTTGACATGATAAGGAGAAGATATGGTGACACATTAATAGAATTAGGTACTATCATATTAACAATAATTAAAATGTATGACATGAAATACATATAGAATAATTATCATGTTACTTATAAGAATACCTTTTTTTTAAATATAGATATGATGATTTGAAGTGGTGATCTAGGATGTGTTCCCATTTGACTAGGAGAAAAATGCTTTATGTAGGATGGAATGATAAGAATACATCTTGTAGTAAAATATGTTTCTTGTAGTAGTAAGTTTTTCATCCTATAGTAATAAGTGTTTCCTATACCAACAAGTTTTTCATCTTGAAATGACAAGTTTTTCATATTGTAGCAAGAAGGAAAATATATTTATGGTTTAAGGGAATGAATCTAAAAGAAAAACCAAATGAAAACAAAAATTTTTATTGCAATAGTGCCTTTTATCTTTTTTTATTATTATTTTTTTAATGAATGTAGATTAGCTAGTGCCCTACTTTATTGAGGCAATATCTGTCAGCAATGCCCAAAGGTTTCATTGCTGAATTTTATGGGTTTTTTTCCTCATCCAAACTCAACTAGAATCATAGGAATCTAGTAGGTAGAATTTTATTAAACTTGAACAAAGCCATGATGAAGGTCTTGTTCTTGGCTACAATAATATATATTGCTCTTGGAAAATATTAGATAAAGGTTGATATAAATACCCTTTAGTTATAGGAAAAAGTTGATTTGCTTCATGAAGAAGAGATGGATGTTATTCAATAAGTTGGTGAGTGATATTTTATTTTGAAAATGATTTATTATACAACTTGAGCTATGGATATTAACAAGAAATCAAAATCAAACAAATTCAATGGTTATGAGCTTTATTTCTCCATTGTCAAAAACTTGTTTGATCTCATAAGGCCCAAGCCATCTGGATTGTAGCTTTATTTTATGATCCTTGTATTGAGAGTCAAAAAGGAATACCTACTCACCAGGTTATAAATTATTAGTCTTGATGTTCCTATCATGCCAACCCACATGTTTTATTTACACTATTTTAGTGTGATGAAGTGTTTTCTTTCTTAGTTCATCAAGTGCATTCAGCTGTATGATCCTATTTTGTTGATCTTGGGAAAGATTTAAGCCCAAATCTAGTGTTTTCCTTAATGTTTTATGTTCAAAATCAATGGGTAGAATAGGCTTTTTACCATACACTAGTTCATATAAAGTAAAATTGGCTATGGTTTTCCAAGTGATTCTATAAGCCTAGACTACTTTTAAAAGATGAGTTGACCAATCTTTTCTATGCAGGTTGACATTATTAGTGAGGATATTTTCCAATTCTCTATTTGTGACTTCCACCTGACTATTTGACTAAAGATGATAAGGGGCAGATTTTTTGTGTCTAATTTCATACTCTTTGACTAAGGTAGTTGTGAGGTCTGATATGAACTATGGGTCTTGGTCTGTGATGATTTATCTTGGTACTCCATAGCGGGTAAGAATTTCTTCATACAAGAATTCAGCTAATTTTTCATCTTGGGCATGGGTTAAGGATTTGACCTCTACCCACTTTGTGACATAATCAATGTACACTAGTATATATTCCTTATTGTTAGATTTAAGATCAATATGACCTAAAAAATCTAATCCCCATTTGTCAAAGGGTTCCAAAATGAGTTTTGGCTATAATGGCATTTCATCAGAGTGAGTGGGTTTTCCCATATGCTAGCATTGATCACATCTACATGTATACATCATGGCATCCTTATGCAAAGAAGGCCAATAATCCTTGATAGTCAATACTTTCATGGTAGTTCATTTGGTAGCAGAATGACCACCATTGGTTTAGCATGGTAGGTGCTAAGAATGTCATAAGCTTCATCTTCTCAAATACATCTCATAACTAAATCTGATCTAATGATAAAGAGATATCTTGCAATCCAAAAATAATTTTTTCTCTTTTAGATCAGATGTTGTTTGTCCCTAAGTGAGAAATGTTATGATAGTGATCATGTAGTAAGTTAGTTATCAATATCTACAAACCAAAGAGATTGAATTATTATAGAAAATAAATGTTTATCAGGAAAGTAATAATCAACAATAGTATTATGCTCATCATTTTACAACTAAGATAGAAAATATACTACTACATTATCCTTATCTATTCTATTCACAACAACAATATCAAACTCCCATAGAAAAAGAAACCAACAAATTATCCTACCTATGATAGTAGGTTTGTTCATTGAATACCTGATTGCTTCATGATTTATGTGGATGAATACTTGGTAACCTGTAATGTAATGTCAAAATTTTTTGATGGCATAGATGATGGAAATAAATTCCTTCTCTATTATAGTGTAGTTGAGTTCATCCTCCTTGAATATTTTTGTTGATCAAATATATTTTATAACTAAGGGATTCATTTTTTTGGCTAAGGACAACTCTTAAAGTGGTGTTAGATGTATCTGTGTGGATGTGAAAAGGCTTCTTCCAATCATACCCTCTTAGAATAAAAGTTGTTATGAGAAGGTATTTGAGTTGTTGAAAGGAATTTTAAAAATCATTAGTCCATGTAAAGTTAGCATCCTTGGTAAGGAATCCAAATAATGGGGTGTCAATTTTACTAAAATATTTGATGAATCATCTATAATAACTAGCATGTCCTCAAAATATTCTAAAATCTTTTTGCTTCTTTGGTGTAGGTAGATCCTTAATGATACTTATCTTTATTAGGTTCATTTAAATTTCATTAGGGGATACATGATGCCCCAACATAATCCTTTCAGTCATAAGCATGTAACACTTTTCATTGCTTAAAGATAATTAGTGGCCATGGTAATATTGAAGAACTTTCTCCAGGTTGGTGAGTGTTTCTTCAAATGTCTACTCATAGCTGGTGAAATCATCCATGTAGATTTCAAAACAGTTATGGGAGAGATAAAAAAAATATGCTTAAAACAACCCTTTAAAAAGTAGTTGTGGCATTGCAAAGACCAAATGGCAAGATGACATAAGAATAGGTTCTCTAAGGATAAGTATAAGTGGTTTTATCTTGGTCTTGTGGAGCAATTCATAATTGATTATAACTAATATAGCCATCTAAAAAGGAAAAGTACTTTTCCCTCCTAAAATGTCCAACACTCAATTACTAAATGGAAGGGGAAAGTGATCCTTCCTAGTAACAACATTCAATTTTTAATAATCAATGAAAATATGCCATTTGTCCCCTTTCTTAGGGATAATGACCAGGGGAAAGACCCACTAGATATCTAAAATAGGATAGACAAATCCTTTATCCAACATTGTTTGCAACTTAGTTTTGATAATGTCTTTAACTTTAAGATTCATTCATTATTGGGGTTGACAAATAGGTTTGCATTATTATTTAATGTAGATGTGATGCATGCATAAATCTAGGGGTATTCCTATCATGTCATGGTAATCTTAAGAAAATTCTATTTTGTGTTTTCTCAGCATTGTAAGTAACTAAATTTCTTACTATGGTGTTAAGGAGGTGCTGATGTTGAGATATTTATTTGGTAGAATGTCTACTTGCTTTGTTAAAGAAAGCATGGTTTTTACATTGGTGATTAAAGGAGAATAGATACATTTATGGGGAAGCAATTGATGGAATGTCCAAATGTCTCTTGTGGTTTTAGCAAGATCATTCTTATGAAAGGTATTTTGAAGAGGACATGGTGTACATTCCAAAAATTTGGTGGTTATAGGATCCTGTTGATAGGGATTTTACAAGATACCCATAAGGACAATGTCTTCTGATTATGACTACAAAGTTGGAACCTAGTCAATTATACAAAGAGTCTACAAGGAGATATCTTCTTTAATGTCATGAATCTAAGTGGTTGGGCCATCATTCTGGGAAGGCTGAGCTAGTGGGTACAAAAACAATTTCTTAGTGTCATTTCCATTGGAAATTAGCATTTTTTCCTAACCTCTGACCAATAAACTTATCAGCAATGGCCAACCATGGGTGACCCAGAATGAGAGTATAACCCCCTAAATTGTTCTTTTTATGTAGGACAATAAATTATTTTAGATATTGCTATGAGTCCATAGTCATAACAAGGTCATCAATGATCCCCTCAAGCTTAACAGTTGATATGTCAACTATCTAAAAGATTGTAGGTGTTGGATAGAGAGTGGTAAGTTTAAGCTATTGTATGGTTTCCATGGTCATCACATTGATGGCTATGATCAAATCAATTAAATTATTATATATGGGTTGGCCATGGATGCTAACATTAACAATAGGAATTCTTGGATCAAAATATTATGGGGGAACTATATTTTCCAACATAATATCTGCTAGTTGGCCAATGACCTAGAGTGTTTTAGGATCCTTCTTCTTTCTTCCCAATTTTTTTAAACATAACTCTCTAGCAGCTTTATTTTAGATAGGAACATCCTTTATTACTTGAAAGAGTGGGATTTTGATGCACACATTTTTGAGTTATCCTAAAATATTGAATTTAGGATCTAGTTCAAGATGTGCTATGTTCAATCTCTCTAGAAAAGGAGGATTGTCATATTCTTTTTGATTTTCTGATGGACTTGGCTTAGAATTAACTATGGGTGGTCATGGATTAGTATGGAGTGGATCAAGTTCAAAGTGTTATATGATTATGGGTGAGTGGGTTGTGTAAGAACACGACTTGAGTGAAGTTATACTTTATTAATATCCAAGGTGTATGTTGGATATTGCATTATTTCAGTGGATTGTGTTGGTTGAACCAACTTATTATTAGGATTGGGTATGGGCTAGGTGGGTAATTGAGTGGTTTGAACATGTTATTGAGTGTTTGGCATTATGGCATGTTATTTTTATGGTTGTTGCATTTGTTGGGGAAATCCTTTATTACCTCTCCATTATTGTTGCTATGGATTAAAGGGAGACAACCATTGGTAGTTTTAGAATTTCTCTAGTTGAGGTTGTTCATTTTTCTGCATCCATAATTGATTTTGGGGTAGATGCTAACTTGTTTGAGACCAATTTTTATTGGATATATTCATCCAAAAAACATATTAAGGATTATTTAAGAATTGAGAAATTATTAACATAGAGGTTGATGGCATACCTAGTTTGTATACCCATGGTTTCCATTGAGCCACAAAAACACTTGAATCTCATCTTCTCCTTTGGTATGTAGCTCCACTATCTCAAGATTCTCCTTAGTTATGATGGCTACCAGAGGTTTCAAATAATGGCATGTGAAATCTGTCATCTTCTTTTTACATTCAAGAAAATAGGTGGCTAAGGATTTCTTGATTTCTTTTTGCTTCTTCCGTGTATGTAATATATCAAGCTGAGTAGCTAGGTGGCTAATAATGTCCTACTTCATATCCTAGAGTAGGTTGATAACTTCACCTTTAGATAGTCCTGCTATAGATGTTGTAGGAAGGGTTATGCCCCTACTTTTATTCATGGTTGATCTAGAGTAGTTTGTACATAGAACTATTAATTCATCAAATGGCAGTGTAGAAACATCACTACCAGACATTAGATCTAGTGCTTCTAAATAATCATCTCTAATCCCTTTCAGGAATATCAGCATGACTAATTCCTTGTTTATTATAGTTTGCTTGAATTTTTACAAGATGAAAAAATATATTTCCATATATTCTTCTAATAACTCATCATCAACTTATGTCATATAGACTATGTTATCTCTCCTATAGTTTCTGCCCTTACAATAGTCTTGGTATTTCATCATAAACGTATCCATCATTTCTTCCCTAGTAGAAATTGTATCCTTTCTAAGTCCCATGAACCATCTAAGTGTTCCATAATTGAGTGTTTCTAGAAACAAATTGAGTTTCTGACCATCTTGATTATAATCATAATTGTGGCATAAGATGTCAAACTCAAAAAGAAATGAGTCTGGATTCTCATATGCTTTTCCTCTAAAAGTAGGAAGGGGAGAGTGAGGGATATTCTTCATATGTGAATTTTTGTCAGGAGTAAGGATAGGAAATTTTAAAGTGGCAGACTCATTGGTAGTGTTTTCTTCCTAGTGATCCCCCATGAACACTCTTTGTGTTGGTAGATGGGAGGTTGTTTCTACCCATTGCTCAAAATTCCTATCAATTCTTTTATTTTTTGGGGTGTAGAAGACGGAGAGTTTAACTTTTTCCTGAGGAATATATGGTTTCCTATACAATGGGAATGCTATGGAGGTTTCATAAGATTTATCTTGTGTCTCAATAGAGAGTCTCTCTAAATTGGAAGATTCTATTATCCTGGTATTTCTTTTAGGAACAAGAATAGCCTTGAATTCCTCCTTAACAAGAAATTTGGGTGACGAAAGGAAGTAAATGTCAGATTCTTGAGTATGAGATGATAAGGTGTGAATTGTCAAATTTATGAACCTCCTTAAGGTCTCCATCTTTTGCTACCAGTCTAACCAAAAAAATCTTCCTTCACTACCTATTCTATTGACTACAAATGATCTTAAGGAATTCCTTTGTATTCTTCAATTTATTTATTTTTTTTTTTGGGCTGCAAGAATCGGTACAGCATGATCCCCCTATAACCTGCAATACGCCTAGTAAACTTTATAACATGACTAGTGGCACTAGCGCAACACGCCCTCTGGTACCATGATGCATGGGGGATTAGAACCCGTGACTAGCAAAGCTGCAACAAAAGTAATTAACCAACAAGACTAGGACCCCTGCCCCCTTTGTATTCCTTAATTGTTACATGATGAATTTCATATATTACAGCAATGTTTTATGATTCAGACAAAAATATTCCTATATAGTCCCCTTCACTTTGCATATGTCAACCAATTTTTTTAAAACTTTTTGCCAACCCTACCTACATAGGGTTAATAATATGGGGTTTTCAAAAAAATGCCACTATCCTACTTGCATAAAGGGAAATTTAAGATATTAAAACAATAAATATTTAATGTAAAGAATAATAAGTTTTATAAATAAAAACAATAAACATCCAAAAATAATTGCTATCAAGATTGAAGATTACAAGTCTATGACACCCTTCCCCAACAACAGTGCCAAAAATGACTAGCAATCGATTCATAATCGAATATAATTCTATTGATCAAAATGAACAAGGAAAGTTATCATGGACTTATACCTTCTATTTAATTTAAATGTCAACCTGAGGACGTAGACTTGATAGGATGGCATCACTATATGTGCACACTCAATCTTCTAATTTAACCTTCTACTAATTGCTATCTAAGATGTGAAGTCTCATAGAAAATGAAAGTCTTGAAATTAAACACAAATAGAATATTGTGAAATAAATTCTTATAAGTTGGAAGATTCTTTAAACAAATATAAGTAAGAATGTAAATCACACAATTTAGAAATGAAACACACAATGCATAAAGAAATAAAATAAAATGCTTAGCTAATAAGAATGGGTTAGATTGTTATTATAGACTTTCAAAGGGGGCCCTTCCTACTTCTGACTCCAAATTCAATCCTTCCTCTCAAAACACTTAATTGAACTCAAAAATACTTATTCATACTAATGAAAAATGCAACAATAAATTACTATAGAAAATTACAATAATAGTTGCTTGAGAAAATATACTTCTGATAATATCTAATCAACATCTACTATCTCTCAACTCTACTATATATATATATATATATATATATATATATATATATATATATATATATATATATATATATATATATATATATATATAGACACGTGCACACGCACGCGCGCGCGCGCGCGCGCACACACACACACACACACACACACAGTAGAGGAGATTGTTTTATACAAAATAATATATATTCTAATTTAAGATACATTCAATTTAGGATAACCAAAATTGGCTCCTTTTGCTAAAGACCTATTTCATGTGAATTATATGATGTTGCTATAGGATAAACAAAATTGTTTCAACCTTCAACTACTTCCCTATTGGGTTCTATGGAGGTTATGGTTTTTTTGTGAGTCGGTTTAAAGGGGAATCAAAATTTGTTCATTTATAGCTTTGGTCATGTATTGTCTCCAAGATAGTTTGTGTAATGAGATTATATTATTGTAGGACATTCTATGCTATATACCTATTTCTCTAAAACATCCTTAAAACACATTATATAAAAATCATCCTAAAGCAATAGATACTTGTCATATGCTTAATTCCAATACATAATTCTAACTATTAAAAGAGTATAGAAACATAATGCTATTTGTAATATTATGGCTATATGCAGAAGGAAACTTATGGGAATGTTTAAAATCATGGTTAAAAAATAGGATGAGTAAAATTTATGAGGAAAATAATGTAACATTTTTGGGGCTCATCATCAATGTGATCTTAGTACATAATGTGTTAATGACAAAGTGATATGTTCCAAGTAGATTTGAGAGTGCATATCATGTGTGTAGGCCTTTAAGGTGATGGACCATGTTTTATGGGTAAAATGAGTGGTAAGGAGTTCTTTGTGTACTAATGGAAGTGAAACAAATCCATTATGATAGTATTGTGAAGATCTAGGTAATTTTAGTCATCTCCTTGTTAGCTTGGTAGATCTTCTTGAGTAAACAAATGGATGACATCAACATTCAGACATGTGAAGGTATCAAAATAAAATGGTCACATGGATTTATTCATATTATTTCCTAAATCATGTGGTACAAATTTTAGGTCCTTATATGTTTTATAGAAAATTTTATGGTGGTGCAAACATGGTCTCCCATGCGGATTTCACTATTTTCCATATTTAGCCAAATTTGAAATATCAAGTGAACAAAGGAAAACTAGTCAATAATATTTTGTTTATAAATTTTGATAATGGATGAATTTTATGGTGGTATAAAATAAACATGGTATATTAATTCAAGGGATATATATTAAAATTTATTAGGAGGTTTGACTAGTCATACAATTGCATTTATTTCATGTGAAAGTTGACTATTGTTAACTTTTTTTTCTGAATAAACTAGGGTGCAAAAAAATGATTGTAGAAGGCAAAGTATTGATCAAATCTTGTTGGTATAAAAACAAAAAATGAATTATAATAATTTTATATAATAATAAAAGTGATTTTGAGTTTTTAGTATCCATACAAGTGATTTTATTTTAGGTAAAAGTTGACTTTTATTGACTGTAATTATTGTAGGTTTGAGTAAGCTTCTTGTAGTGGTGTTTATGAGCCTTTGAAGGTTGAATGAAGGTGTCTTATGGATTGTATGATATTCCTTTGGTATTTATATTTTAATACATATTTTTACTATACATTGAAATTTTATATTTAGTTATTTTGATCCTCATTTGTGAAAAGAGTGTTTTTGGGCTAGTTAAGCCTAATAGGTCTTTAAGACCTAATGGAGGTTTTAGAGTATAAGCGAATCATATGATGTTTCATGAGAATGGATAAGGATCATAGAGAATGAAGGTAAATTTATTGAAATTTTTTTTTCCCATTGGTAAGGGCCATATGGAACTTATTGTCTTGAAATGTTACATGAAGGTGAATTAGGTCTCCATGGGACCTATTGAAGGCTTAAAGGCTAAAAGAGGTTTCATAAGGTGAGCGAATAACTTGAAAGTTTTGTATGACTTTTTAAACATAAGTATGATGTGTAGGATATTGTGTTAAAGTATTTAAAATGTTTACATATTTTTTTAATGGATATTGGCATCTAAGTGTAATGTGTGGCCTAATAGAGGGTTAATTGCTTAGGTTTTGCTTAAGCCTAGTGTATTGTTTTGAACCATTTTAGGCATGACCAACCTAGTGAGTTGATGTAAACTATATGTAACATGTCCTAATACATATATTAATGTTTATATAATTTGGATATATTCATTAAATTTTAATGAAAGTGTTGTGTCCGGCCAATATTGATTGAAGAAAAAATAATGCATATGTAGAAAGCAATTTTAGCCTCGTTGTGTTTGTTAGACAATGGAAGAGTGAAATGAAATATATATGAATTTTAATAAGGGTAAGAGGCAATAAAAAATATTATAAAATCATATTAAAAATGTTACAATAGTCTAAAAAAATTTGTTGTAGGTCATGAGCATGTAAGAAGATTTGTTTCAAGGTTATTAGGCCTATTTAGCTTTGGTGACCTAGTGCAAGCGTTTTGGTAATTAAGGAATGAAGTGATTGGTATGAGACTTTGCAGAATTATGTGAGGGAATTAAAATAATTATAATAACATGTTTAACATGTCATTAATATCAGATAGTTGTGTTTAATAATATCACTAATATTTGTATTGATTCATGGCATGAATAGGCCTAGTTTGTCTAGATGACCTAGAGTGAAGAAGTGCATTGATTATATGTTGAAATAGTAATGTATATGTTGTATATGAATAATATTTATGATTACTAAATACTTTATTTACATCTAAAAAAATTAGAGTGTGAAGGAGGAATGGCATCAAGGTCATGAACATGTGCATGAGGGGTAAAGAAGAGAAAGAGTTGTTATACGCCTATACAAGAGGTAGATTTGTGTTTGTATGAAATACCATCACTTGTATGAGGTATAAGGGTAGATTTTCATGTTTTAAAAATATATAAAACCATCATAAAAATTTTAATACATTATATCATAGGTGGAGATCAATTTGGAGGTGATTGATTTGGTTCGTGATCATCTAGGGGGTTGTAGCCTCCTTGCTAGTTGATGCTAGGTAAAGGTTGAGTGGGTGCTTGACTAAATTAATGGGTGGGTGTTCCTTGATAAATTGGTGATGATCTCATATTAAATAATATCTTTATAGGATAGTATTAAAAATCTTTTTTCATGTGGGTTTTATCCCCCATGAGGGTTTCCCACATAACTCATATATTATATGCTTTGATCTTGCATTGTTTTATTTGTTCATTACAATGAATGGATTATATGATTCATGAATGATTTTGTTGAATGGTTGAGGTTTTGAAGAATTGGAATTGATGTTGATTTTCTTGCATCACTTATTCACCCCCCTTTTAGTGGTTGTGCTTCCAATAAATTGAGAGTCTTTCATATGAGTATCCTCTACTTGTCCCACATATAGTTCCAACATAGTTACCAGTTATAAAATAGTTACCCATTATAGCATAGTTATTGATTAAAACACCGAGAATACTTATTATTAGTACACCACAAAGTTTAATGGAGCCACTAGTTTAGGTGAGGTCTACTTTTATAGTTTTTCCATGTACATATACTCTCCCATAGAGAAAATTATTAGAGAGACCCCTGCATCATAGATATGTTTCAAATTAAAGAGGGCCTACCTCTAATAATTTTATATTGAGATCAATCTTATTGATTTATTTGGATTCTCAGCATAGGGAACCTCTACCACCTACATCTTCTTCTATAATATGGATCCTTAAGACCCCTATAGATCATAAAACACCATAGTTAGTGTAACAAATTCCTAGAAACACTCTACAAGTCAGACCAGATAGAGATCACTTAGTGTAGTAGATTATGGGACCATTTTTACCCTTTCACACACCACATAAGATCATAGTTCCTTTATTTGACATGATATAGTGATAGTGATTCTCTAATGACACTCATTAGTTGGTATTGTTCCTCTCTTTTTTACATACTTTCTTTTCTCTGGCTCCTTGTACATAGTTCATTCTCATGTTGTTTGTAGATAACTTATATCCAGAAAATCTTAAAATAATAAAATATTTGAAAAACACAAAGAACATTCAAATAATTACTTAGAAAACAAAATATTAAAGATTATATGCATTTCTATATTTACTCTTCTTATATTTTCTAGACACTACATATGTTATCTATCTTAGAATAGTCAATTTTATCATACATACATCCTTCACTTTTTCTTATCAAGTGCTTTCAAATTCTTATAGGACTCAAGTCCAATACACTGATCCATATTTTCTATTATCTACCCACTAGGGGCATACAGACTGATACATGGGTATTTACTCAACACATTCACCCACTTAAGGGCATCCTATACATAGTTTTGTTTCCTAGGTTCTATCTTTATATACTTTACATCCTATCTTTAGCATTATTATATGTTAATATTGATCATGCTACTGTTACTCAATTTTCTTACCAAATATTAATAACTTAAACTCAACATATGTACATCCTCACTCTTACAAAGATTTTTAATACGTATTTATGCATACTTTTATTTAGAGTTTTCCTAGTTTAGACTTGATTGTATCTCTATGCTTCCTCTATTCAAATAAATTTGAATATGCCTTTGATCTTTGGCTCTAAACCATTTCCTATGTCCTCATACATGCCTTCCTAATTATGTATGTGAACATTTAAACATGTCATTCTATGTGGATCTAAGCCATCTTTCTTGTTTCTTGTGTATGTGGAAATTTTAACATGTTATTATATGTTTTGATTTCATAAATTTCGTGACACGTGCCCTTGTGCCTTGTATTTTGGCCCTTTAGCCAACCTTGTGCACCTCACATGTTTTGTATTTATGCTTTCTTATATTTATCATGGCCATGGCACTTGTATTTTCTTATTAAACACACCAATTTTTGATGCCATGAGGTATTTCATGCATTTACCCTTCCTACTTGTGTGTTGTGATGGACAACATGCCCCATCCCCTGGGTAGCTACCCATTTTTAGATAGAATTACTATTACATACATTTTTATAACTATCTTGACACCTTTGTGAATGATATACATGAAATAAATATTACAATACATAATTATGCTCATATTATATTACATTCCAATGTTATGTATGCAAATTATATTGGATTATTATGTAGATATCATATATGTTCTAGCTAACAGACATTTTATAGATATTTTCTTTTGAGGATAGTTCTTGCATAGGTTCAACAACTCACCTCAAAAGAGGGGGCATTCATTAGGGTTTATCATAAATATAAGGATCCTATATTACACTCAAAATACTTTTTCAACACATAGACCCATATTATAGAAAATCAGACTAAGGTAAACATAGCTGGAAATAATGACCTAAAAAGTAGTAGAGTTGCACATAAATGATACCAGGACACTAGTTCCCAAGTTGGACACTAGTGCCACATTTCCAATAATGGCACTACTATCTAAAATATGGTACTACTATCTAGTAGCCTCAATTTTAGAAAAACCTAGATTGGATAAAAATATATAACATATACAATACATGTTTACAGAGGTTTAGTTACATATTTATTAGTTATGCTCAATTTTGCTCATATTCATACTAGTTCATCTCAGATTCATATTAGTTTACTCATATTTTGGGAATGATGCATGGCATGAACATACCAATAATAAGTTTAGATACTTAGATACAAAGTATTACAACTTAATCCATAATCCACATGCTCAGATATTATATTTGGTGGCATGTGTGTAGTACATTAGTTTTGTATGCTCACTTACACATCATTTGATCAAATATAATGTCAAATTTCATGTCATTATCTATGATGTATATACCCAAAATCATATTCTAGGTTACACACCATTTTCATGCCTTACTCTATCTATAGTGGTTAGCATTCCTAAGTGTCATGGAGTCACCTAATGTAGCTTAGTGGCTACAAAGCTAACATATGTTATTATACATACCTAGTTATACATTTATAGTTACTTTAAACAATTTAAATTTAAAATTCATCTACTACACATGGGTGGAAAATGATGGATTCATATCTTACTTGAGTTCTTGAGCCACCTCCATGAGAGGGTTAGCCACAGTATCAGTCCAATCCAAGTTATTCATAGGTCATTATGCACCATACATGGGTGTAAAATGATGGAGTCAAAAATAGATTGAGTTTTTGAACCACCCACACATGATAATTAAGTACTTCATCAAATAATACTAATGTATACATTGATTGATCACTATATACATACACATGTTATCACCAAGTTTATGCATTAGTTCATGTACCAAGTGAGGTATATTTTTTCCTTTTCTATTTCCTATCTCTTTACCCAATTTTACTTAGTTTAGTATTTTGATTTTGATTTAGATTAAATAAGGACTGATTTATACACATTTCACTCTTAGGACATGCATTGGAGCATGCTTCACATATTTAGACCCAACATTACATACTCAGACCCAAATTCATGGGCTTCACCTTTTAAGTAAGTCCAAATACACTTATTTTTTCCTTTACCCTAGTTATTTCACTTTGATACATTTATATAATTAATGAGGTGGGGATTTTAATAACCTAAAAGTGTTATTTGAGTGTTAAGATTACTACTTGAGGCTACCTATCCCTAGCTTAGACATAGAATTATCCTAGAGCTTATTATCACACTTATCCAACCTTCATGTGGGACACATGCATCCCTAATCATCCCTAAATTAATAAAAAAATCCTCATTTCTTGATCCTGGCCTTTCATGCTTACTATTTTTCCACTTGGACACTAACAGCATAATAAATACACTAGCTCCACATGGTGTTAGAGTCCAAAAAATAGCGTTAATGTCCTCTCCCTCTATTTTCCCAAACATATGTATTTTCGAAACTATAACCTTTTAGGGTCGGCCTAAACATATTTTTTCACCAACATAAGCATCAAAATAATATAAATACATTAATTTTGTCCCTCTAACCACTAGATTGAAATTAGATGCAAAACACACATTCAAACTCAAAAAATGTTGTGTACAATCTAGGTTATCAATCCTTATTCTACCCTACTTATTCCTACTACCATCTACAATAGTGATAAGCTCAAATTACCCATATTTATAGTCTTAATCACATTCAAGGCACTCAATGTCAATATCATACTATCATCACTTGCACTTATATCAGCACTTAGATGGTGCAAACTACATCAGTCATTATCCCTCTTTAGATTATTGGTATGTAGGCAACTCTCTTCATAGTGGGGTGTCGAGGATATCCAACATACCCTACTAAAAAACACACTTTTCATCTCATGTTAATTATATTCCATAGATACATGGAGGATTAGGTTTTCATCATGAAGTCAATCATTACTAGTAAAATATAGGGTTTTAGGACTCATGCATAGAGGCACATACCTTAGAGATATAGATATAGGTGCACCTATAAACTTGGGAAAATCCTACACAGAGGACACTACTACCAATATCAAGACACTGCCACCACATTTCCATAATAGCACTTCTATCAAATTATTTTTTTACTATCCACAAGTAGTTCTAACACTAGGATCTAATTTTTGTCTCTCAAATCAGCTTTCACCTTAGTTTCCGACACCCATATCACCCATATTAGTTATTTTGAAGCTAAGTTGTTACTTACACTATTTATTAATATTTATAGAAAAGTCAAAGATAGTTAATTCTATAAAAAACTAGTGCTTGTATTTTTTGCACATTATTTACCTAGTTTACTCTACTCAACATTTTAACAAACACAAGATTTACACATGCTATGTCCTAAAAGGTTAAAGCATATTCCATTTATAGTTTTGATTTTATTGGTGGGATGGTTGTATAATTTAGTTATGGTGAAAAATTTTGGGACTATATTTGTTGACTTTTATTTTATGCAATTTTGAAATGGCTATAGGTGATTGATTTATACTATTGATAGAGTTTTGGTAAACTTGTGTTTGTATTGAATGGAATATCATGATCATAAGGTTTTATGTAAGCTATAAATAAGTTTTTATGATATTTGAATTTTATTATAGTTTATGTGGGCTATTACCCAAATTTCAAGTGGAATATTTTATATTTTTTGTGTATAATTGATGACACTTTTGGGTGTCATGCCCCATTTTAGTGTCATTATGAGTTATATTATTAATGTTTATTTTTTATAAAGGATAATTGTGGATAATTAAAGTGGTCATGAGTATCTTTAGTAATATTCTTTAATAGATATCTTTATGGTATATTCACATGCTTATCTCATTTAAAGTCAATGCAATAAATATTCATTGTTTGATATGAGGAAATCAAATGAATCTATTCATAGGTTAAATGATAGTACTAATGGAAATCATAATTAATTTATCTCATTCATCATCTTTATGTCAATTATTTTCATTATTTTATGTTATTAAATTTTAAATCCTAGAATATCAATTAAAATTTCAACCTTCTATAAACCCTATTGTTGAACTCCACATCCAACTATGGACTCAATGGTCTAGGGACATAAATGGGGGACTCATTAGGTAGGAAGGTTGGGTTATTTTCATAATTCTATTTGGAATATGATTTGAGTGATTATAATTTTTATGTATTGGCTTTTGTATCATGAGTTTATTTAGTGTAAAGACATGATATCAATTCAATGTCTTATTCTATGATAGTAGAGCCAATGAGTTGTATAGTATTATTCATTAAGCGTATTGAATTTGTTATTCAAAGTTGGAGAAAATAACTTATCAAGTGTTTTTAAAATTATTTTAATTTATATGGATAGACGTATATGTTTATTTAAACTTCCTATAATCATAAATGTTAATTAATGGTTATTCAACAAGGATGTGACCTTTTGATTTCTTTTATTAAAGTTACTATTCAAGTATGAATGTTGTATTTTAAAGAGCAGACCTATTGCTTGATTTGAATATAATAGATAGTTCTTAATTTTTAATAAAAATATAGTGAATACTCTATAGTCTAAATATAATAAGTGTTATTCTCTTGGAATTTTCATTAATGAATGAAAGACTAATATGTTGATAAGACACTATTTGGTTGACTATTGTAGTTTAGAGAATTGTAGTTCAAAAAGGTAACTCATATTAAATATAAGTATGATTTTATCATCCTTTTAGTATCTATATTCATAACATCATAAAATAAAGTTATATTTTATATAATTTTATAGTTTATTACATGTGCAAGGTCATTCTATGTCAAATATTTATAAAGCCAAAGTGTGAACATTATAAGTAACTTTGATTTCTATTGTGTTCAATGAAAAAAAGTTATAACTCTTTTGGACTAAGTATGGGAGTTCAAAATTTCTATATTCATCTGAAAATTGTTTTGATATTTGGGTTTCTATGTATACAACAAAATAATATTAAAATATAATATGATTTTTAGTTATAGTAATCTCATTATTGTTCTTATTTAAGATAGTTTATATTGTTGACTGATTCCTCTAGTCATTGAGTTTTTAAGAGTCTCCTCAACAACTCATGAAGATAATCTAGACAATAGAAAAATAATTTGCCTTAATTTTTCATTTCATTTTGATATTTATACCAGCTATAGCAACTTAATTATATTCACGGTATTGTTAGCTGGTAGTATTTACCATTGTTATGGTAAATGAATAATCATCGATCTTCATAAAAATCATTGAATATAATTCTTGATGTGGAATGAAATGATTTGAATTTTTATGATTTTTATGTTCAATCATATTAATGAGTCAAAATTTAAGAAGAATATTTTTAAGGTGTTCTATTAAATAAAAATAGTTGTATGACCTTGTTTTTTATTTAATAAAAGAATAAGTCCATTGCATAAGTTATATCAATGTGTTTTATGTTTGAAGTGACATTATATTTGAAGAATTGAATGACTTCACAAATTTATTAATTCATCAATATGCTAAACATAATCATGGTTTTGTAAAAATCAAAAGGATGTTAATATATTAAAGTATTATTTGACTCTTATTCATTCTTTATCCTGATATTATTAAACCATATTACTAACATCTTGCACATATAGTAAGTATTACTATACGATAATGTAGAGTACTTAAACTAATTCACTTAATTAAAATGGTTTGGGTTAAATTATTTTGTGTAGTACAAAGTGGTGGTGATTCCAATTGACTTAATATTCATGTGTGTGGTAATGTTTATCAATAATAAGAATAAATATTGTAATTTTGCTTAAATTATATCCTTTTGATAATTTTATCTATTATTATTGTTTTAAATACATGGAAGCAATTATCCTAAATCAAGTCTTGAAAACATAAGCATGCATCCTTACTTGATTTCATTAGACTTTATGTCACATGTATTTGTGAAAGAATGTCAAACGGATTGCATTATATCAATTTTGGAAATAAAATTGAATCAAAACTATTGTTTCTTACTTAATTATGTAGATAATTGAATGCATAATCTTAGTATAATAATTATTCTATTCTAAATTAATTAATTTCTTCCCTAGCTTATTTTGAATATTATTGTTGCTGACATGTACACTTAGTTAGATCTTACATTACATGCATGGTCCTGGTCCATATTGTTTCATGTCAAGTACAAGCCTTTGCTCAAGGATAAAAGTTGGTATTGGTCTTAAGACTGTCAAAGCTTTAGTAATTAGTTTTGAGTGTATGAATTTATATTACAATTGTACACCCCAATATACTTATTAATTGTTTAATGTAACCTCTTAATGGTATTGGTAGGAAATTTTAAACTTAGTTGAATACCTATGTTTGGTATAATATAGTTATGGACTTGATCATGGTTTTTATGAATTAATTTTTTATGTTATGTTTGAAAATGGTTTTTGAGTAATTTGAATTAATTTTTTTAAAATTATTTGTTACACTTTTATCCCCTTTAATTTATAATCTTTCATCATTAATCATGAGAAACAAACATAAATAACACATATAATCAATACAAGCAATAAAAAGTTTAGCATCACAAAGTATTTATTAAATTTTAAAAATGAAATGTAACAAAATTAAAAAAAAAATCTAACATAAACTATTTTAAGAAACATAATATAATAAATGTAATAGCATTGAAAAGTTAAAAAACATAATTTTTTTTAAGAAACACAATGTAAATAATTTAAAAGTAGTACATTCTTTGTAAACATAAGCACTGTTAAGAGACACAATTTTTGTAAAAATTTTAAAAATGATATAAGTCTGACCATCCCAGTAAATATGAATCCTTTACAAAACACAAAAGTAGATGATAAATATTTACAAGTTAATAAATAAGTTGATAATATAATTGAAAAAGTATCAACAAAATATATGGCAAAGCATAGTTGTAATGTTGAAAATATGAATGGTTAATACAACAACATGAAATCATAGCAACATATAAATAACAAAATAACATGAATTAATGAGATTGTTTGGTTTGATACATTAACTCAACACTTATTTTTATGTAAATTGAAACCTTAATTTTGATACAATTATAATAATAGTTTATATAATGTGAATTAAAACTTTCTAGTTTCCATCCACCCAACAATAAATGCAGAGTCTTCTAATCCAAGTATCATTTCCATCCAAACCAACGTATGTGTGTAAGAATGTTTACTAGTTTATTTTGAAATCCATATAAATTTAGATGTATGGAAACACAAATGTATCCCAAAAATAAATAACACCACAACATGAATGGAAAACATATCAAGAAGAGTTATGGTGAAAAAAAGATTTATAATTTTTAAAATGTGAATGAATAACATAATAATATTAACTCATAACAACATGAAATCCTAAAATGAATTGGTTTGATATTTTTGAAATAAAATTTAATGGTATGTGAATGAAAACCTTAATATTGTTATGTGAATCAAAACCTCAAGGACTTCCAACCATAAACTATTAAATGATCAGTAACACAAAACATTTTATGTTTATTCAAGTTAGGTAACATTTCACCCCTCCAACATGTTAAATATATAATCCTTTTTATAAGCTCTATTGTGAATAAAATGCCATTGGCTTCTATCATCATTCATCTCACATTGACTATGACTGAGTGACCTTGTAACATGGCATGATGAACATGATTAACATGACACTTTAATGAAATTTAAGACTGGAATGCATCTAATAAGTTGGACATAAATCACTTATTAAATACACCTAATATTACATCAGTGTTTATCACTTCACAAATTTATAACCATTTTCCATCAAAAAAGTACTTATGTTTGGAATAATTTACTAGGTGCTTACAAAATCCATAGAAACCTAAAGGTAGGGAAATATAAATATATAACATATATTAATAAAAAAAGAAACATGAATTCAGAAAATTGTTTGGTTTGATACAAAAACAATAATTTTTACATGTATATGAAATAAAATCTTTGGATCTTACATCCACATACCAGTGAATGTTGAGTAGAATGTGAATGATACATTCTCTATAACATGTCAATGATACATTCTCTATAAAATGTTGAATTTTTTAGAAGAGTCATTTGGTTTCCATGACATTTATGGGAGATTTACTTAAACAAGACATGCTAGACAAGTTGTAGATGACATGCATGGTCGCATTACCATTCCATAGTACAAGAAATAAAGGCCATCATGTATATTAAAATATTACCCTTAATTATTAATGACACAAGTGTCTTCTAACATCATTTTTGTGTTGAGAAACTGATATGGTTTGATACAAAAGGAGCATTTATTAGTATGTGAAGTAAAACTATTAGGTCTACCATTAACCACTAGTAAAGCTTGACTCAGATGTAAAGGAAGTGAGCATTAGTAGTCCACATGTTATTTCATCCAAGAATATAACCTATTTCCACTCAAATAAATAAAATAAAATAAAAATGCATAAATAATAATAATAACAAGCACATAAAAAATTACAATAACAATGATGGGTTCAATTATAGGTGACACACTTGTAAAACATGCCAACATTATGGGTTCAATTATGGGTAAAATTTCATCTCTCCAACATGTTGATGGTATAATATCTATAAAATGATGTAGTCTATAGAAGGCATAGATGGCTTCCATGACATTTAGGGGAGAGACTCAAAAAGGCATGTTGAACAACTTGTAAATGGCATGCATAGCAAAATTGACTCACCATATAATTTAAAAAAGTGGTGCCTAATGTATTTCAGCATAGAATTTTGTTCCATATTTGTGACCCATGCATCTTCCAACATGGACATTCATTACATATTAATGACCCATATTAATTGTAAGATGGGCATCACTACACAATATTTTAAAGCAATTGCTAAAATAATATTTTTGAAATTTTATTATTGTTCAATTATTAAATAGTCATTGGACACATCAATTCGAATTATTATTCATACCTATAAAATGACTTAAAAATGAAATGTCAATGTATAAATGGTGATGTGTGTTCAGACATAGTTGAATTGCCTCCTAGATGACTTATTTAGACTAATAAAACATTACAATATTTAAATCCTAAATTTGACATTTTGATGTGGTATAATATAAAAAAGGTTGGACCTCAAAAATAGGGGTTTTGACTACTGATCCCTTTCCCTTAGAAAGGCTAATAAAAATTCTAATCCACATATATATTATTTTTCGTGTGAAGAAATTGAAAGAGGTTATAGGGTGAGAATTTTAAATCAATGGGTTATGTATTATTTTTCTATAGAAAAATTTTCTTTTTTTTATATGTCAATTGGTCTCTTTCTTTTATAATTAATAAAATAGTAATTATTTTTATGAGTCATATTGAAATAACCAAAAAAATAAATGGAAAAATAAATAAAAATATGTATTTTTTCTAAATATATAATGTGAGTTGGGTGTAACTTATAGGTAATCCTAAACATTTAATAAGATCATCAAATTTTACCCTATTATGAAATGTGAAAATAGGCCTGTAGTCAAATTGACAAAACCATAAAATAATAATGGAAAAAAATTAACAATATATGCAAAATATATCGAAATACATTTAAAAATTATTGGCCATGCAAGTTTGCATTTTTTTCACAATTTTGTAACACTGTATGCATTACGCAGTGCAATTTTATTAAATTTGAATTTACTAACTACCATTAAATTAAATAGTGATGTGATTCATGATGGAGTGGCATCAATTATTGTGTTATGTTCTTTTTTTCTTTCTTTTTTAAATTTAATTGAAAACAAATTTCATTAGGTTATTAACAAAACACATAAAACTTTGAAGAATGGGAAATATAAATGGAATTTTTTTCTATTGATTTTCATAAGCAGAAAAGAAGGTATATAATATCCTCAATCACAAGAATTTTTTTTAATATTAATTTTTAATTATTCCAATAAAATTGTATATAAAATATGTTATAATATTAAGAATAAAGTTTTTTTTAAATAATACTAAAACAAGTTACCCCTCAACATTGCACTATGTTTTGAAAATTTAGTTTAATTATGATAAAATTATAGGAATATTGAAAATTTATAGATTCACACTCTAATTACAATTGCATCATATAAGTGGAAGTAGTCGAGGAAAGGGAGGCACAAATGTTCTGGGGTCAAAAAAATAAGAGGGAACACAATGCTAATAAGAAGTAGTGTTTCCCACGGACTTGATCAAATTTAATTATTGTTATGGATTGATGAGGTAAGTATACAAAACACCAAATATTCATTTCCATTTGTTGGTAAATATATGTGAAAAATAAATAAATCAAATCTAGATGTATTCCATTTATTAATGTTTTTTAAAATGATGTGATTATTTTCCCTAAAGGATGTCAAGTTAATCATATTGACCCATTACACCATAATAATATTAGAATAAAATACAAAGAGAAAATTATCAAAGTCTGTGGCATGTATTGGTTGAAAAAATATATGGCAATTAATAAGGGAAGTCCTACTCATTTACATTATCTTTTGGTCTGGCCATGTTAGAATAAAATTCACAAGGTTATATGGATGACATGTTGACATATTATTTTGTTTCCCAATATGATGAGATGATCATTTAAGAGCTCAATGATAATGATTTAGAGATCGACATGAGAAATATTTTAAAATGATGTTAAAGAAGAATGCAATATGGTGGATGAACATGAATTCAATGAAATAGAAATTATGGCACTAAAATCTGATTCTAGAATTCCATTAATTCATCTACGAATATAAAAGTCATCTTTATTGCATGTTACTAGAATTGAAATCAAAATATGTATAGAATGATACATTTTTACTACATTTTTTATTCATAATTATACGGTTTTATTTCATTTTTAATTATTAATAATAAATTATGAAGTTTTAGATAAATACATGGTTTTCCTAATGAAGGATCATAGTAGTGGATCCAAAGCATGTGGACTGTCAAAACCATACACAATTTCTTCTAGAAAATATAGTATACTATTTTATGGACTACAGAAACACAAAATATTTGATAATTTATGTATCAATAACAAAATTACTAATAAAAAATAAATTAAGATTTAATAAGGTTATTAAAAGATTAATTTATACTAAGATTAAAAATTACACACACACGCAGAGAGAGAGAGAGAGAGAGAGAGAGAGAGAGAGAGAGAGAGAGAGAGAGAGAGAGAGAGAGAGAGAGAGAGAGAGAGAGAGAGAGAGAGAGAGAGAGAGAGAGAGAGAGAGAGAGAGAGAGAGAGAGAGAGAGAGAGAGAGAAGAAGTATGGTTCTTATATTAATCACTCTATGATCTATAGTGGATCCTATGAGCATTCAAATTTGTATCATATTTATGTTAAGAAATGATATTAAAAAGATAATAATGGTCCCACAATTTATTAAGAGGTATTGATATTTAACCCCATATATATTGATGTAAAGACTTGGATAAACGAATGAGTTGGTATTATGATAATATACATAGATAAAATTGTTTGATGTATATATAAAATTAATCTAATGTAATGCAACGTATTGAAAGAATGTAGCCTAACATTTTTCATAGAAAACATATATTGTTGATCTTTTGGTAGCTATGGATTGATTTAATACCTTTGATTAAATCAACACAAGATATTCAATATGGCATACAATTCTTGTTAAATATAATATTCTTTCATGCTTGAAAAAATAAAAAGAGCATCTCATCTTTTGATTATTTTTATAGGGAATAATCAAATAAAAACATATATTTTAAGATTTTGTCACTTATATAAGAGTTATATGAGATATGGTATGGTGTGCATATGGTTTCCATCTCAAGATTAGTTATTATCAAAGCCTTTGTATCACATGGAAATATATTGTGGTGTATTCAGGACTACCCAAGATTTGTAGATGTTCAGATATCTAAAATTTATTTGATTCATTTTCATGTAACTTATTTTTACAATTATTTTTTTTGAATCTGTGTGTGAGTACCTACATGTGATTATATTTTTGACATTTGCATAAAGGAAAAAATGCATGTCTAAGGTGGAACAATGAATTGCCCTCTAGATGCTGAAAATACATAAATCATTTTGTGTATGAATGACATAATATATTACTAATCCTTTCCCACACATATTAATGTTCACAAAAAAACAATTAAGGAAAAAACTAAAATAAGGGAGCCTTGAAAGGTGTTTTTATCAAGAAACTAATATAATAGGCATGGACATGCACATCAATAAACATCTGATTAAGGGAATATCATAATTAAAAATGGATTAATTTTTTTAATGATATTCCATATTGGATACATCTCCTAATAAAAATTATTATTGACCCCATTTACATTTTTTGAATTTATTTTTAATATTTTTTTTAAAACACAACTTTGAAATAAAAAAATAAATTGGAGACAAGGAGCTATGCCCTTAACCTAGAGTGTGTATTGGGATATGTGTGGTCAAATTTTGAATAACATAATATTTATTTAAGTCATGATCATTTATTAGATTAATTTTTATTTTATGGTTGACCTAGACTATTTTTAGACTATAATTACGCTATACATAGGAAGTAGTGATTAGTAGTTCGTTATCAAGTTATGAGTTTTATTCTTATTTTAATATTTCCCCCTCAAATTGGACCATTAAATATTCATGTATTATACTATTATTTTATTAATATTTTTATATATTATTATTATTATTATTATTATTATTACTATTATTATTATTATTATTATTATTATTACTATACTATTTTGGTTAAGTAATTCAATTGTAAGTGTTATCAGAGCTTTAAAACCTGAATTTTAGGGAATCTCTTATATCTTGAAATTCCCTGCAACTTTTTATATATTCTATTGAAGTTTGATAAATAATAAGTAATACTATGGTAAATAAATTGGATTTATGATCATATTTTATGGATTTATTGTAATTTTAATGGTTTTCACAATTTTACTCTACAAGTTACATTTTAATGAGATTTTCTAAACTTTTTACATTTTTCTAGAAATATTACAAAACCCTAGTGGTAGGTTTATCCTTTAAATTTTGGATTTTGGATATAATATAAGTCCAAAATCATTTAGTCAATTTTTTTTCAAAGGATAAAATAATAATTTTAAAATTAAATCATTAACTTGACAGGACCACAAAATAGACACTGGGAACAGAATTCATTTACACTAAAGATAAATATTTACAAAGAGGAGAAAAAAGTAGAGATAAAATTAGATGGGAATTATAACATGATGGCCTCTTCATGAGAGGATAAAGTGTGTGATTTTTATGGTTTTATGCACAAAAAGGAATGTAAATTGGACAATATAAACAAATAAATAAAAATAGATATGGATAATATGTACACTCACATGAACAGAGAAATTATCTCTCTCAAAAATGATTTCAAGATGTTATTCTCATAATTTAATAATGTTTATATAAAGGAAAACTTAGTCTTGTTCAAAATAATGTGCAAACTCATTCCATGAATAATAATAATTATGGACCTCCAAATTTGTTACCAAAGGTGGGCATGCACAATTTAAGTTTAAATTATCCATTCAACTACATCAACCAAATGGATATTTTTTTTATCAATGTTAGATCCCATATGGGTAGAATGTTACCATGGAATTATTATATCTAGAACCTAAAAAAACATTATTTGGTATCAATGGTTATGTGCTCAAAATAATAATAAGGCTCTTAGTGTCACTTGAAATTTTTTATAGAGGAGATACAAACATGCTATACCATTAATATGATGGATAATTACTTCATCCAATTGGAAAATCTACAACAAAAAGGATCGATAAATGATTATTTACATCAATTTCAAAACATATATTTGTGTGTGGAGAATATTACATATGATTACCTAATTCACTTGTTTTATGGAAATGTCAAGGACCACTTTCAACTCAAGGTGCATATGTTTAATCCACTTAGTTTATTTAAATTATAGTATCATGATACATATGGTATATGAAAATTTATTATCCAAAAAGAGGAAAGAATTCATTAACATATGAGATCATAACATCCTGATAACATCATTCCCTTAACATATTAGGTTGATGACTCAACAAATTGAATATATTAAGTTAAAATGATTGTGTTTCAGTCTTGATTTGACCTACTTATGCCAACTATTCCCTCGATGGGGCATCATATAGTTAGTTTATCATCATTGTAGTTGTAGGCATACAAGACCTTTTCATTCTTTGAGAAGACATTACTGTGCTTATCTATCTATCTATCTATCTATCTATCTATCTATCTATCTATCTATCTATCTTTCTATCTATCTATCTATCTATCTATCTATCTATCTATCTATCTATTTTCAACTTATTGTGTTATAACATTTTTTTCCTAGATTACACCTTATCGAACCTGCACCTTATTCTATTTTACCTCATTGACTCTCAATTTGAGGGGGAACACCTCCTCCCATACTCAGGGTAATTAGACCTTTGATTAGAAATCCATTTTTGTTTTTTAATTTATTGATTCAAATCTACATATATTTATTGACATAATAATGCCAAAAATAAGGTTATTCAAAATTGAGGGTCTCAATCATTAATTAAAGAATGAATAATTCACATTATAATTTGTTTATGATCTAAGGGAAGAGTTAGGATATCCATAGTAAATGATATATTGTCATTAAATTTCAAGTATTAGCATCTAGAAAACCATTGAGTTAATGGATTTCTTAAAAAAAAGGTTGATTATATTTATTGAGTTAAGAAGCACTCAAAACTTCATCAACCATAAGTTGGATATTAACTTGAATTTTTTTATTTATCTAGCTCTTTAATTTGGTGTCATGATTACAGATGTGGGTATAGTCAACTATTTAAGTAAATTCCATAATTTTATTTTCACCATGGGGAATACCTACTAAGTTACTTATGTTTTCCATTTTTTTGAGTGAAGTATAAATTATGTTAGGTGTTGGGAGCCTAATGGTTCATTAAATTGGAAACTATTGAGTTAAAATTCCAATATTTTTTAATATTCTATAATTTAGAGGGTAGGAATTTTGAACTGCATGGGTTACATGAAAACTATCTATGGTTGGTGAACTATTATCAGATGAAAAATATTCTTAAAATGGGTATATATGGGTATGTGGTACAATTGGTTTCATTGGAGGAACAACAATCTAAGGTGTATCTATCTCCATATATAGAGTAAATCACAGATAGGAAGTTTAATGTTTTTTGGATCTTCCAATATCATTGACTCTAAAAAGAGATCACAACTTCATGTTATTCATCTCGACCAAGGGGAAAACCAATGAGAATAAATCCTAATAGGCACCCATATTTGAAAAATATTGATATCAAGAAGATGGTATAAGATATATTGGAAGAAAATATTATTCATCATAGTTAGAGCTCTTACTCTTCTCAAGTCCTAATTATGCATAATAAGGATGATAGTTGGTGCATATGCATGGACTATAAAGAACTCAACAAGTACACCATCAATTATAAATTTCATATTCCAGTAATTGATGATTTTAAATGACTTATATGGTGTTATTTATTTATTAAATCTATATCCTTATTCAAGTTATCATAAAATACAAGTTAGAGATGATGATATTCATAAGATAACATTTAGAATAAGTGAGGGACACTTTAAATTAATGGTTATGTCTTATTTTCCTAAGAAATGCACTATATACAATTAAAAATTTTAATGAATTACAGCTTTATGCCATTTCTACAAAAAAATATTTCATATTTTTTGATGATATTTTAATGTATAGAAGAATATGGGAGGAACACCTACATAATGTGAATCAAGTTTTCTAAATACTTGAAAAACATCATATTTATTTTAAGGATTCAAGTGTGATTTTATATTTAAGGACAATATTAATTTGATCACATTGTCTCTCATGAAGTCATGAAATAGGAACCTCAAAAATTAAAGTCTATGGTATAATGGAAAGTACATATAACCCTCAATAAAGTATTTGGAGTTTTATTGATTAGATGTTATTATTACAAATTTTTAAATAATTATGCCAACATAGTAGCACCACTAAAATTTTTATTTAATGACGTCTCTTTTGATTTCAATGAGGTAGACACAATGGAATATGATAATTTTAAAGAGGCCATGTGCACCACTCTAGTTATGATACCCTAGACTTTTATAAAACTTTCATTTTTTAATGTAATGCCCTAGAGTATGATATGGGTGTAGTAATCACATAAGTGAGACACCACATTTTATTTGAGAGTTTCTAATTAAAAGGTAATAACATGTGGAAGTAATTTTTTTGAGAAAGAAATGATGTATATATTTCATGTGGTCAAACATGAGATACCTTATGTAATGGGAAGACCCTTTAAGCTAAATATGAATGATGACCAACTAAAATACTTCTTGGAATAATGATTATTATTTTAATAAAATTATAAATGTGTGACAAATATGTTGGGTTATATGTTTAGATAATTTATAATAATGTGAAGGATATTTTTGTGGTTGATGCACTATACAAATGGGGTGAGTCCATAGAACCATTTTTGGGTGGCATGTCCATATTATAGTTAGATTAGGTATATAAGGCATGATTAGCATTAAATAATGAAAATAATATACAAAATCTCATGAATAATATCTAATAAGATCCAAACATGTGAAAAACTTGTATGGAAATGGGAGGCCTTATGGTACAAGGACATATTATACTTATGCAATAAGTCAATCATTAATACTAAAGTTAATTTGTAAATTCATGGTTATTTACTTCATGGGATTTATGTTTTCTTGAAAACTTATAATATAATTAAGTAGGATTCATTTATGGAGCTCTAACATTCGATGTTCAATTTTTTTTTCAAAATTAATTGTGTGTCAACAAAATAAGGGTGAGATAATTAAGTTCCTTTGTATTTTAAAACCTACATATATTCTTATCTAGTGGTGGGAGGAGGTTTTTATGTATTTCATCATAATATTTCCTTAAACTAAATCAAAAATGTAATGATGGTGTTTTTTAATACTAAAAAAAATGCCCATTTTGTGCCTTGTCACATCTATTTGTAGAGAACAAAATAGAAACATATTTTTTATGGGTACAATTTTAAAGTTTTGTTTCTATATCATATCTCCTTGTGTCATACCAAATATTATGGGAAAAATAAAGTGGTAACTAATTTATTAGAGGGTTATCTCCTTTTATTTACTTTGGATAAACAAGAGAGATGGGTAAAATCGCCACCACTCACAGAATGTTGATATAATACTTATTTTTATACTTCATCCAAATGTCACCATTTTATAAAATGTGTTTTTTAATCCACCATAAATCACCTCATTATTGTGGTCAGGCTAAAGATTCAAGAAATCTAATAACATATTCAATTTTATAATGATGTACTCTAATTTCTTAAAGAACATGGAAATGACACAAAATACAATGGAATACTAAGCCATTTAGTAATGTAATGAAAGACTTTTGATGTTGGAGATTGGGTTATTACATAATTATATACATATAATAAAATTTAATTGAAATAATATAAGGATAAAAATATTTAACCTAGGCATTATGGCCTTTATCGAGCCTTTCATAATATTTATAGTGTAACATAAAAATTAAAATTACCTCAATAAAAAAAAATACATAAAGTCTTCCATGTCTTCTGCTTGTATAAATTCATTGGAATGAAGGTTTCCACACAACTAAAAATACAAGAGCTTAATGAAGAGGGAAGATCAATTTTTGAATATTAAAAATAAAAAAAAGATGCACACTAATAGGTTGATGAAAAGGGTAATTACCAAGTATCTAATCAAGTGGAAGAATCAAGATAGTGAAGATGTGACATGGGAAATGAAGCATTTGTGTAGAACCATCTAGAGATTGTAAACATTGGGAAAACCATTCATTTAAAGTGAATGGGAATGTTACACTATTAATCTATATCATAAATGGGGATATGTGTCACCAAACTATGGGTACTATTAACTTTCATTAAGTCACATAATCATCCCTTCATCTTAACAGTGATGGTATAGTCAACCTAGGGTATTTCCATGGAAAATATAGGGTATATATAGGAGGAATTGGTTAGTATTTAATAATAATATTACAAATTATATTCTTATTGTAAGCTTATGTAGGTTTACCCTTTTAAGTGGCTCATCATTTATTCATGGACTCTACTCTTGTTTCAATCATATTGTGATATATTTATGTGATTCTAATTTATTGGTGAAGTAATTTCATTACATGAATATGGAATTCATAGTTCAAATCACAAGGAATAACTATTTTCACATCAGGTAGAAAATGACTGCATTGGATATAAAATGTAGGATGTCTACTTTATTTATCCAATATATAAAACTCATGATATTAAATGCATGGATGTTGTATTTTTATATTTATAATGGGTTATGAATTTTATTTTCATAAATTAATCAATAATGACATGATTTTGTCTATTTAATAACATATCTTATCAGTTTAATTAAGTAGAGAGGAATCTCTCAACAATCAATTACACAAAATTATCAATAAATTAATCATGATTTGTAAGGAGTTTTACAACATTAAACTTGTAGGTTAGTTTTTATTAAAATCATTGTCATTTAAATCATTTTATTTTTCAAGAAGTGCTCTTATTTAAGGAGATACATGAAGCCAAGATTTTAATTTGAAGGAAGGGCTTAATAGGACCTAGTTATGATTCTAAAAATATGCTCCTCTAAAACTAAATTGACATAATGGTGCATATGTAAAATCATATTTTGGATGACATAGAGTTGGTTGGGCTTGTAATCACAACACATAATTTTTTCCCAATAGACATGCTTGATAACATTGAATGGGTTTATTAAAAATTCAACCATTTAGAGGGTTTAATGGATAGCAGTTATAATGTTCATGAATCCTTATTATTTTTTAACTAAATAACTGCCTAAATAAAATTTACTTGATAGTGTTCCATGGATACATGAAGATAAATGTGGATTCAAGAAGTTAGGAGAGTTATTATTGGAAAAGAGCATAAATAATAGATTTGGTATTTTTAAACATATTTATTTTATATCACTATTTATTAACTTAGTTTTATACACATTATGTATGAGTTTTTTTAAGATAAAAATTATTTTGTGTGTCATGTGTAGTGGCTAGATATCAAATAAAAATCAACCTAGATTATTATATATAATAGATAATCAATGAGTAAGTGTTTTGAAGCATATAAAGTGAAAAAAAGATGCAATGGAGGAAATATATGAATTTAAGACAATATATGGTTGTAAATCAATTATAGTTGAGTGTTTATGAGAGAAATATTGGTCCTAAGAGTGCACAATAAATTTTCTATATGCCTATCTTCAATATATAAATAATAATGGTGACCCAAATAATGCATATGAAGAAAACATGGACATTGGAAAAAGATGTGTATAATTTATGACTTTATTATTATTATTTGTAAGTATGAGTTTTAAATAAAAGGAGTATACCATTTTATGATGGTTATAAATATTAATAATGAAGATCCAAAAAATCTCCTTTGCTATTGTAAAAAGAATCAAGTACCTAGAAAAATAAATGTTGATCCAATAGCAATAAAACAACACACAACTAAGACCCTCCTAAATCATTTTCTTTCCTAGATATGAGGGTCATATTAAAAAATTCTAACTTCTTCTATAAAATACCTTTCCTTTTGTTTATAAAAACTATCCAATCTCCTCCATCTTATACATCAGGATATATAAGAAGGGAAAGTTCCAATTTATCAATAGCTTAAGAATTCTTCAAAGATACCCGAGCCTCTAGTCCTCTACTCAAAATAATGTAAATTCTATTATCAACCTTCATATATGATTTTACAAACTCATCAACCACACTTGGTTAAATATCCTTTTAAATTCTAAATAATTCATCATTTGTTATTTTAGGTATTGTACTTTCATTTTTCTATTAGATTTATTAAAACTAGGTTAAGAGGACATGTTTTCATATAAAATAAACTAAGAGATAGACATGAATAATCAAAAAATAGAGAGGGTAATGAAAATAACCCAATATAAAAACACCTACCCACCAAATAGACACTAAACTTTAGCCAAAATCCCAAAAAAGCAAAAAAAATAGAGAGAAAACTAGTTAGTCAAATTTAGAGTAAATGACTAGTTTCTTAGCCACTAAGCTTTCCCCTTTGATGTTCACTTTATCTCTAGTGAGGGTTTTGATGTGATGTTCCTTTTTGTCACCCATCCTTTTACATTTTAGGCTATAAACCTTGGCTTCTTCCTTCTCATAATTGATCTCCCTAATATCTTCCCCCTTTTCACTCTAAGTGATAATGTTGACCTATGGGATGAGCTCATCAATGCCAATAAGATCTTTTATAACCTAAGTATATGATAGTATGAGACCCAACATCCCTTTAGGATTATCAAATCCATCCATGATATCATTTTAGAGTAGTTTATACATTGTAATCTTAGTAAACAACTTATCCATTAAATGTTTAATAACCTCCTTGTTCCTAGGATTTGGAATCCCCTAACCCTTGCTATAGATAGGGGACACATGGATGGGGATACACCTATTGATGACTCTTGACTTGGCATCCCCTTAGGATGGCTCACCTCTGGCTCCCTCAAATTGATCCTTACCATCATTTTTGGTGTTGAACTCGATAAAGAAGTCATCATCCTTATCTAAATCCTTCTATTCATTGGTGATATTAATCAAATCTAAAATTATTTAGGACCAAAATAGTTCCCCTCTATTAACCAAAAGAAGAATTAGGCCTTGATAGATGATATCACTTGAAGGGTTACCTTTAAATTTCATTAGCATGGCTTCTAATGATTTTAGTAGAAAAAATGGGAGACTGATGGTGTGTACATTGAAATTATTAAGAGGAAGTGGTGGGAGAATAAAATCATGTTTTTAACTTCTAAATTAACATATTGCATGATTTATAAATAGACTTCATGCCATTTCCTCAAAAATTTAGTCCTCATGAACCTTTTTTGTGACCCTACTTTTGGTTTTTTCTTTTCCTTAATGAATAAGATATTAATGAACTCTTCTTTTCTCTTCTTATCCTTAAATACTTTGACACCAAAATAGTCCATGTCAGTCATGCACCCAATAACCTCTTTTGTTATCAAGACTCTCAGTCCATGCATATGAACTTCCTTTTCTTTCCATCCCCTAACAAAGTCCTTAGGTAGTCCCGTATCATGGCCAACTAGTCATTCTATGAAGGTTCACAAACTACCTTTGACCATTTTATGCCAAACATACTCATTTACTTTAACATCCTCATAGGATATGGGCTCAAACTAATTGTGATCCTCACTCATGGTGTTTTTATGCAATATTTTATCTTAATATTCCCAATAAAAGACCTTAGACATATGATGTGTGTTAGAATTAGGGCTAATTAATTTAATTTTATGGAATGTTGAGTTGGGGTGAACATGCAAAATCATAAGAGAAGACTAGATAATAATCTCCTTACATGTTTTTCCATCAATTCCCTTAGCCTAGATTATATTCATCATTAAAATGGTCATCATTTATTTTTGTGGGTTATCTTATATCTAAATCAATTAAGAGGATGATGTTAGTAGGGAGGTTAGTACCATGCCAGCTAAGGAAGGATCTAGAATGTACCCTGATGTTAGCCATCTTATTAGAACTTTTATACCTTGCTCTATACACGTGTACTAGTGACACCCATTTGAAGCAAGACATAAAGTTTTTAACATCATTTATAATCCATATAATGTTCTATGAAGAGTGAGACAACCCTTTTAGGTAGTTTATGATGTTCATAGAATCACCCTCAATTTGAAGAAACTCCATGCTCAACTTGACAATGAGGTTAATACCCCAAAGAGCTACATGGGATTCTATAACATCATTTTTTTGGGTCCACAGGGGACCTATATAAGTAGCTCTAATATTCCTATAAGAATCCTTGATGACACCTCATGCTCCTGCCAAACTCAGTTTACCTTTCACAACCCCATCAATGTTTAGTTTAATCCAACTATACATGTGAAGAGAGCACTTGACTTTTGATTTGGATATGTCATATTTAAGGGAGGCACCTAGGAGAATAAGATTCAATTGATTGAGAATCTAGGAGTAAACAAGGTAATTAGGCTTATCAAAAGAAGAAGCAAAGGATATATAGTTATCATTCACAAATGCCATGATTTTCTTGAAGGTTGAGGAGGGAAAGGGCTTGTAGTTATCAAAAATGATTGAGTTTTTAAGTAACCAAATTCCCCAAAAATTATGGGGGAGGGTCAAGTTCCACTATTATTTCAAAGGGGGGAATCCCAGGGTGGCTTCCATTGGGTGATTAGATCCCTAAGACTTCCTGGGGTGACCTATGAGAAGTTACAAACATTGAAGAAGGAGATATAAATGGATTATTAAAAATTATATAAGTGAAAAAGATGTTTAGTGGATTCAACCTCCTTTTTGTAGAGCACACACCGATAATGAATAGGGATTCCTCTCCTCATTCTATCATGAGTGTCTTGTTCTAGGCAACCAACTAGAAGAAGACATTGATTTTAGGGATGAGATTTTTAATCCACAATATATTCCAATTATCCTCAAACTCCTCCTAATCCCAAAGAGAAAGATATCTAGATTTGACTAAGTAAAGGCCATTGGGGTTATCTTTCTAGATAATGTCATCCTATTTTGGGAAGATGCTAATGTGAATGTTTTAGAGAGTTAAATTTAATTCTTGGAGAAAAAGAGATTTGTGTTGATTTTCATCTTATTTGTGAAAATATTTCCATCTTTTTTGCCTTCTAAAACCTCCCAGCAATCATAAACCTTGTGACTAATGGTATCCTTAAGGTGATTGACCAGCTCTAAGTCTTGGAGATAGGAGGCCAGAGGAGATTGAATCCAAGAATAGTATTAGAATTCAACTTTAGTTCCTTTCTCTATGTTTTATTTAAGAATTTTTTTTGAGGATTTCCTTTCATCCTCTTAGTGCACACAAAAAAGTTGAACCATTACCTGAACCTTCATTAGTGAGGAAGAAATGACCTTTCCCAGATTTCAGATATTTGGCTCTAATAATTCTAGTCCAAAAATTTTCCTCCTTTATCACCCTCTAGCCTTGTTTTGCTATAAGTTCTTGGTTCATATATCCCACCCTTCTCATCCCTAGTCCTCCTTTCGAGGTTGGGAGATAAGCCTTATTCTAAGAAATAAGGGGAAATCTAAATCTATCCTCAGAACCTCTCCAATTTTTAATAAATTTGTTTGGTCTAGTCTACCACTTTTGTGAAGATGAAAAATATGGACATGAAATAAATTGGGGTGATTTGTATGGAAATTTTCAAAAGTTGTAATTTTTTATCTTGTGAAATGAGGTTTCCTCTCCACCTAGATAACTTCCTTTGATTCTTGTCAATAAGGGGGTTCAAAAACTCATATTTCATGGGACCATCAAACAGAGGAATAACAAGGTATGAAGAAGGAATATTTTTTATAATGCATCCTAAAATCTTGGATATCGTTTCTTACAGGGCTACTAGAGCGTTAATGAAGAACAAGATCTTTTAAAGAAGTTTACACTCTAACTAGAGACAATCTCATAGATTTTCAAGATTTTTCTAAAATACTTGGCTTCAATGATTGAGGCTTCCCCCATCATCAACATGTCATTTATTAATTACTGATGAGTGATCGATCTAGTGTCATTAGACACTATGATTCCTTTGATGATGTTAGAATTTATGGCCTTGTTTATGATCCTACTCAAAAATATTCAACCATGATGATGAAGAGATATGGGGAGAGGGTATCTCCTTTTCTTAGCCCTCTTCTGGCCAAAAGAAATCCTAAGGATACCATTAATTATAACTAAGAACATGGGAGTATAAATATAGGAAGAGATTAAATTCTTGATAAAATGACTAAAGTGGAACCTTGTAATAATTTTGTCTAGAAATTACCAAGAGAACCTATAATATGCTTTGTTCATGTCTAGTTTGAGGAACATGCATTATATGGAGGATTTGGCCACTAAATGGATGGTTTCATGGGCTACAATAATACCATTTGATATCTATCTGCCTAAGATGAAAGCCTCTTATTGGTCCATTATCATTCTTTCCAATAGAATTTGAATTTTCAAAGATAAGCTTTTCATACAAATTTTGTTAAAGGTGGAACATAAGTTGATGGGTCTAAATTTTGTTAGATGAATGACCCCTTACTTCTTTAGAATGAGTAAAAGAAAAGGGTTATTTAAATCTTGTAGCATAGTGTTAGCTTTGAAAAACTCTGAGACTACTAGGCAAACATCAAATTGAATAATATCCTAAAAATATTGAATGAAAAGGAGGGAAACCATCTGGACTTGGTACTTTGTCCCCTTGCAGAGAAAAGGCAATAGATCTAATTTCATCATCAAAATGGGGGGATAAGATGGAATAACTATCCTCCTAGGAGATAACCCCTTCAATGAGGCTGACTACCTGATCTTTAAGTTGAGTTTCCTTAAGGGGAGCAAAAATGAGCAAATTCTTGTAAAATTTGACAATTTGACCCTTGATGGATTTTTATTCCTTATACCAAATGCCATCTTCGCCTTTGATTTCTGAGATGAATAGGTTTTGATGATTTTTTGATGTAGAGTTATGGAAAAATTTAGTGTTCCTCTCCCCCTCCTTGAACTAAATCTTCTTGGATTTTTTCCACCAATAAATTTCTTATTTAGCTTCTAGGTTTTGGAAAATACTTAGAAGTTCATTTTCTTTTTTTGAGGTATGGGATGTAGCCAAACACATTGATTTCCAATTCTAAACTACTAACTTCCTCCTATATAATCCTTTTTCAATGAAAGATGTTCCCAAAGACTTCTTTATTCCAAACTTTGAGTTTATAATTGACATGTCTAAGATTCATTTCCATGAGGTACATTGTAGAGCCTTATACCAAGAATTACCACCATTCCTTGATGGAATATTTCAATGTCTCATTAAAAACTACATTTCTTGAATCTAAAAGGAGTTCATTTTGTTCTATCCATCTTCTCACTTTAGAATAAAAGGAGGTTATGGTTGGACTCGATCCTTGGAAAATAAGAGAGAGAACTGGTTGAATCGAGATTCTAATTTAAAGATATCATAAGCCTATCAAGTCTAACTTGGATGAGATTATCACCCAATCTCCTATTAGACCATGTTTATGGATTACCTTTTAAGTCCACATCAATCAACCCAACTTTGGTAATAAACTCACTAAAATTTAGCATGCTATCAGTCAGGGAGTAGATTCCCCCTTTATTTTCTCCTAGGGATAGGAGTGAGTTGATGTCCCCTACCACCATCCAACACTAATTTTTGAAGAGGTTTATGGAGGCTATTAGATTTTCCCATAATCTAATCCTATCTTTCCTATAATTTGGGGTGTATACATTTGTGAGGACCCAATCATTTTTAGTGAGAATATCTTGGAAAAAAACAATGATGTGAGACTCAATTACAATTAGGGGATTTCCTTCTAAGACCTTGGGGTCCCAAAGCACCACCAGACCACTAGACACACCTTTGGAGTTGTTCCAGCTACAATAATATTTATCCCAAATGTTAAATTTAATATTTAAGAATTTTTCCATAGACATTTTAGATTCTTTAAATAAAATAATATCAAGTTTGTACTTCATAATTAGATTTCTTTCTAGTCTCTGTTTTGTAGGGTTATTCATCCCCCTTATATTATAAGAGAGAACTTTCATTTCTTATTATTTGGAAAATGTCTAAGGGTCATCTGCATACCCTTTGTAACCTATTTATCTATTTTTTCTTTCTTGACACTTTGAGATGAGGGTCTACTTTGAGGTTTCTAGTGTTCTCCAACTTCTATTTTTTTCCTACCCTTTTTCTTTTGAACATTCATACATCATTCTTCATTTGAATCCTTGAATGGATCAGAGTCTACCCCTTTCTTTAATAAGGAATACTAGCCTTAAAAGGGGGAGGATCTCCTTGATTGCTATAAACATATAGAAGGAGTTGTATGAAATTGAGAGGGACCTATTTCTTGGAGAACTAGGTCTTTATCTAATAAATAAACTACACAAGCAATGGAGCAAGGAGAGGTCAGGCAAGGACTATCCTGAGGAGACTTTGGGTGAGGGAAGGGGGTAGTTGGGGATGAAAATATAGATTTGGATAAGATATCCTTCAAAAGAGTGGGGGATTTGACTGAAGGTGCTTACATCAGTTTAGCCAGGGAAGTCAGTGTGGGGATGCCTTGAGGGGGGCTAAGAATCCTCAAAGTTGTGGATAATTTTGGGGGGGTGCATCCAAACATTTATTCCCCAAACTAAGAGGATCCAAAGTTAGTTTATGGGGATGGGATGGGGGGATTTGAAGGGGGAGGATAGGTGGTAGGATGGGGGGGCATGGGGGAGGGTTTTGGGTGAAGGAATTTTTAACCTAGGTGGGGGAAGGGGGAATCGAAGGATTCTTAAAGAGGGATTAGGTTTTGGAGGAGTGGTTTAGGATGTCATAGGTTTTGTATATCTTTGATTATTTCTCAAATTCATTGCTTTGATTCTAGATCCCATATTTAGATTTAATCTTAATAGAATGAATCAGTGGTTTATTAGCTAAAATGTCTATGACTATATTTAATTACTGGATTAATGTAAATGGGATAACCAAGAGCTCTAGATATTCCTAAGATGACCTTAGGAACCTATAATTCCAAGGAAAGTTCTAGAAGACTAATCTAGATAGGAATGTCTTCCAAGATTAAAGTGTTTAGGTTGAGACCTACCTTCCAATTATAGAGGTTGATAATTTATTTCCCCATAAACCAATGACCTCTCATGAGGATCCTTGTATAGTCTTCATGATGGGAAAAATTGATAAAAAAAAAGTTCTTGGGCATGGCCACTATGTCAATTTAACCTTTTTGATCCAATTATGATTGGCCCATTTATGAAAAGAATCAATATTTAGCCTAAAATCATTAAATTTATGTAAAATAGAATGTGACAGAGACAAGTCAATGTTTTCAATGATGACATTTGGCACTTCAATACATACCTTAGATCTTTTCCCTGATGGAGAAAGGTAGGTCTCCTCCAAAGTTTATTTGAGTTGACGTTCAGCCATGACTAAATCCACCCATGAATCAGGGTGTTTACCTTTGGTGGGGTTGATATCTGGTATCAGTGGACCCTCACTCATCTCCAACACAAGTACCAAATGATTTGTTTTAGTGTTCAAGGAGATAAGAGCCTTTATCATGGCTATCATGGGTTCTACGAGATTCTCACGATTCAACTCTCCCTTTTCCCATCTATCATTGTCATTTGAAATCCCTATACCAATAATTTTACCACTCTCCTCCATTTGAAATCAATCCCCCTTCCTCACTAACATTATTTTAAAATTGACTTTCATACACTTGATTGTTCCACCAAGAGACCCCCTTATTATACATGGTAAAATAACCTTCATTGGTGAAATATCTAATATTAAAGAATTTATGATAGCAAAAAGGTAACCCCTCAAAATCAAGAGGTTACTTTTGAACTCAATCTTTGAATTTTAGATTAATGTATGCTAGGAGCCCAACATAAACTTTGATATTTACCAATATCCATGTATATGTGGGATGCTCCATATTTTTTGTATTAGTATCCATTAATAGTAATTTACCCAAATCATATATAATTTATTATTATATTACTATTTATACATGTATATAAAAAATCTAATTTGTTTATTATAATTATTTTATTTTGATCTTTATACTATATTATTAGGTTAAGACATAAGATGGGATTTGGATTTATGGATATCAATTTCACATAGAAAGACTAGATAATAAGAAAGGTGACTATAATCATGGATATTTATTAAAGTTTGAGCAAGATATTTGCACAAAATATAAATATAAAAACTTATTTGAGTTTAAATCAGATTACATTGGTTGACCCAAGAAATAATTGAGTCTAATTTTAGGATCTTCAAATTTGTGTTGTTCAAATCTAGCTAGTATGAGGCTTTCATGTTCATGAGATCTAAGAGGAGATGTAAAGATAGTGATAAATGTCATATAATACACTCAAAAATCTCAAATGAAATTATCTTTAAGTGTTTCCTCAACAATGTTGACATGTCTAATTTCTATTATGTTATTTTATTAACATTTTTTCATTTATTGTCCAATTTCATATACATATACTGAATTCACACATTGTTTCTCGTAATGAAGAGATTTGTTGGTAAATATGATTCCTAATAATGGAAGAGGGTGGTAAATTTTAGGATCTTCACACATCATTTTTATTATACTCAATATTTATGAGGCATTAAAGACCATCCATACTTGATATACAATTTTATGAAGATGGAAAAAGGAAAAAATAAGGTGATTTTCATATAGAGCATAAAACTATTACTCAAAAGGTATGAATATGTATGAGTTTTAAAGGCTCAGAGTAAATTGAAAATAATGATGGATATTTTCTGGTAAGTGAAGACAAAAATTCACTCAAAATGTGGATGATGATAAGGAGAAATGTGTTGGAAATGTAGGTGATAATGATGAATAAGATAATAAAAATACAACATTGTCTTCTTATTTATCCTGAATTAAACATACTATATTGATACATGTGATGTAGATGATGATAATGATGATTCAACTAGATATCTTTTTTCCAAACTTAAAATAAAATAAAGTTGTGTATATTATAATGTAATGACATTTTTTGTGAGCTCTCGCTATGTTGATGATTGTGAGCTTTCATCTTAGTGAAATACTGTTTATTATAAAAAATAAACATAAATATATTGAAATAAATTCATTTATATTTATATTAAATAAAATAAATTGATTAAAAAGAAAATAAGCATTCATATTTTTGTTCTTCATATACTTATCTAGAATAATTCACTAATACGTTGAATATTTTGAGTTAGTTTGACATGTTTTTTAATTACCTATCTAAATAATATACAATAAAAATATTGGTGGTGTCTTTGTTTTGGATGTCTATTGTTGGAACACAAATATATGATGAGAGGGGGGGGGGGGGCGGGGTGAATCAATATATTAATTAACTTAGTCCTTTTCAAAACCTTTTCATGCAAATTAAAACTATATGTAGAGATCACAAATACACAAATAAACACAACACTAGATATACCATGGAAAACCATATATGGAAAAAAACACCATGAGAATAGATGGTAGAATCTACCATTTAATCCAACCTCAAAATAAACAACCTCATTAGTTACAATGTTTAAGGGAACCAACCCTAAGAAGAAACTAATCCCCTTGATTTAAGAGCACCTACTCTAAGGAAAGCACCCACTCCTTAACTAAGCACCAACTTAGCTTGTCTAATGACACCAACTAATCGTAGTTACTATGGAACTACAAATCCAAATTAAAATATTGATTCATAAAAGAATCCAATCTCAATTCTCTATTATAGGTCTAATATGTAATTGCTCGTATTCTGCACATTCTCTTCTCTTTTTTCCCTCTGCATCTCTAGTTTTGTGTCTCTAAAATTTATCTATTCGACACAGTTCATCAATCTCTTGCACTATGCCTCTCTCTCTCAATTTGACTCTACTCAACTATAATAGCAATAGTTCTAGTAGTTTTTTCCCATATTCTAGATGTCATATATATATATAAGCATTTGGTCTAGGGTTCCATATCATCTCTGTGTTCACACTAGTATTATAACACATCATGCTCTATTTTGGACTTAGTTCATTATTACTTGAACTAAATTTTTTTCATATCTTAAACTCATACTCCACCACCATTATTCCAAGTCTTTTACTATATATAACATATGTTGAGCTCTAGTTTTGAGGAATATGCATTATTACATAGATTTGATCAATTACAATAAGAAATCTCATTGTTTGTCTCATAATATGTGGCTTACTTGCATGTTCCTACCTGTTCTTGTGCTTGTCCATTAAACTTGTTGTCCCTCAAAAATATCAGCTGGTTTTTGAGACAACATATGAGCTATTTTGGTCCTACAAGACAAAATTATCTCTTCCCATTTCAAAAAATTATTCTAAACTTCAAAATTGGGAATTATTCAAACTTTTTTCAGTTAAAGGGTTCAAAGTTTCAACGGGAAGGTTCAACGATGTCAACAAGCTTCAAGAGTTAAACACTTTGGTCAACAAGTTCAAAGCAGTTGGTTCAACATAGTTTGTTTCAAAGAGCTTGGTTCAAGCTGTCAATTGAATAAATAGAAACAAAAGAATGAACCATTAAACTGTTGAACCAAAGTTGGTTCAATCAATCAGTTCAAGTGGTAGGTCCAAAGGAGAGCCCCATAAGTCGAAGAGACAAGTTCCCTTGCGAAGGGAATTTCTATGGTAAAAGTGACTAAGGCAAGCAAAAGCCTAAAATAAAAGCCTGTTAGAGCCAAGCAGATGCTGCTAAGTGTCATCTGTCGAGCCCCATTTTACCTTGTTTCTAAGAGCTATGGAAGTTTCCACGTGTCCCTTGTAAGATAAATAAAACATGCCAAGTGTTGACATCCACATGAATCCAAGTGAGTCTCAAGTGTATCTATAGTGTTTCTAAATCATAATGGAAGCCACCACATGTCATCTTCTGTAGAACTCTCAAAAATCATCCAAAGGCCTCTATAAGTTTAGCAAATGCTACCACGTGTCCTCACCTATTGCATAGCAGATGCTGCCACATGTCACCTATTGAGATCAGTGAAAAATTGACTAAGACAAATTATCCAAAAGAATTACTTTAGACTTTTTGTCTAAAAGAAAATTCCACTGAAATAGAAAACCCATCGAGGAAATAAAAGCCTAGAACATGCCATGTGTCCCTTCTCAAGTTACAGTGGAATGTGCCATGTGGCATCATTCACGTGAATCTAAAATGAGTCTAGAATGTTTCAAAAGGGAAGCTAAAGCTCAATGGAAGCTTCCATGTGTCGACATCCATAGCTTCTTTCTTTGGTCTCTTTATTAAGTAAGGACTGTGGCGGGCCCTCAGTAAGCTATTGAAGTAAGCAGAGCATGCCAAGTGTCATCCTTTATGGGATTCTCAAAAGACATTCAAAAAATGCCATGTATCCCATTATAACTCCATGGAGTGTGACAAGTGTCTGTATTTGCATCTTAAATTTCTTGTAAATTTCAAAGCTTCTAATAAGCATCTCTCAGAGTCCCATAGATACTACTAAGTGCCCTGATCTATTTTATAGTAGAACATGACACGTGTTAATTGTTAAGACCAGTAAAAAGTGACCAAAGATTAGAGCATCGAATGGAACCAAGGACCTTATTCAATATCCAAGAAAGGAGGAAAGATGAAGAAGACTAGAAATATCCATGCATGAAACATGTTTCTAGAAGTAGACTGCCAAGTGGACATTAGAGGACACAAGTATTCAATGGTGTGACCTATTTCTTTGCATTGAGAAAAGCAAATGGGCAAATACATCTGATTACAATATATCTTCTTGATAGAATTCAAAATATATTGAATGCAACATGATGTGTTACTACTCCCAAGTCTTTCTTGGAGGGCTATATATTAGACTCTCTCTTATTGTTTTAGGGAGATCTCTCCTGGTTATCAAAAATTAAACTCTGCCTAAATTGAAAGGCATTACTAAGACTTTGAGCTCAAATTGTTGATCATATTTTGTTATTTGAATTAAAAAACAAATGACTTTTTAGACTTTGTGCTATAATAGCTTGGTTTTTAGGGAAATTGTTCTTATGTATGTTTCCTTAATACATTTTTTGTCCACTTAATTGAATAAGTAGAGCTAGTGGAGGTGACAAAGAAGGTGTCTTAAAGCTAGTTACTTTAAGACTTTGTGCTGTCATAATTGTCTTTAGTGTGTGTTTATTTTCTATTTTTGTGTAAAGAACCTTGGGATGAATTTGTGCCCTCATCGTTCTTCGTATTTCACTCTTTGGCAGTTGAAGTGGAGGCTATGTGCCTCATTTTATCTTTTCGTGTTACTACACCCTATTACAGTTATTTGTCACCACTTGAAAGGTTCCTTTTGTCTACCGAACAGTACTTCTGAAAGAAGAGGAGTACCTTCTATCATTTCATCAGGATTCCTCCTTTGATTTGTGTACATCATCTCTAAAAAAAGAGATGGATGGTTTATCCTAGGTGATGTTTCAATCTGAACAAAAAATAACACTCATATATATATATATATATATATATATATATATATATATATATAAACAAAAAATAACACTCAAGGGTAGGATAAACCATCCATCTCTCTTTTTTTAGAGATGATGTACATAAATCAAAGGAGGAATCCTGATGAAATGATAGAAGGTACTCCTCTTCCTTTAGCTCCTGCATATCTATAGGGAACCTCCCCTTGATGAGAGGAGAGATTATTCCCCTTTTGATGTGGTAAACCTACACATTTGGCCGACCAATCTTCCTGCTATGGTTGATCAGACATATTTTGTTTATCAGTATGCTGATTAACAAAATATTCACCCAACAATTTTTGGTGACTCCACTGGGGACACAGTAATTTTGTGCAATTTGAAGTGCCTCAAGCTTCAGATTAAAACATCACCTATGTCTTACCCATTATCTTTATATCCTTATCTATTATAGATTTTGGTGACTCCATTCCACTTCTTACCCATTATCATTATAGCCTTACCATCTTTATCCATTTTTGTTATATAATCTAGTCTACAAACTAGATCCACTGGGAAAGAATGCATAGTTTAAATCCTCAAGCTTTAAGCTAAAGTAGTTGCAACTCTTTTCCATTTTTATTTCACAATCTGGTAGATCTAACGTATACATGAAGCCAAAGGGATAAAGGTATTGTTGACCCTATATTTGAGTCGATACAACAAAGTAATTTTGATCTATCTCCTTCACCATCTCACCTCTAATGAACTAGGAGCTTTCCTCCTACTAAAGTAAGGTTTTCATTACCAGGCAAAGCATCCACTTCTGCTACTAATAAAGCTTTGCCAATAATTACCCCTCTGAGAATTTTTAATCCTCCTTTTCATAGACATACAATGGCAGTTCAAGGCCCCTAGGGTAATTCTTTTGGCCCTCTTAATCTTACTTTGCCTCTACATGAAATCCCATGCAGCTCAAGAAAGAATTTCCCTAAATTATACGGTGATGGGGAAGTTCACCCTGATGAACACATTGTAGCCTTCAGCATAGCCTGTGGTGTAATTGAAGTGGAATTTAAGGATGGCAGTCAGGATATTTGTAGAAACATTACAAGGTGCTACTGCAGATTGGTTTTACCATCTACAAGCTTGGTCAGTAACTGACTAGAACACCCTCAAAGCCATGTTTGAAGCTAGATTCAAACCTGTAGAAGATGCACATGCCCTTTTGGCTCAGCTCACACAGATGAAGAAGGAGCCTCATAAACCAATGAGAGACTTCATAGCCAAGTTTGACAAATTGAGGAATAAGATCCCTATAATTACTCGACCTATAGCTGAGAATCTCAAATGTTTCTTCATTAATTCTCAGCTACCTAAAGTGAGTTTCTTGTTGAGATGCACTGGTCAAATAAACCTTGTTGTAGCTCAAAAATTTTCCACTGAGGTAGAATATGATCCCATCTTGGTAGGGAAGATAAGGAGAGATCCTAATAGAAATAGATCCTCATCATCTTTTGAATATCCATCTACAGGCACCACTGATCCAATGGTGCCGAAGTTGGCAAATGAGTTGCTTGCTCTCAAAAATCAAATGGCACAAGGAATGTATTCTGCTCCTTCATATAGAGATATGCCAAGGAGGGCATTTCCAAATCAGTCATACCAGGGCAATGCTACTAGGAATCCTAGGCAGTTAAATCATCTTCCTCCCCCACAAGGTAAACTTACAATTAAAGCACCCCTAGCCAATTTAACAATGGGATATCTTGAAGTAGAATTGAATTTATCTTTCCAACCTGAATTAAGTCAAGAAATGACATTGATCTCCTTGTCAAAAACCAAGAAGAATTAGCTGGCGACTCCAACATTAGTTTCTTGAATTACTAGGATGAACCTAGAAGTAAAGGAGAAGCTTTTGATGGATCATACGCAATGTTTACCAAGTCATAAAAATAATCAGCTCAACAAGCTGATAAGGAAAAAATGGAAGAATGTTCTTAGCCTATAATTTCAATTCTTAAGTGAGGAACCTCTCTACCTTTCTAGCCAAAGGACCCAGTGATCACCAAAAAGGTAAGTACATCAATTTCACCTTCACCTTTAACTTCAATTTCACAAATTAGTCTTCCCCCCTTATAAACCAGAAGGTTGAATTATCTTCCTCTATTCCTAGTCCAATTCAATCATTTGACATAATTGATCATGTCAAGAAAACCAAAATTCAAATGACTGAGTTTGAATATTTACAATCCAATCCTAAGCAGTTGGATAGGTTAGTTGAGTGTGTGAAAAATAAGGTCATCCCTATAAGACAAGAGGTTAAGAAGATAACTCCTGATTCCCCAAAGAACATTCCCATCCCAAAAAATCTTGTCATTACTCCTCCAGTTTCCCCTGGAAAAATAGAGCCTTTTTATGTTTCCCTATTGATAAATGGTCACAAGTAGAGCAATTGCATCATTGATTATGGAGCTTTAGACAATGTTATGCCTACCAAAGTAGCTAAATCCCTTGATCTCACATTGACCAAAACATTTGGGAGGTGTTTCTCCATGGAGAACAAACAAGTACCTCTGTTGGGACAAATCAAGGACACCTAATTAGCATTTTCAGCCTTTTCAGACAAAAGAATCAAGATGACAGTACTGGTGGCCAATGTCCCAACATCTTCTGATATTTTGCTAGGGAAAAGTTTATGCAAGGATGTTGGTGGAGAATTGAGCAAGGACCTATCCAAAGCAAGGATTTTAGTCAAAGGCATCATACAGAGGTTGCTTCTTGAAAAGGAATCAAAATATATTGTCACTCAGACATCAGCCCCTAAAGCTCAAATTCTTTTTGAGTCTTCAGGCATGGGTAACTACTTTTTTTCTATAGATGAAGTTCATGAAACATCTAATAAATCTCTTGAAAGTGTCAACTTAGAAATTAGTTCAACGAGAACAATAAAAGAATTAGTGAAGTGCAATGGAAATGTGGAAGAATATTCCACTCCAAATTAAGAAGATTTCAAAGAAAAAGTAGTGTCTAATGAGGTATGGACACTGGAATTTGACGGTAGCTGCTCCTCAACTAGTTCAGGAGCTGGGATTGTGTTGATATCTCCTCAAGGAGATATTTTCCCCTAATCATATAAGTTACAGTTTAGCAACACTAATAACACAGTTGAGTATGAATCTCTATTGCTTGGATTAAAGGCAGCTCAAGATAGAAACATCAAACTCCTTCATGCTAAAAGAGATGTTGAACTAGTGGTTTGTCAAGTAAGGAACTTGTATCAAACTAAGAATGAAATATTGCACCACTATTACAATCTAGTCTGAGACCAAATTGAAAACTTTGATGCTTTCAACATCTCTAATATACCCATAAAATTCAATGACAGGGTTGATGTACTTGTTGTTTTAGTAACTCTCTTAGTCCCTCACTCAGACTTGAAAGAAGATGAGTACACTATTGAGTTGGTCTTTAGACCAAGTGTGCCTGACAATGCTAATCATTGGCAAGTATTCAATTATGTTCACCAAATCATTGCCTTCTTGGAACAAAAAAATAGCTTTAAACAACTACATTTTGAAGGCAGTGAACCTTAGAAGTGTGAACTAGCCCCTGAATCAAGTTTAGATACAAATGAAGAGTTCTTACAACTAAAAGGGAATATAATTCCTAAAGGCCTAGTTTCCCTTGAGAAACTATTTGACAAACATGATAGGTTCATCAAATAGTAGAAAATAGATTCAAGCTCCTCTCAGGGATTTGATCAAACCAATTTGGGTACCAGGGAAGATCCTAAAATGGTGAATATTGGGAAGTGTTGCACTCAAGAAGAGAAATTCAAGTTCACTGCTCTACTCTACCAATACATTTACATCTTAACATACTCTTATGATGACTTGAAATCTCTCAGGCTTGATGAAATATGCCATGACATTCCTCTCAAGGTTGACTCAGAGCCTTATAAGGAAAAATCTAGACAGTACAATCCGAAGATATCAGGGACTATTCTGTCTGAGATACAAAAAATGTTAAATGATAGAATCATTTTCCCAATCCATCATTCCACATGGATTGCAAACATAGTACCTATAAGGAAGAATAATGGTAAAATTTGCATCTGTGTAGATTTTAGGAATCTAAATTAGTCATCTTTGAAGGATAACTATCCTTTGCCAATCATGGATCAAGTGCTTCAGACAGTGACTAGTTCAGAGATGTTATCAATTCTAGATGGCTTCTTAGGATATAATTAGGTTGAAGTTGGTGAAGCAGACCAACAAAAGACTACCTTCACCACACCTTGGGGCACATTTGCATATAGAAGGATGCCTTTTGGCTTGATAAATGTTGGCACCACCTTTCAGAGAGCAATGGACCTTGGTTTCAAGGATGAGATGGGTAAGTTCATTGTGGTATATCTTGATGACTTGACCATCTTTTCCAAGCATCGTTATAATCATATACACCACTTACAACAAGTACTGGAATACTACCATTAGAATGGCATTTCTTTGAACCCCAAGAAGTCTATTTTTAGTGTAATAGAGGGGAAACTTCTTCAACACATTGTGTCTAAAGAAGGCATAAATATTGACTCAGACAGAGTCAAGTATATTCAAGAACTTACCTTGCCTACAAGTAAAAATAGTGTTCATTCTTTTTTCAAAAAGGTGAATTTCTTACTAAGGTTCATCTCTGAGTTTGCTGAGAAGAGTCGACACATTGTAAACATGATGAAAGGGAAGGCCACCTTCAGCTAGACTGAAGAAGTTAAGTCAACATTTGAAGATATCAAGACTTTTATTGCCCACACCCCAACTCTGGTTTGTCCAGACTACAACAAAGATTTCATCATATATAGTTATGCTTCTAAACACACACTTTGAGCAATTTTGGTTTAATAGAATAAAGAGGGTATGGAATCTCCCATTTCTTTCATGAGTTATCATCTCAAAGCTCATGACCTAAAGTATTCAAACATAGAGAAGCATGCTTATGCAGTGGTGAAGGTAGTCAAACATTTTTGCTTCTACATCTTGAATTCACACACTACTGCCTTGGTTCCTGACACCACAGTCAAGTCCATATTAACTCAACAAGAATTTGGGACAAAAAGAGGCAATTAGATTGAAAAGATCCAAGAGTTTGATCTAGATATCAAGCCAACAAAGCTGGTATGGGGAAAAGGTCTATGCCTATTAATTTCTAATAACAAACCAAAAAAAATAGAGCATGAAGAAGCAGAGGTGGAAGACACACCGACAGTCCCCTTTGTCTCCACTACGAATGAGTGGTTTTCAGGTATTGCTCATTTCATTACTTATGGTGAGTGTCCTGCTCACTCATCTTACAAAGAAAGGAGGACTATCAAGTTGAAGGCTACCAATTTTGTCATTTGGGACAATGCCCTGTACAAGAGGAACCTTGATGGAGTGTTCCTTCGCTGTGTAGACAAAGAGCAACAAAGCCAACTTTTGAAATCCTTCCACAATCTATCCTGTGGAGGAAATTTTTCTACTCTTGTGACTACCCACAAAATTCTATGAGCCAGGTATTATTGGCCAACTTTTTTCCAAGATGCATATAAGTGGGTGAGAAAATATGAATTCTGCCAGCAGTTTGTTGGAAGACCCAAGTTGGCTACCCTACCTCTCAAGCTAGTGATCATAGAGGAACCATTCCAGTAATGTAGAATTGATTTTATTAGATCTATGAACCCATATTCAAGTGTTGGACATGATTATGTCCTTACAGCAACTAACTACTTCACTAAGTGGGTGGAAGCAATTCCAACCAAACATGCCACTTCAGAAGTAGTGTGCAATTTCCTCAAGGAGAATATCATTTCCAAGTTTAGAGTCCCAACCAAGATTATTAATCACAATGCAGTTTGTTTGACTTCCTAGGAGATTACACATTTCTATTTATACTATGGGATTACACTCTCCCACTCTTCTAATTACTTTCCACAAGGGAATAGACAAGCTGAATCAAGCAATAAGAACCTAGTGACTATCATCAAGAAGTTAGCAGATGACAACCAAAGGACATGGCATAAAGCATTGGTTGATGCTCTATGGGTAGATAGAATTATAGCAAAGAGAGCAATTGGTATGTCTCCTTTCCAACTTCTTTATGGTATCAATGCTAAGATACCAATCACCTTAGAATTTCCAACCTTGAAATTGGCTAAGGCAATCAAAGATCAGACATATGGAAGCCCCCTTGATAAGAGGATCATGTGCCTGAATGAGCTTGATGAGTAGAGAACTATGGTGGTGGACCAAATCGCTGCCCACCAAAGTCTGGTGAAGAAACTCTTCAACTAGAAAGCAAAAAATTGTGATTTCTAAATTGGAGATCAAGTTATATTGTGGGACAAAAGGAGAGAACCAAAGGGAATGCATGGAAAGTTTGACTCCCTTTAGAGGGGCCCATTTATTATCCATTAGCACAATGGTGAAAATATCTTCCTACTAAAGTATCGAAATGGCACACTCTTCTCTCTGCCTCACAATGGGTAGCATCTAAAACACTTCAATTCTTGAAGTACCAAATCATTTCATCTGTACATATGTATATTTGTATAGTTTTTAGTTCCATTTTATTTTGTTTCTTTTCATTTTTGACACCTTTCATTTTTGGGTAACATGACTCCATAGCCCAATGACACACATGAAGACACTAGAGATTCTGGATTCTACTCCATTCAATTCTTTTTTATAATGGATGGAAGTTCCCCAACTAGAGCCAGCTGTTGTCCCTCAAAAATATTAGCTGGGTTTTGAGACAACATATGAGCTATTTTGGTCCTGAAAGACAAAATTATCTCTTCCCATTTCAAAAAATTATTCTAAACTTCAAAATTGGGAATTATTTAAACTTTTTTAGTTAAAGGGTTCAAAGGTTCAACGATGTCAATAAGCTTCAAGAGTTAAACACTTCGGTCAATAGGTTCAAAGCAGTTGGTTCAACACGGCTTGTTTCAAAGAGCTTGGTTCAAGTAGTCGATTGAATAAATAGAAATGAAAGAATGAACTATTGAACCATTGAACCAAAGTTGGTTCAATCGATCAGTTCAAGTGGTAGGTTCAAAGGAATGCCCCAAAATTTGAAGAGACAACTGCCCTTGTAGAGGGAATTTCTATGGTAAAATTGACTAAGGCAAGCAAAAGCCTAAAACAAAAGCTCGTCAAAGCCTAGCGAATGCTACCAAGTGTCATCTATCAAGCCCCATTTTACTTTGTTTCTAAGAGCTACGAAAGCTACCATGTGTCCCTTGTAAGATAAATGGAATGTGCCAAGTGTCGACATCCGCATGAATCCAAGTGAGTCTCAAGTGTATCTGTAGTGTTTCTAAAGCATAATGGAAGCCACCACATGTCATCTTTTATAGAACTCTAAAAAATCATCCAAAGCCTTTATAAGTTAAGTGGATGGTGCCATGTGTCCTCACCTGTTGCATAGCCAATGCTACCATGTGTCACTTGTTGAGATCAGTGAAAAATCAATTGAGACAAATTATCCAAAAGAATTCGTTCAGACTTTTTGTCCAAAGGAAAAGTCCATCGAAATAGAAAACCCATTGAGGAAATAAAAGCCTAGAACATGCCACATGTCCCTTCTCAAGTTGCAATAGAATGTGCCACATGGCATCGTCTGCATGAATCTAAAATGAGTCTAGAATGCTTCAAAAGGGAAGCTAAAGCTCAGTGGAAGCCACCATGTGTCGACATCTATAGTTTCTTTCTTTGGTCTCTTTATTAAGTAAGGACTGTGGTGGGCCCCCAGTAAGCTACTGAAGTAAACGGAGGATGCCAACTGTCATCCTTTGCAGGATTCTCAAAAGACATTCAGAATATACCACGTATCTCGTTAGAACTCTGTAGAGCATGACAAGTGTTTATATTCACATCTTGAGTTTCTTATAAGTTTCAAAGCTTCTTTCAATAAGCATCTCTTAGAGTCCCATAGATACTACCAAGTGCCTTGATCTATTCTACAGTGGAATGTGACACATGTCAATTGTTAAGACTAGCAGAAAGTGACCAAAGAACAGAGGATCAAATGGAACCAAGGACCCAATTCAATAGCCAAGAAAGGAGGAATAATGAAGAAGACTAGAAATATCCATGCATGAAATATGTTTCTAGAAGCAAACCTCCAAGTGGACATTTGAGGACATAAATATTCAATGGTGTGACCCATTTCTCTGCATTGAGAAAAGCAAATGGGAAAATACGCCTTATTCTAGCATATCTTCTTGATAGAATTTAAAATATATTGAATGCAACATGATGTGTTACTGTTCCTAAGTCTTTCTTGGAGGGCTATATATTGGACTCTCTCTTATTGTTTTAGGGATATCTCTCTTGGTTATCAAAAATTAAACTCTGCCTAAATTGAAAGGCATTACTGAGCCTTTGAGCTCAGATTGTCAATCATATTTTGTTATTTGAATAAGAAAACAAGTGACCTTTTAGACTTTGTGCTAGAATAGCTTGGTTGTTAGGGAAATTATTTTTATGTCTATTTCCTTAATACATTTTCTTTCCACTTAAGTGAATAAGTAGAGCTAGTGGAGGTGACAAAGAAGGTGTCTTGAAGCCAGTTACTTTTAGACTTTGTGTTGTCATAATTGTCTTTAGTGTGTGTTTATTTTATATTTCTATGTAAAGAACCTTGGGATGACTTTGTGCCCTCATCGTTCTTCGTATTTCACTCTTTGGCAATTGAAGTGGAGACTTTGTGCCTCATTTCATCCTGTCGTGTTACTACACCCTGTTACAGTTATGTGTCACCACTTGAAAGGTTCCTTTTGTCTGCCAAATAGTACTTCTGAAAGAAGATGAGTGCCTTTTGTCATTTCATCAAGATTCCTCCTTTGATTTGTGTACATCATCTCTGAAAAAAGAGAGATGGATGGTTTATGCTATCCTTGAGTGTTATTATATATATATATATATATATATATAGCTCCTACATATCTACATGGAACCTCCCCTTGATGAGAGGAGAGATTAGTCCCCTTTTGATGTGGTAAACCTACACATTTGGCCGACCAATCTTCCTATTGTGGTTGATCAGACCTATTTTGTTTATCAGTATGTTGATTAACAAAATATTCACCCAACAAAATTGATCATATCTTTAAACATCGATCATTGATCTTAAGTTTGTTTCCACAATCTGATAGTCTTCATTTGAACTGGTTAGCTTTAAAATGTGTATATTCAATAAATCTCTGATAGGATCACATTCTCCATTGTATCCTTGTACACTTTCTATCTTTAACTATTTCACTTTAAAATGCATTTTTTAGATCATTTAATCCATGCTCTCATGTGTCGTTAGATATTCAAACTAACATGATCTTTACTTTTATCTTGATGTTAAACATTGAGTTCTTTATCCCATCTCATTATTTCTTGAGTCTTTAGAATGCTTATGCTCCATTAATCTTCTCAAACTTGCTTAATCTTTAAATTTCCACTATGTTGATAAACTTTGAGAACTTTATCCCATTTATTCCACTCACTCTATTGGTTGTCCTTTACACGATCACCTGCTCACCGTTAAATATTTTGACAAGATCGATATTTATCTATGATTATCTCTCAAGAATGTGACACTTGGCATTAGTGCATGCCTTTTACACATTATTGTGAGTTCCCACTATTAAGATACTTGGAAATCCCACATTTCTCATTGACCTTTTGACTTTAAACTTCTTCATAGATTTATTGTGCAAGCTCTATGATTGTGACACTTGTCACTGGTGCATTTACTCAGAGGTGCTTTTGACAAATTTACTTCATTGCACATCATTAGATCTTCAATATACTATTAATCCTTGACCATTGATCAATCTAGAACAAATCTTAAGTTAAGGACTTAGGAAATATAAAATTTTAGAACATTTTCTCGAGCTAATAATTACTAGGTCGAAGGGGTCTATTTTACAACAACAAGGGATTAAGATATAACTTAAGCTACTAGGTCCCATATATATTTATTCAAAATCAAAATACAAAATATTATAAATGTCATAGCTTAAACCCTTAGGGTTTATCTGGGAAATCCTATAATGTCTAAGAGCAAAGATAATACAATTCTAGACTCATCACTCTTCATTTGAACCTACAGACCATATATCTAAGATGTTCATGAAAAACCCAGAACAAATCCTCTATTTGTTTTCTTTGAAAATGTCCATAAATGGATTTTTAAAAGCATGATAACTTTTCAGGACCTTTTCTATATTTGACTAAGTATGGGGACCATTTCAATATGCCTAGAAGGCTAACTTTTCACCTACATAACTCTTGTCGTGCTTAGTCGCATGACCTATAATTTGGTGCATAAGATCCTCTTACATAGGGGATTATATCCATATATTAATCTATTCCTAAATCTTCATACATGAAATATATGACATTATAAAAATGCCTACTTATCTATTTCTTGCAATCCACAAATTTGACTGTGTGGGAAAACACTATCAAAATGCCTGGGAGACCAAATTTTCTCATGCATATCTTTTATCGTGATACATCACATCACTTAATATTTATTGCATATAAACTAGGCACAAAAGTGAATAAACCCATATAATAATTTTGTCCTAACACTTCTATATGTGTAAATTTTTACCTCATCAATATGCTTACTTGGCTCTGCTTGAACCCTTTTGCAAATTTGGCTATGTATAGAAACTTAGTGAATTTTGTCTAAGTAGCCAACTTTGCATCACCATATCTTCTACTACACTTTAGTGCATGACTTCAAATTTGGTGCATAATAACTAGGGATTAATGTGATCATAACCATATGACCATCTTCCTTAGACTCATCCACACATGGTAATGGTGATGTTATTAAAATTCTTTCTCAAATTTTCTTGTCATAGACCCAAAATCTCTAGATGATCAGTATGAAGAACCAGATGAATTACACTAATGCACATACTCATTCAAATCATCCTTGAACTCTGATAATATCCTTTGAACATATTAAAATCACCATAATAGGCCCTAAACATTAATTGCATGCTCATAATATCCTTTTTAACATCAATGACAATCATATTGCCAACAATGTCCCCCTTTGTCATTGATGGAAAAATAAATGCTCTGATATTCTAATATTTTGATCCTTCTCTAGAATTGATTACATTGGATTCTAATGATTATGATGTAAATTTGTTCATACCAAACTTGTTCCCCCTTAGGTAATGGCACATTTGCCTAATACTCAACTTGGACACTTGCTCTGCCTCTTTGACATTTGCACTTTTTCTCCAAACTTTTGTAGAGAGCATTTTTTATTTTTATCCCCCTTTGACATCAATGGCAAATAGACTCTTTCTCAATATATGTCCAAATGTTTCTTCCCCTTTATTAAATAAAGGATTTTGTCTAATAATCTATAACCATCAACTCATTATAAATTTGCAAAAATATTCATACCTGAGTTGCCTTTTCTCTCTTCTTTCAGGGATTAACAAAGCTTCTATGAGACTCCCCCCAGAGTCATGCCCTATCACTATTATCTAGTGATGTGATGTAGGAGCCACCATTCCCAACTTATATCTTAGATACTCAAATTGTTCCTTGAGAAGAGGTTTGGTGAATATGTTTGCAATTTGATCTTGATTTGGCACATACTCTATTATGATCTCTTGATCTACAACCTTTTCTCTTCAAAAGTGATACTTAATTCATATGTGCTTGGTTCTAGAATGCATCAATAGATTCTTTGATATATTAATATCACTTGAATTATCACAAAGAATAGAGATAAGTGTCTTGTACTCTACATTGATGTCTTTGAGTGTTTGTTTCATCCACTAGACTTGAGTGCAACATGACACTACTGCCACATATTCTACTTCTATTGTAGAAAGAGTAGCTGACTCTTAATTTTTGCTCAACCATGAAACAAGTCTATTTCCAAGGAAAAATGTAACGCTACTATTGTTTCTTCTATCATCCACAATTACTACCTAATTAGTATTTGTATATGTTATCAAAGTGAAATATTTACTTTTAAGATACCATAAACCATATTCAATTGTGATTTTGATGTATCTAAAGATCCTTTTCATTGCATTGACATGGGACTCTTTAGGAGTAGCTTAAAATCTTGAAACCATGCACACTACTTACACGATATCATATCTTGATATAGTTAGGTATAACAAGTTACCTATCATTGATCTGTACATAGTCTATTTTGCATCAAGGGACTCATTCTCTTTGCTCAACTTACATCTAGTTATCATGGGAGCACTAAATAGTTTAATATCTTCCATTCCAAACTTATTGAGCATCATCTTAGCATACTTAGTTTTAGATATAAATATCCCTTCATTATTTTGTGTTATTTTTAGACCAAGGAATAAAGAAATTTCTCCAAGCATAGACATCTCAAACTCACTTTACATTTGTGTAGCAAATTCTTCACACATTTTTTTATTACTACCACCAAAGATGATGTCATCTACATATACAACAAAAATCAACATATGCTCACCTTCTAATTTGAAGTATAGACTATTATATGCACACCCTTTATTGAATCTTTGTTGTTGCAGGTACTAGTCTAATATTGAATACCATGCCCTAGGTTCTTATTTTAGACCATATTGAGATTTCTTTAGTCTACATACATTTTTATAATAATTGAAAACGTTTAGGTTGTTCTAAGTAGACTTCCTCTTATAGGTTCCCATTTAAGAAAGTTGACTTAACATCCATTTGATAGGCTTTTAATTTCCTATAAATAGAAAATGCTAAAACATTCTTATGGCTTCCAATCTAGAAACTAGAGAAAACATTTCCTCAAACTTCGTGTCCTCAAATTTTTCATATCCTTTACACACCAATCTTGCTTTATTATTATGACAGCTCCATCCTTGTTGAGCTTGTTTATAAAGACCCACTTTGTAACTATTACATTGTTGTTTAAAGGTCTTGGAATTAATTTCCATTTCTTATCAATTTAGCTCAGTTCTTCTTCCATGGATTTTAGCCAATTCTCATCATTGATGGCTTCAACATAGTTCTTAGGCTCAATTTTAGACATTAGAGCAAAACTTACTTGTTCCTTGTTTTGTGTAACTCTTCTCCTTGTCTGAACTCCTTCATTCTTATTTCCAATTATCTTCTCTATAAAATGATCCTTTTGAAAAAATATTGAAGGTTCATTTTCATTTACTTCCTCATGCCCTTCATTAATTTCTTCCTCTTCAAAATCTAATTTCCTTATAGTAGATTTCTTTGTCATGTTCAGCATGTTTCATGTTTTCTTCAACCTTGACATTGATTCTCTTTAAAATCTTGGGTAGCATTTTATTATAACAAATGTAGGATTTGATTTAGGTGGAATAACCAAGAAATAGTACTTCATCACATATTGATTCAAATCTTCCCAATTTGTCATCTTTTATCTTGATGTAGCATTTGCTTTCAAATACTTTCAAGTACTTAACAAAGGTAGGTTTTCCATACCATAGTTCATAGATAGTTTTGCCATTATTTACCCTTATTTAGAATCTATCCAAGATATATATTGTTATTTGGGCTACTTATCTCTAGTATCCATTAGATAACTAAGCCTCTTTTAACATTATTATGGCCATCTCCTTGACTGTCATGTTCTTTCTTTCAATGACTCCATTCTACTGTGATGTCCTTGTTGTAGGGTAATGCCTTTCGATACCATGCTTTTCACAATACTCTATGAACTCATTTGAGGTGAATTATCCACCTTTATTAGATCTTAAGCATTTTATTTTTCATCCAATCTCATTCTCCACTATGGATCTAAAGATCTTGAATCTCTCAAAATGTCTATGATTTATCCTTCAAAAAAGTTACCCATGTCATTCTTGAGTAATCATCTACAAATAAAATGAATTATCTCTCTCATTTAGATATTCTTGTCTTAGTACAACCATAAATCTTAGTATGAACTAATTCTAGAGGCATTATAGTTGCATACTCCTTTGTTTGAAATCTGACCCTTATTTGCTTGCCTAGTTGGCAATCTGTACAAGTAGTGTCTATAGGTTTGATTATTTTAGGCATGTGTCTAACACATTTATTTGAGCTCACTTTGACTAGGTTATCAAAGTTGGCATGACCCGTTATTCTATGCCATAACCAAATCTCATTAATCTTTCCTATCAGGCTGTTATTACCATTCACTACAACAAGATTATAGATATTGCTTTCAGTTCTTTTCCCTTTCTACAACTAGTCTTCCATATCTCTTTAACTTTTAGCCTTCTACATTAAATATGACCTTATATTCATTATCACACATTTGGATGACACTTAGTAGATTATGCTTCAATCCTTCAACATAATGGACATCATGTGTAGTTATTTTTTCATCTATGTACAAAGTTCCTTTACCTATGATCTTTACTACAATGTTATCTCCCAAGCTGATAGATCCTTATTTACATTTATTCAATTTGATGAACTTTCTCTTAGTACCTGTCATATGTTTTGGGCAACCACTATCTATTATCGACAAATTTTGCTCCTTAGGATGGAGTGTTGTTTGAGAAGTCATAGATTGATCTTTCACTTTCCACACATCTTTGGGTTTCTTATCTAGCTTATTTTTCTCCTTTTCAAAGACTTGTGAAACTTTGTTCACACTATGAGGCATGCCTTTCTTCTTACTTTGTGTTTTGGGTCTTCTAAAGTTTGTTCTACATTGTTAAGATATGTGACCAAAATTATTACAATTATAACATATTACATTTATATCTAATAAGGGAATAAATGAATTTCTACTTAAAAACTTTATTCTCCTTTTAGGTAAAACTCTACAATCAATATCCCTATTACCAAACTTATTACAAGTATAGTAATAACAATAGAAAGATGAAGAATACCTAATTATATCATTTATTTGTGAAGTAAGAGGAGCTCTTCTTAACTCTATCTTTTCCAAGTGTCTCACTTTTGTGTATCCATCTACATCAGCTACCTTTGTCTTCTTATTTTAATCACACTTATTTTCTCCTTCACCTTTCTTCACATCAGCTATGTTTCAATCTATATTTGTATCCTTGAAATTCTTCTCTTTCTTTTCCCCTAATTTTCTTTCTGCTTTAAAGTTGTCATATAGGTTAGTAGATGTACTAGTTATGGAACTTTTTCCTTTTTCATAAACAAGACCTGATATTTTTTTGAAGGCTTTTGAAATTTTATCAATTCATCAATAATGTTTGATCCTCCTATCAACTTCAACCTTTTTGTCTAGTTATCCTTTAGATTTCTCAAGCTCTTTTCTCAAAGCCACTAGCTCAGCTTCTAACTTCATGCACTCATCATATTTAGATTGTATTTCAATTTTGATGGCATATTCTATTATTTTAGCCTCTTCAACTTGTGTCTTTAGGATAACCACCATCTGATCAACATTTTTGAGACTTTTATCCATTTTCTCAATTTATTTTTGTCCAAGCTTCTTTTATTTTGAGCTCTCTTTTCTTAGCTTATAAATTTCCTCTAAAACACAGATGAGTTCACACTATAGATCCGCTTCTCCTTTGTCTTCCTCTAATTCTCAAACTTCTTCTTGATCCGTAGAATTTGATCCTATTTTCATGAATAGGACATCCTTTTCCTTAGCCATAAAAGTACAGTCATGGTCATCATTAGAACTATCACTTTCATCCATTGAATCATTGTCTTCTTTTGTGTATAGACCTTTCTTGTTTTTGAAGAAGTTCTTCTTGTAATAGTGAGTATTGACCCTTTTAATATTCTCTTCTTACTCAGAGTTATCCTTCTTGTTATAAGGGCATTTAGCAATAAAATATCCTACATTACCATAGTTAAATCATTTAAAGGGTAACTTACCTATGTACTTTCTAGAACCTCTCTTTAATCTTCTGACAAAGTTAGATTCTTCTTCATTAGTCTCTTATGATCTAGATGTAGGAGCTTATACCTTTATTGGTTTATATGATTTGAATGCAACTTCTCTCTTTAAAGTATCTATCTCTCCCATTCTCATCTCATAGCTTGTGAAGGTTCCATGCAACTCATCAAAATTTAGTTTATCTAAATCTCTTACTTCCTTTATTGTATAGATTTTTGATTTATTTATTTATGGTAGAGATCTTAGGACCTTATTAATAGTGACTTAATCTTTCATATATTCTCTAATACATCTAATTACATTGACTATTTCATCTACTATGAGGAGGTAGTCTATAACTTTTTCTTTTTCATTCATTTTAAGTCTTTCAAACTTGCCTTTGAATGTTTGTAGCTTAGCCTACTTTACCTTGTCATCACCTTCATAGATGTAATTCAATTTTTTTGTATATCTTGTGCATTTTGACAATACAACACTCTGACAAACTTTGGAATAGATAATCCACAAATGATGGAATTCTTTGCCTTAACATTGTTCTCATATGCTTTCTTGGTATCTTGATTAGTAGGAGTTATAGCAAGGGATGTATATATATTTACCACAAATATCCATACATCAAACCCTAATAAGGATTACTATGTTTCCATTCTTATGCTCCAAAATACATAGTTTGATTTATCAAAGAGAGGTACCTTATTTGATGAAGAGCCTTCTTGACTAGCCATTTGTGTTTATCATCCAAGATCTACTTGAGTTGATTAAGCTTCTTTAAATGAACCAGTACTTTGATACTAATTATTGGAACACAATTATATAATAAGAGGGAGGATGAATCAATATATTGATAAACTTAGTCCTTTTCAAAACATTTTAATGTAGATTGAAACTATATGTAGAGATCATAAACACATAAATAGACACAACACTAGATATATTATGGAAAACCCAATATGGGAAAAAACCACCATGATAATAGTTGCTAGAAGTTACCATTCTAATCCAACCTCATAATAAATAACCTCACTACTTACAATGTTTAAGGGCACAAACCCTAAGGAGACACTGATCCCCTTGGATTAATAGCACCTACTCTAAGGAATCACCCACTCCCTAACTGAACACCAACTTATCTTGTTTGATGACACCAACTAATCAAATCTATTATGGAGATATAACTCCAAATTATAATGTTGATTCATAAAAGAATTCAATCTTAATTCTTTGTTATAGTTTTGATCTGTAATTACTCATGCTCTACACATTATCTTCTCTTCTCTTATCTATTCACCTTTGGTTATGTGTCTCTAAAATTTATCTATTTAACACACTTCATCAATATCTTACTCTCTACCTCTCTCTCTCAATTTACATCTACTCAATAGCAATAGCAATATATTTGGAAGTTTTTCCATGTATCTTAGATGTCATATATATGAGCATTTGATCTAGTGTTCTGTATCATCTCTATGTTCACACTAGTTTACTAACACATCATGCTCTATTTTGGACTTAGATCATTATTACTTGAACTACAAGTTTCCCATGTCTTGAACTCCTGCTCCACCACCATGATTATTGGTATTTTACCATATAAAGCATATATTGACTACTATTTTTGATGCACATGCATTATTACATAGACTTGATCAATTATATCAATCAATCTCATTATCTATCTTGTAATATGTGGTTTACTTTCATGTTTCTGCATATTCCTATGCTTGGCCATTAGACCGATCATATCTTCAAAGATCAAACATTGATCTTAAGTTTGGCACTATGATATGATGGTCTTCATTTGAACTACTCAACTTTAAAATGCATCTATTCGATTGATCTTTGATAGAATCACACTCTCTATTGCATCTTTATACACTTTTGGACTTTAATTGTTTAACTTTAAAATTCATCTATTATATAATTTTATCTATTCTCCCATGTGTCATTAGATATTCAAACTAGCATGATCTTTACTTCTATCTTGACACTAAACATTAAGCTCTTTATCCCATCTCACTACTTCCTGAGTCTTTGGAATGCTTACACTCCATTGATCTTATCAAAATTTCTTGGTCTTTAACTCACCATAGTGTTGATAAACCTTGAGCACTTAATCCCATTAAGTCCACTTGCTCCATTTGATCTCCTTTGCATGATCACCCACTCACCATCATATCTTTTGATAAGCTTGATTTTTATCTTTGCTTAGCTCTTGAGAATGTGGAATTTGGCATTAGTGCAGACCATTTGCACATTGTTGTTATTTTTTACTATTGAAACAGTTGGAAATATTTCATTTCTCATTGAACTTTTAAATTTAAACTACTTCATAGATTTACTATGCAAGCTCCATGATTGTGACACTTTTCATAGGCACATTTACTGAGAGGTGCCTTTGTCAAATTGAATTCATCACACATCATTGGATCTTTAAATTAAGATTAAACACTAACCATTGATCTATCTAGAACACATATTAAGTTGAGGATTTAGGAATTATAAATTTTTAGAACATTTGCTCAAGCCAATAATTACTAAGTTAAAGGGGTCAATTTTATAATGATGATAAGGGCTTAAGACATAACTTAAGCTACAAGGTGTTACCTATATCTAGTCAACATCAAAATATAAAATTCTATGAATTTCATAACTTAAACCCTTAGGGTTTATCTAATCAAACCTATAATGTTTGAGAGCAAAGATAATTCAATTCTAGACTCATCACTCTTCATTTGAACCTATGGACCATATATCTAAGATGCTCATGAAAAACCCACAAAAGATCTTCTATTTATTTATTTTATATATGTCTATAAATGGTCCTTATAAAATAATGACAAATTTTTAGGACATTGTGCAAATTTGACTAAGTATGGGGACCATTTCAATATGCCTAAAAGGCTAACTTTACACCTACATAACTATTGTTGTGCTTAGTCACATGTCCTAAAATGTGGCACATAAGAACCTCTTAAATAAGTGATTCCATGCATATATTAATCTACTCCTAATGTCTCCATACATGAAATATATGACATCATAAATATGTTTGCTCAGCTATTTCTTACAATCTACACATTTGACTTTGTGGGAAAACATAGTCAAAATGCCTAGGAGCCCAACTTTGCTCATACATATATTTTGTCTCACTATATTTCATAACCTAAGATTCAGTGCATATAAACTAGGCACAAAAATTAATAGACCAATATAATTATTTTATCCTAATAGCTCCATGTGTGTAAATGCTAACCTCATCAATATGCTTACATGGCTCTGCTTGAACCCTCTTGCAAATTTGGCTAAGTATAGAAACTTAGTAAATTTTATCTAAGTAGACAAATTTTCATCCCCATATCTTCTATCATGATTTAGTGCATGACTTCAAACCTGGTAAATAATAACTAGGGACTAATGTGATCATAACCATATGACCAACTTCCCTAGACTCATCCATATGTGGTAATGGTGATGTCAGCAAATTACCTTATCAAATTTTTTATCATAGACCCAAAATGTTTAGATGATCAATATGAAGAACTAGATGAATTCCACTCATGCACACAATCATTCCAATCATCCTTGACCTCTGATAAGATACCTTTCATATCTTCAAATCACCATACTAAGCCCTGACATCAATGACATACTCATAATGTCCATTTTGACATCAATGATAATCATATTTCCAACATCTATACCTAAGTTAAATTAATTTGAAGACATTAAATGAATCTTGGACTATATTTAATCTATTATTTAAGGGTACCAATATAGGATCTCTACATTGAAAACCACCATGGTTTTGAATTTTCTAGACAATCAGTTGGTTATAGGAGTGAATATTTATTTTTATGACTTCATACCCTAATACAAGTTCCATCACTATAATTTTTATACTGTTAAAATTTATTAATAATTTATTTTTACATTAGCTAATAGGATTTTTATCACACATTATAACCCTCCCATCCGCCTCATATATTTTATAACAAATAGATTCCCATATTGATTGTTTGTTGACCATGCCATTGATGTATTAAATACACATGTTCAATGTCACATATGTATCACCTAAGTAAAAATAATATTATAATTCATACTTTTTGGTATTTAATGTACATAAAACAAACAATACCATACGAATTAAATAGCTTGAATGAAATGACCAATTTACCATTGCAGTTATGGTTTCATAGTTAAACACTGAAGAAGGAACAAATCAATAATGAAATAGGAAACTAGTAGACTAATTTCCTCAAACCTTAACCATAATAAATTTATGGGTTCAACTTGACTTTAAAAATGGCAATGTTGTACACCACTACATAATGTTTTCTGGGTTAGTGTAAATTATGTTCATTCTAATTTATCCATCAATCCAAGTCATGTAATTATTTGGATTATACTTTAAAAATATTTGTGATGTGATTCAATAGTTTTTTTAATTAATTTCAAGTTTATTAATTTTAATGTAATTATTTTATCAACTCATGTACTTCTTATAATTGATTGACTTTTACTTAAACCAATGTAATTGATTAGAAATATATATGATGTAACTCAATTGTTTATGGGTTAGTGTAACTGTGTTCATTATAATATATTCATTAGTTCAATTGATGTAATTCATATTACAATTAAATGAACCAGACTTATTATATATATATATATATGATGTAACTAATTATTTAGGGGTTAGTGTCATGTATTTTAATTCTAATACACAAACAACTCAATTCATGTTATTTATTAGACTAAACATTACCATTTTTATTTTAATTTTATAGATAAATAAGGGTTAGAGGGATCTATTTCTTTGTAAATAAAATTAAAGTATATTAATTAAAGATATAATTAAAACAAGTCTAAACTTGGATAAAAAATCTAATTTTACTAAATGTGCCACCCTTAAATTGCATTAAAAACTATACTAACCCACAAAAATTATCTAAGAACTATCCTAATTAGATGTCATCTACCCATCAACTACCCCCCTCCCCCAGGTTAGACCTTGTTTCTCTTCGAAGATAATGTAATCCATCATCCACTATAATACACCATCAATAGAATTCAAAACATCCATTTGTAACAATTTTACTTTTGTTTTCCTTTATTTATGCATAATTGTACCAAAATTTGGTTTATATAAGAGAGCCTTAGTAAAGAGATTTAGCATGGATGAATTGAAGATAAATAATAAGGTGAATGAGACTAATTATACAGTAAATAATTATCCCCATCTAGGCATGACATTATGTTGTGTTATTTCAAAATTTATTATTATTACATCAAATATTCATTACTCACGACTAGCTCCCACAATTTATTCCTATCAATGTGGGTTAGTTCTTTCCACCATTGATGCTTTATTCCTACTCAAAATATAATCTAACAATAATTGAATTTTGTTAGCATTACTATAAGGGGGACCATTTTGAGACAAATGTTAGAAATGAAATTATACTTTCATCTCAAATTTCCCCTACTTTATTATTGTTTATTTTAATATAATATTTTTCAAGAAATAATTTATCTAAAGGGGAAAAAATTATCCTATTTTTTTTATTTTTAAGGGAGCTTCTTTATAAGAGGTGGACACATCAAGGGTTGAATCAAAGAATAAAGATCAAGAGCTGGATATGGTGGACCTTATCATGGTCAATTTTCAAGAAGAGATGCAGGAAGGGATATATAACCAGTCTTGGTAGTTGTATGTCTTATGTTAATGGCTCTCCAAAATAAATCTTGTCTCTTTCACTATTGTGAAAGATACATTGAACCTTGTCTATCTTGACATATTTGAATAATAGGACACATGAATAGGTTTCATAGGTGGCTACGATAGAGGAACAGAGTAATCAATACCAATGAGAGTTTGTTGTAGGTCATCTTCATTTGTTTTTTATATTTTACAATAATGGATAATGGGTCATATATAGGGGATGTTGAATCCCCTATTTTCTATCACTTTGAAATGGAGTTACATACCCTATTTAAATTTTGATATGGTTATAGATAAAATATGTAGTGGGTTTGTTGATGTCATATCAATAAATTGAGCAAAGTCTATGCATGATGAGGGGTAGAGAAGACATTGATTGAATTTGGGTGTGGTATGTCATGAAGATGGATTTTAACTTGTGTATTATGAATTTTAAATTAATGATGGTTCTGAATACAATGTTAGCATTTGAATAATGGTTTATCCATAAATCTCATATTTTTTAATTAGAGACTACATTCTGAAGACCCAAATCGAATGTCATTGAAGATAGTAAAAGAGGAAAAAATGTATATGAAGACAACCTCAACCTTGAGTATTATAATATTATTATTCCACGTCAACTATTATAAAGGTAATATTTTCATCATATCTACCAATCCCTTCACAATTAGTCTTCTCAAACTGGAACTACTTCTTCTACAGAATGTGTTAAGCATTATTAGATGTAGATAGAGTATTCTTTGTTTGAGGATTACTATGTAAGCATGTTAGGGTTGGGATGAATACAAATATTGAGATGAAGAGTTAATAAAAATAGAGGATGATGAAATTGCATCAAATGAAAAATATAAAGTGGAAGAAAAGCTTCTAGTTAAGGACAAGGATGTTGTAAAAAAGGTTCCTAAAATTATAGGAAAGGGTATGCCCAAATAGAGTATTGGATTCCATAGGTGCATTTGGAGAGTAAATATTGTTATAACTAAAAATTATAAGATTAAAAACACCAATGTGTGGAATAATTATTACTATAATAAACGGGGTAAGAAAAAAATGGCTAGTATTGATATTATTTTATTAAAATATGTGATCAACATAACTTCTATTGTTATGGTTCATGATAAATTTTATTGTTCTTGGGACATGAGATTTTGTCTCTCCAAAATATAAAAAGGCAAAAAAAGTTGAGCTTGGTGATGATAGGTTAACAAATTTCAAAATTATGTTGTAAAAATACTTAGATATAAAACCTACAACGTAAGGTTATTTAATCATTTGTCCCATCTTACTTTTGATAGAATCTATTCTCAATTTATTAAGCTCTAAAGTGTGTAGCATTTGAAAAAAATGTATTGGCCAAACATGAATTGTGATGGTTATTATATAGAGATTAATTGCCATAAATATAATCATATTGTTGAGTTTTATTAAATTTATGAGGACCTTATGGTTTAGATAAATGAATAAGTGCACTAAGGAAAAGTCACTAATACTTTCTCCCCAAGAGTGTTTTAAAAAACATCATCAGTTTTAGATAGACTATTCTCATCACATGGGTCTATGTGCACAGCCATCTTATCTCAGTACTTATTTCACATCTTAGCCTTTGAAATATGTTGCTTTGACTCTTAAATTATCCTTAAAATAATCCTATGAAATTTGTCTCCTTGAAACATGTCGCCTTGCTACTCAAACTAGCTTATAAAATGTCTGTGTAACATTAAGATATGATTGTTCTTTTATCTAATTATCTTTTCAATGTCTTATTAAACCTACCCTACACCATAAATTCCATATATCATCTTTATATATTTGGTATAAGTGAAATGCTTCTAATTTCCTTCTATTCCATGTTAACCTATAGACTTACTAATCCTTCTCTCTCATTCTATCTTTGACATCACATATAACTATCTAACCATAGTGAATGCATTGTTATAGAAATATTATGAGCTAATGGGTTTGATGAGATTATAAATGTCTATCTTCTTATCCCATTTTATATATGTTTTATGAAAATATTGTAAAAGAGTGGCTATTTTATTCGTAGGAGATGTAAACTCAATTATGTCTCTCAATGTTATTAGAATTTATTAATATTCTAATAGTGAATTTTCATTTAGATGGTAGACATGATTTTACTCCATTATATGGGACTGATTATAACTAGCCTTGTAGTTATTATAGGAAGTAATCTAGTAATTAGTTGAGGGTACATTTAAATACTAGAATATAAGCATTGGTGAAACATATTATGTAGACTACAATTTCTCCAGTCAAATAATGTTAAAATACAAATATTTTCTCTCTTACTTGAGATAAAAGATTGTAAATTGAAATATGTGAGGGTATAGGACCTTTACCATCCATATTACTGAGGTAAAACACCCGTTATTATAACTTCTCTTCATATTTTTATCACCTAAAATAGGTATTATGCATTTATGGATCATTTTATTCACTAGAATATAATTTTTGATTACAAAATGGCTAGAGATTCTAGAGTTACTTCCAACAAGTAATTTAATATATATATATATATATATATATATATATATATATATATATATATATATATATATATATATAACATACAACATCATTAGGTATGTTACTTATTTGAGATAGTAGAGTGTAGCATGAAAATTCTAAAGGTAGGAACCCAAGCCTCCAAATTATCTGATGCAAGTTTTCCCATATTATTATTATTGTTCTTTACACTATTTTACACTTAATTTTGTATAACTTGAAATTATTAATAGGTGTTTATATATTTTTTATTTCACTAGAATGGCATTTCTTATGAGAAACATGAAGACTAAATATTAGATGCTTTATGAATGTTATTGTCACTAGTTGTATTCTTTTCATTGGTTTACAAACCCAATTTGGTCTTATGAGAATAATAAGTATCTTAATTGAATGGATGAAGTGAAATCAATCACTCCCTACCCATATTATGTGGTTGTGTATGTATATGTAAGTGTGTGGAAGGGAATTTTTTTTTAAATTAATAACTTACCTTAAAAAGATGGGGTATGTGCACATACCAGTGCAAAATTTAGAGTAAGAAGTGAGAGTAGCACTTGATGAACCGTAAATAAATGCTAGAGATGATAATGTCTTTTTTTTAAATCCTAAAATTAGAGAAAAATCCTCTCAATTTATGGATAATTAGACCAATATAACTATTTAATTAAGGGAAAATTTATGAGTTATGACAAATACTCAATGAAGGCTCTAGTCCAGAAATTGATGAGTAGTATGCTGATGTGAGCTATGATAGAATTGACATTTTAAATTCACTATTTATTATAACCACACTAGTAATATTGAGATAAAACATGAATATAAGTATTGTATTTTAATTTTTACAACACATTTATGCAATAAGGGTTCCAAAATTGATAAAAATGAGCCATCAACTTGGTTTAGAGGTTAGTTGCTTCTAGTAAAACCCAATCACAAACTCACATATGGTGTATTCCTTAAAGTCTTCCTCTTACCTCATCCCAAGAATAATTTTCCATGATAGGGTCTAAACCACATGACTCCTCCTATTGTATATGTAACTAGGGATGTATATTTTTTGAATAATAATACCATCTACCAAATGTCATTTGGGAAGAAATGCAATGAAGATGAGTTGGGATGAAGAATATTCAAAGATGTTTTGGATGGATGGGATCCTTTATCTACCCTAATTAATTAAATAAATTATATTCATCTCTATTATTGGCTTTATTTTTAAAGACTAAAGTGAAAACAAGTCGAGATTATTCAGTATTTTCATTTGTTTCTTGATAAAAAAAAGTGGAAAAACATTTTCAAAGAAGGAAAAATGATACTAGTTTGGATTGTGAGGATTTTATGGATATGTTGTTTTCCTTTTCTAAAGATTAATCCATGGAGTTCAAAATGTAACTATTGTATGTGTAAACCTCTAATCTCTCCAAATTCACATTTATGTTTTTTTTTTTTTTTTTAATTTTTATGCAAAATAATTATTCCTTAGCACTGCATTTAGTAATTATTGAAATAATTTTAGATAGTTACCCTTATAATGGAAAACTGAGCCTAATATTTTGTGGGTCTTTTTTGGTTTTGTAAAAAAATTAAATAGAATTATGAATCAAATAGATCTTAAATGGAGCCAATTTTATTAGGGCCATAAATAGGGACTAATTTCCCATAATCTAACATATAATGACAATATAACTCATATTTAATACCTAATTTTCTACAAATATAAATTTAATATTTTGGATTTTATTTTATTTTTTAATCACCTAAAAGTGGTATTTGAATTCTAAGAGTGTTGGTTGAGTTATCATATTCTTATCTTAGCCCTAGACCTATCCTAGAGCCTTTGACACACTTTTCTAGTCATTATGCAGACCAAAGACACTTATAGTTAGCTCAAACTTAGTCCTATGACAACCTTCCTAGATCCTAATCTAGTATGCCTAATAGTCTACCAGGTGGACATTAACACCACATTTGAGACACTATAACCACATGGCACTAGTGTCTTAAACTGGGTGCTAGTATCCTTTTCCCAAACTCTATTGATTGGATACTTTTTCAAATGTGTACCCCTCCTAAGGTCAGTCTAAGCACATTTATTATCCTCTCAATCTATAAATCTCTATAAATATAAGTGTATTTCAACTTTATTCACTATATGGAAAATAGATACAAAAGTTTATTCAAAAAATAGATAAGTTGAGAAAAATTAATATATTTAATCCCTACTATACCCTACTTATGCATACTACCATCTAAAGCATCCCTAAGCCTAAATTTAAAATATTTCAAAGCTCAAGCACATTCAAGGCATTCAAGTACACACTCATTTTAGAATTCACTTGAACTTCCACCAAGCACTAGGTGGAAAAGCTACATCGATCTTGATCCCACCTCAGAGTATTTATATGTAAGAAAATATCTTCATAATGGGATGTTAAGGATGTATATATTATCCTACTAACAAACACACATTTATTTATCATGCCACACGTATAAGGTGTATTAGGTTTTTCACACTAAATCATGTTTTCTAGGCAAAACAAAGAGTTCAAGAATTCATGTGCATAGGAATGGGACCTAAAAACATAGGATCATGTGCTCCTAGCAAATATAAATAGTAGTATAAAGAGGACACTATATCCACTTTGAGGACATGATAGTAGTATGGAGTTAGTGAGGCGCTACTATCTAGTGAGTAAATGGATCTTGGGACCCTATTGATGATAATCATACCTATCTAGAACTAAAATTTTAGAACCCAAATCATCTATGATAGCCATTTTACAAATAATTATTTTTTTTATTCATATTTATTACTATTTTTAGAGAGTCAAAGAATGATTAATAAATTAGTACCTAATTATTGCATATTATTTAACTAATTTAGACATCTTATCCCTTTAATCTAAACATAGGATTTACACTTGTAAAACCCTAAAAGGTTAAATATTTTATTGAACCCAACTGGCTTTACATTTTACTTCAAACCTTAGCTCGCATTAATCCAAATTTTTTCACAATAAATTAGGGATGCATACTTTTGATGTTCTATTTTTTATAGACAAACTATCTAAATTAAATCAATTTCATATAAGGGTTTTAATTTATTTACATATAATTTAAATTATTATAAAGAAACCCTAAACCTAGATGCTCTTATGGTTTATATCCTTTTTTCTCTTATTTTCATTATCTTCTATTATTTTTTTAGAATTCATATATTTTATTTTAGTAGTTCTATTTCAATTTGTTTACTATATGCCATCTAAAGAAGCTATCTCTCTTCTATTAAGAATAAATTATAGACCAAGTGGTAATCCTATAAAACATATTTAGATTCCTATTATCTAAGCCTATAATAAGGACAAGTAACCTATTACAACTTCATCTATGAATCCTTCACACTGTGATTATGTGGAATTCAATGACAATACATCCTAAGGCAAAAAATATAACCAAGATCAAGATGAGGTACACTTTGAGAATCAAGACACAATCCCTCCACTTAACAATAATGAAATAATTATGAACAAACATGAGGTATTAAAATTATTCAAAGGTAGAATTTGGGATCAACCTTCTAATCATGCACAAATCCTATAGGCCCTATTGGAAATCAATAATAAGATAAATAATTATCAATCTTCAACCCTTCTAGTTAATAATGTTGTTACACATCTAACAGAGCCAACTCAACCAAATCAAATAACACAACCTATGATTTTTATTCAACCATTAGTGATAGTTATGCCACTTATGGCTAGGTCATTCATTCCATATGTATAATCCCTTATAAATGAGATTCATACTCTACAGTATAAGGTCTTACATCTTGAAAAGGGATCAACTAGGCTATCACATGACTTAGATTCGAACATTCTATTATATATGCCTTTGACACATCACATAGTTTCAACTCCATTTCCATCCCATTTTTTGACACCTAATATTAAATTATATTATGGAAAGGGTAACCCATAGCATCACCTTAGAGCCTTTCATGCATCATTCTTGGACTATGTATCTAATGATTGGCTTCTTATGAAGTTATTTCAATGTGGTCTCAAGGATTATGCCCTACAGTGGTTCTATGGTTCATTAAATTAATTTTTCATGACATTAAATCCTTTATCTAACATGTTACTAGCACATTTATCTATCAAAATAAATGAAAATATATCATATACACAAGTGGCATAATTAAATCAAAATTCAAATGGGCCTATCACAGATTATGTCTTATGATACAAGATAATATTATCCAAATTGACTAGCCCCATCATCAAATAGAGAGCTTCAGGTTATATTTAAATAGATTCCATTACCATCACTAAAAAAAGCTATTTTGTTCAAGAATTTTCCTACATTTATCAATTTGTTCCACACAGTCAAGGAAAGAAAGGTTAAGATCTTATTAATGGAAAACACAAGTACACAAATAAATCAGAATAAACTATTAAGAGTTCAAACAAACCTCCATACAAGGTAAGGGCCAAAGAAAACAAAAGTTATCAAAAGGCCATAGTGAACATAGCTTTTGATCCATCTCTCAAATTGGTTTTATCTATTCCTTAATGCAATGTCTTCAGTAATCTTTTAGAGTCACCAGCACAAATTCTATAATAACTATTAGAATGCAATGTCATATCTCTCCCTCTCATTAAATAGGATGATACAAAATGACCTCTTTTAAATATTATTTATTCAAATACATTATATGATCACCATGACACATGAAAAATAGATGCATTAGCCTAAAGCACAAGATAGAAGATCTCATTGAGGATAATATTAATGATATGGGCACACTCACAGAGCCATTAAAAAAATAACAAATATATGCTAAGGCACTAAAAATATTCTTAGAATATTTATAAAAGCATACAAAAAATGAGTTTGAGGCACATTAGGTGATTATTATACACACCATGTGCATCCAAAACCTATAACAACCCCACTGGGTTTGACATAGAAAAATGTGATAATTTTTTTAATCAACATATACTTTAATTAGTCTTCACCATGAGACTCTAATTTAGTGATCTAGATATAACACTCTAATTATATTAACTATAAATAATAATTTGATGTATATCTATCACTAATCACTATCAACATATGAAACACATCATAATCAAATATAGAAAGTAATTAATAATGTCCAGCCACAACTGGTATAATGATACAACACCTACTATCAAAGTAAACATAAATAATAATTACATATCATCAAGGATAATATCTCAATAATAATAAATACAATACCATGTATAAAATACAAGATACAAAGATCCATAGAGCATGAGTTCTTGAACTACAATATCTCTAACAATTTTAAGTATCATCACCAAATAAGTATTATTGTGGGGGCAAGAGCATCATCTGAGCACTTTTCCACACAAGTCATAGACCATCGATCCCCCAAACAAGTCCCATTAGGAAATGACCCTCCTTTCATGGATGAGTAGATAGTGATGGTGTAGGAATCCAAAGAGACAAGATAGTACCCATGTGCTCTATGATTTATAAAACTAAAACATGTGGTGTATCATAAAGAAACATATTCTAACAAGACATCACACAAAAATGTAAATAATACACATGAAATGACAATGTCTCACTAAAAATATTTATCCAAAGTTTTTCAATAGTTATTAATCTATAGGATCAATCAATTTCATACAAACCACTTAATCAAATTACCTTCATCTGGCATTGTGATTCTAGTAAGCTAGTGATGTATATCTCACTACTTACTAAATACCAAAAATGTGAGATTTGGTTAACACACACACACACACACACACACACACACACACACACACACACACACACACACACACACACACACACACACACACACACACACACACACACACACATATATATCTGGCATTGTGATTCTAGTAAGCTAGTGATGTCTATCTCACTACTTACTAAATACCAAAAATGTGAGATTTGGTTAACAATTAAAAAACATGCTAATCATAGGAATAATCAAATACATACATCTAGTCCATCAAATGTATGAATGCATCTCCATAATATCATTTATCACATAATTAATAAGCAAACAAGTTCAAATTATACAAATCAAGTATAATGTATATTATACTATATATTCATTTTTTCATAAGAAGACACAAGACAATACTTCCTACTTAGTTATCATAAAACATGCTAAACATAGCAATAACTAAAATGCTTACATTTAGTCCATAAAAAGTATGAATGAATCTAGACATAATAATTACAGTTTGTACCACATGAGTATAACATACATTTGGACTATAGTTGTCAAATAAAATATATTTTATGACACCCCATAATATCATTATTTATTATAAATTAGCATAACCCCTCAATTTCAAACAACTAGTCTTACCATTCAAGAATCAAATGTTCTATAATCGTAAATAATAGCCAAACATGTACATTTTATACCAACTAGGTTTATCCTATATTTAAATTGCATAGTACTATGATAAACATGCACACATCATGATGCACTAATATAGGCTATGTATGTCTAAACATTTTTACATAATAATTTACTCATAATATGTACCACTCACTAGTTTTCATTATTGTACATATATATACTAATGGCCATACCATTTTCTTAAAATAAAGTAACCAAGTTATGTCTCATGTGAACATAATCATTCCTTCAAATAATTATTATATGTCTAGGAGGTTTTATTCATATGGTTTATAATATATTGACCCATAAGATCTTTATTTTAACCATCCATTTAGACATGGGTATAAGCATATGACCCAACACACCTATATATGAGATATTTTTTCTATGAATACTTAAATTCATATAGGGATACATTTCTTAGTCACATAAGTATATTCAATTATAATGTGATCTATGATAAGCACTAAAAATCACATCCCATGTATTTTAAATTGATAGGTCAAACTTCAAAATTGGAGATTAACTACATGTATCCTCATGATAAACAATATGTAACTATTATATCAACATAAAATATGTATTCCTCACTTGATTTTGTAAACTATATTAACTATCCCTAATTATAGTTAACTAGAAGTATACTAACTAACTATCCACTTGATCTTACATTATGTTAGAATATGTTACTATAGAGGAATAGATAGTGACTAACAGTACATTAACACTAACAATATATATATATATATATATATATATATATATATATATATATATATATATATATATATATATATATATATAATAGTCACTAGTTACTATGTTTAATAGTATATGTTACTAATAGTTAACTAAATATCCCCCAGATCTTGACTATAGTCATATCAATATAACTAGTTACTTTTATTGTATGTGACATCGTATACATTAGTAATTATATATTACATGATTTAATTGATTACGACTTAATGTCAATAGTAATACATATTATAAACTCCTATCAACCTATATCTTACACCGTAACATGGTATATTCATCCACCTAGAATATAGAATGTTGATACACTATACATATTCCACTAAATTATATAATAACAAAGCTTAATACACAATTATACAAAAAGATATCACTGACTTAAGTATTCACATATTTATACCAAAAATATGATTCCATATACTAATTTCATGGTGATTATACCTTAGTAAGAGCCACCATATATGTACCCAGTTTGGTATATAGATCATTATAATCTATTGATATTATTGTATCAACTAACATTCCTTAACTGTATAATTTCTTGATATATCACAATACACTTATTATAACTATCCAAGGTATACAAGATATGAGCTCGAGTGTAACCTATTAATAAATCACCATACACAAAGTCAATATCAATGTTCAAAGAGGTTACTTTTAATAAAACCACTTGGATTTAGAAATACTTAGATTCTTAATAATAATATTAATATTCAGATCATTGGTATGGATAAATAGTGATCTTCAACCATCATTATTTATACAAAGGGATTTTTTTATTATAACATAGTGAATTATTAGTTACTTGACACCATTTGTAGTTACCATAATAATAAAAGTTAATTATAAATATTTTACTCATTATAGTACTTAGATCAGAGCCTAAACATTATGACTTCTCACTCATTAAACACACTTGCTAGTAAAAGATATAATGAATAGAACAATAGTATATAGGTGATTCACTTAGTGCACTATCTTCTTGTAACTTATTCATAGTGAATTATATAAAATAGTATCATCATATAAGAGGTATGAGTCCCTATAATAAATTACTGCACAAGAATAAAATTGTTGTATAACTATATAATCTAAATAAAATCATTGTGTTTTGAAGATTTTGTGTGTGTGTGTGTGTGTGTGTGTGTGTGTGTGTGTGTGTGTGTGTGTGTGTGTGTGTGTGTGTGTGTGTGTGTGTGTGTGTGTGTGTGTGTGTGTGTGTGTGTGTGTGTGTGTGTGTGTGGATTGCTAAGCTACAACAACCTCTTTCCTTTGAGAAAGGTCCTAAAATGTTTCACCCTATGTTCTTCTATTAAACATCTATGCAAAAGTGTGAAAACATTCAAAGGTGAGGAGATTGGTGCATGGTTAGTGAATTTTCATTTTTAAGATTCAAGATATGTATTGGGTGGGTTGGAGGAGGAAGAGAATAATTATGTAATAGATACCATAGAGCTATACATCATTATACATGATTATTTTAGATTATTGCTATAATAGATAATAATTATTTACAAATAAGATGATATAATGTTATATATAATTTCTATAATATATAATGTATTTATAATTGTTAAAATCATGGTGGATAATCTCTTAATCACATCTATATATATGAACCATCTCCACTTAAAATTTTTTACATTTATATATAAATATGTCATAATAATTTATAGGTAGATCATTGTAGTGATCATTGTAGTTTATCTTTAGGCATATATAAGAGACAAATTCTATATTGATTAGATAGACTTCCAACTTCATAGATGTACAAGAGTATTCTTCCAATAATATAAATATATATATCAAATATTCAAACCATGAAATCATATTAATATCATCAATAAAATAGGTTCACCAATGTAATTATATATCACACTAAGTTCATATATAAGTTCATGCAACTCGATGTTTGAATATTGTATAGTTCATTATTTATATATATATATATATATATATATATATATATATATATATATATATATATATATATGTATATATATATATATATATATATATATATATGTATATGTATGTATATATATATATATATGTATATGTATATATATATATATATATATGTATATATGTATATATATATGTATATATACATATATATATATATATATGTATATATGTATATATATATATATACATACATATATATATACATATATATATATATATACATACATATATATATATACATATATATATATATATAGACATATATATATATACATATATATATATATATACATATATATATATATATATACATATATATACATATATAATCTTTTTTTGTATATATCATAGTTCATTGCTATTTTTGTATTGCATAAGATCTGATACAATCTTAATACATGAATACATTGTGAATTTAGACATAATACTCATACAAATTACAAATTGCAATTCAAGATTATTATGTAGTGAATTTATATGTTTACATATTTTATTATATTTAAATATAGATCACTGTGAATATTTAGTGAACTCACCAAGAATTGTAGATATAATAGATAATTCACACTAGATTTTCTTTAATTTCCACAATAATTTAAATACTCCACCTACCTGGTAATGTGTCCAATGTTGCAATGGCATGATCTAAATGACTTCACTCATCTAATTATGATTCTCCTCTAGCATAGTTATATTCTCATTTCCTCTATCTCCTCTTCTCTTATTCAACACCTCTCTTTTTATTCTTTATTTTATGAGGAATTCTCTTTTTCTTTAAATAAAACTTCCTTTGTTTTTTTTAATCCATGATTTCTCTATTTTTATTTCTATATTGCCTTAAAGCAAGACTAAATGTATAATTTTCTATTTTATTCTAATTTTCCTTGTTTCCTAAAAATCAACACAATTATTTTATCCAATTTTCTCCATTTTTCCATTTTCCCCTATATATACATTAATTAGGATATATTTACTAATTAAAAATAATATGATTTAATATCAACAAGTCATTAATATTCTTTTAATTAAAATTGGTATTATACTCGTTATTATTCCCAAACTGAACTTATAGCAACCACAACATAAATCCTACAAGGTTAGTTCTGTATAAACATAAATTTGAACTAAACTAACACATATAAGTAATCATATAAAAAAATTATTAACAATAAGTACTAGCGATATCCACTCATAAATAATTTCAAATGCAAGCAATCATTAGAACATACTAACTTTAACAATTCTACTATTCATCTAGTATGTACTATTTAATATGGTGTGTCTAGGGTTCTAGCCATTCCTCTACCATCCCCCATCAACTCCATCTACATCACACTCTTTGATGATTCTCTCCCTCTATCAGGCTCTGAGGGATGAATCTCTCCTACATCAGACTCATGACAAATAGGTAGTTATTCCATTACATCATGACATATATATATATATATATATATATATATATATATATAGTTGAAATAATAACTCAGATATACACTATAGCTATATAATCATGTCATAGCAATATTTTATGATGTATGTTTCTTTGGTTTCATGATTATAACACTACAATTAACTCATAGAAATATAATAATGAAACTAAAGAAACATACAATTGTCCCATAACAACTTATGACTTACATCTTAGCAAGTAATAATCAAATCAAGTTATCAACTATAAAAAATCCACTAATAATCAAGTAAGTTTTCTTAGAAAGGAATCGAGATGTAACACCACTAGATTACTATCACACAGTTACAAAGGAGACAAATCCACTACATAGCATTATTAGCATGTATCATACTACAATGCCACCTAGACCACCCATCATATTTTTAGATCAGGAGACTGTGCATGATGACATATATTTAGATGCACTCTTCATATGAGCATACACAGCTCACCATCTTATTCATAGTGTTATGGTTGACAATGGGTCAAACATAAGCATGTGCAATATGACACTCTTATAGAACTTAGGCTACATAGGGAGGATATGTTCCCCATAGATATAATCATTATCAGCTTTATTGGCCACATTTAGAGCTCAATCAGGGAGATTATGCTTCCATTACATTTTGGATAAGCAACATAGCCACTTAGTTCCTAATATTACCTAGTTCAAGAGTATTTTATATATTATTAAGTAGGTCATGGTTATAGTAGCTCCGAGTGATCCCATCTATATTACATTGATTCATAAAGTATATAAATGCTAATTGGGTGGTTAAGGTTGAGGGTGTGCCATATGAATATCCTCTACCTATTCTATCTATAGTTCCTATTGGACCCCAAATTTGCTTGAATAGCTTTTTATGTATTTCCCAAAGAATGAGTGCCTATAATTTTAAATGTTACCCTCTACCTATAAGTGCCCACTTAGGTCATAAAAATCCCACTTATGTAATTAAGTTTTGAAAACCCTATGAAACTTATTTTTAACTAACATTTAACATTTTCATGTCATTTAACATATTCTGGTTGCAAGATCCATGGTGTAAAAAATGTTGGGAAAGAATAGAAATATGACTACGTATTGAAAAATATTAAGTTTAAATATTTCCCATATCAAAGGGAAATACACATGGAGATTCATGATGGGAATGCAACATTGATTTACCACATTCAATTATAATTTTCAAAGTGCAAATATGACCTTGAAACCTAGAGGTCAACTCAAGAAGGATGTCCACAATCAAAAGGGAGTGGTAGAGTTTTTAAATCCAAACACACATTACATTATTTAAGTTACAAAGTGAAAGTAAAGTTCCCAATCCCAATGATGAAGATTTAAGCAAGGATAACAACATTGACATGCAAGTTTTTAAATTTCAAATTACATTTTGCATATCAAATTCAAAAACCCGTGGCAAAAATAAATTACAATGTAATATATAATAAGGGTCTGTGAAGTTTCCAAGTAGGAAAATTGAAGTGCATTAATTCTTCATTACCCACATGAAAGGTCTAAAATCCAAATACAATAGGGGTTTTCAAACTCATAAGAAAATTATTGTCCATATGTAGGTCCATGTAGGGGTAAGTAAAGTGTTTTCAAAGGGGCACTATGGAAATATAATGCCAATACACAACTTTACACTTTCAAAGTGAAAGTAAAGATCTCCATCCCATGGTAGATATGTAAAGTGGGAAATCAATAGGAAAAAGCAAGTTTTACATTTATAATTTGTAATATGTATCCCAATCCCTAAAATCTCTAGGTCAATGCATATGGAAAGTCAAAAATCTTGGTAGATGTTTTTGATGGAAGTAAAACACCATAAAGCAACTTTGTAATTGTAAATTACCATATACAGTTGAGTCTCCCAAGCCCATAGATGTGTAAAGTAAATGAAATTTTCAAAAACTCATTAGTAGAAAGGGTGTACACATGTTATTATTATGCACAATAGTGACTTAAAAAAGGAAATTATATGTCAGGTGTGATCTTCATTTGAATCCACATTGACCTAGATTGGATTTGATGTATATTGGTGTTGATACCTTGGTGGAAGGTGAATTTTCTTATAATATCAAGAGAATACAACTAGCTTGGTAGATGGAAATGATAAAAGGGTCAAAAAACATCATCATGATGAGAAAGGAGAGAATCTACTCATCATATTTATAAATAAAATTCACTAAATTAGTAACAACAGTAATTTTTGGAGTCAAAGTTGGTTCTATTAGTTGCATAGGTATATTAAAGACTTCCTTCAGCCAATGAGGTAAATTATTTGTGATAGGAGAACCTTAATAACTTTATTATTCATCCAAAATTAGTGATTATGACATGTAGAGACCAGTCATATAGACATGGATAGTAAAAAGCATTATCATTTATGAAAGGTTTAAGCATCAAAAGAATTTATTGTTCATTCAGACAATAAGTTTTAATTTGGAAAGAAAGTTATTGATGGGTCTTTATATAAGGGATGTCATAATCATATGATCATATTTCACAAATAAATGGCAAGGGTAGTGCTAGGAGGATTAGACATGATCAAATTATTGAAAATTTTTATGAATATAGTAAATGGGAGAAAGCCACTTTGATAGGCCTAAACTAATTTGTTTCTCTAGTTTCTAACAATATTGAACATGTCAAACTTTCTAGGCATATTTTTTACTTACTAGATTTGTATCAGTAGGAATAATTAGGTCCTTTTGTGAAAATTCATGGTGGCTCCTTTGGGAGGAATAATCATAAAATGAAAGGAAGGTAGAAGTATAAATTATGAGTGGGATTGTAGTAATGGTTTGTAACTTTAGTTTACAAATTTCAAATTTCATTCAAATGTCCACCACCCATAGCATGTGAAAAGTCAAAAGGTCCATGGTAAAAAATTTTAACAAAGATGCAACACTCATTTTCAAATGAAAATTGAAATGTGAATTCCAAATTATTAGACCCTCCACATACACACCAAGTTAAAGACAAAAATATTTAATTTTAAATTTGCAACTTACAAAAGTGCAATGAAATCTCAAAATCCTACCCAGGTTAAAATCTACAAAGTTGCACCTAGAGTTCAAAGGCCTATATAAGGAAATATAAAGAAAAAATTCAAATATTACTATTAGGTTTGGTGGCAACCCTAAAAATAAAAAAGGAAAAATGAAGTAGGCATAGGCAAAGTCAATGGAAAAAAGGTAAAAATGAAGCTAAGTGTTGTATTTCTATAGTTGGCTAATGTTGAAGAGCTTTTTGGATGAGGAAATTACTGCAGTGGTTTTGAGACCAAAATGGGCCATTAGAAGAATTTTAAAATGGTCATGGATCCCATGATACCTCCATTATAGCTAGATCATTCTGATGTAATCATGACAAAGCTACAACCATTATTTGGGTTACACAAGGAGGAGGGAAGCCATCATCCACAAACTTCCATTTGGGAAAATGATTAGTGGAAGAGTAAGGAAAAGTAGTTACACATGAAGATAAATACATTTTTTATCTCAAAATGAATATTCTCCCTCAATCTCAAGTATAATGAACTTATAACTAAGCATATCAAAGTTCATTTGAAATCTCATCATTACATGGGCAACCACTTACTATAATGATTTACTTGAAAAGCATGAGCTTCCAGGCATGATCAAAGGCATTTTCTAGCCAGAGCATCTTGGAGGAATATTCTAGGTGATAAATTTGTATAAGTAAAGAGGGATTGACCTCTTTACATAAGTTGTTGATTTTCTTCCTAGGGATCAATCTTTTCAACTTTGAGAAAGTTGTGTGTTTTTTCTCTCTTGCATTTTGTATATGTCTCTCTTGTTTTAGAGCAAATCTACCAAGATCTTCACCATTATTATGCATTCTAAACATTATGTACATTGATATAATTTTAAGTTAATGAAAGCATATATGATTTCCAATGTATCTTGTTAATGAAGTGAAATGGAAAATTATTCATACATTTTTGATTGGGTGTTTGGTTTTATAATTATTAATGTTAATCATTTTGGGCATGGATCTAGGTTGTAAATTCCTTTTTGCATTATGATTCAAGAATATCATGTTGATAGTCCTTACAGGACATCCTTGACTTATGGAGATAACAAGAGAAGGTGCATGAGTTTTCACTTATAGTGTATGCTTTAAAAGATTTAAGGGACATTTAAATGTTTGCATTAGATTGGTATCAATGAATGTAATCTATTCTTGATGGTTTTCTTTAGCTTGTTTACTTAGTCTTTTGCATATTATAATGAATAATAGCATGGCTATTAGAAGGAGTTCTATGTCTTGAAAGCAACCACCATAACCCACTTTTATATATACTTAACCCATCCTACCTACCTGACCCTTGTGAGTAATAAATGTTGTTGAATATTTTAAGTGTTATTTTCCTAAAAATGCATGACTATTGCATGCCTAAATGTGTCTATAAGTGTTCTTTGAAGCCCAACATTGCAATCTTCCATTTGGATCCTAGTTGTAAAAATTTTCTTTATAAATAAAGGGTGTAATCACCCTCTTAACTATATTTAGTAGATTGTGTCTGATTTAAGAACATTTTACTAGTCTATGTGATAACTCTTCCCTAGTAGAATTATATGTTTGCTTATGCTTTGGTCAGATTTATGTGTGCCGATAATCCCTTAGAGATTGAACTGTAGTATCCTTCCATGTGACCAAGCTACCCTATAGGCCCTCTAACCTTGGTTTAGGTAAAGCCAAAATAAGCACAAAATTAAGCATACACTTTGTTAATGTCTTCCAATCATTATCTGCATTCAATCCATTTGGATGTTAAACCCTTCCTTGACTATAATTATATAATCTAGTTTTATCATATATGTTATCATAATCTCAAGTGTGAAAGGTTTAATCCTAGAGGTGGAGAACTGGGAACCAACACTACATTGGCATCATTGTTAGGGATAAGATTCTTGGAACTTACATTACTAGGTATTCTTATCAAGAGTTTTTATTTTTTAATGTTTTCAATTTCTCTATGTGATGTCTTATATTCTCATCATTGATTAAAAAATAGTATAGTTTCATAATGTATCACAGTCTATTTATAATTTATTCTATTTTAGATGTTTTCTTCTAGTGATGACTCCAACACTATATTTGGTTTTTGAAAGATCAATAACTATTTTTAATTCTTTTAGTTTTGAGCGTTCTCTTGTTTACAAAGATGGAAGAACTGAGATCCTCCTTAAAAGGTGACTCATCTAAGCATCTTGTCTATGATTTAAGTGTTCATCATAAGAGAAGGAGATATGTTTGGGGTCTAATTAAAGGATAAAATTATGATGCAAAGGAGTGTTTGGACTATCATAATTTTGGTACACTAAATTTTTTTTGCTGAACTTCTTTTACATGAAGATTATCATAGATCTCCTAATAAATCAAAGCCTTAAATTCCTATTTATTACCCAACACCTTCTCAACCATATGAATATCCCCATGTGCTTGATCTCCCAAGTCCACCTCACTCACCCCCTCACAAACCTTTTCCATATAATCTTGAACCCACCATAGAACCAATCATGAGGCATGGAGATCAAGATGAGAATGAATGTCATGCATTCAGGATTCCTAGATTTAGACCTATTAATTTTGATGAGATGGAGGGTTATACCAATGAAGTTTAAAATAAGGTATGGAACCACCTTTGTAAGTTTCAAAGGAATAATGCATTTACTGGTGAGCAACATTTGAGGTATTTTCACATTATAATTGAAGATTATGAGGTTGAGCATGGGGATGTTTGTATTAAATAATTTATGCACACACTAAAATAGGATGCTCATGAGTGGTTAAATTCCATTCTGCATTGATGTATGGATTCATGGGAGTAAATGAATAATGTTTTCAAAATACAAGATGCTAATAGGATTAATCCTAGGTTCCTTCTTGCATAATTTGAAAACATAAATAAAAACACAAATGAGTGTGTGTAGGGATTTAATACAAGATTTAATCAGACTATGATGAGGTTGCCTGATAATATTAGACCTAGTGATATTGATTACTTTATTAAATATTATGATGCCTTTGAAAATAAGGTTGCATATTACTTGAGGGACAAGGCTCCCACAAATACTAGGTTGGTATTCAACATGGCCATCCAAATTGAAAATAATATAAAGGCTTTGTGAAAGCCTCTAAATAAATAGGTTGATGTAATGTTGATGAATACTAATAAATATCAATCCAATAAGACTACCAACCTTGAGGAGACTATGAAAACCTTGGAAACTACTTCTAAGGAGATGTCATACAAGTTGGCCAGAGTTGGGAAGGGGATCCTTCCTTGATCTTCAAGTCAAGAGAGAAATCAAAATAATAATCAAATACAGGGGAGATCCTATTTACACAATAGAGATAATGATAGAGGAAATAGACCTACCCAAAATGACATAAATTAGAATAGAGGAGTTGGTAAGGAGGTTCTTAATCTATTGAATGCCAAGGTTAATGTTCTACACTATGATCTTGACATTGATTGGTGTGATAAATGATTCATCCCCCATCCTTCTTGTGATATTATTAAAATAATTATTGAACATGTAGAGGAATGTGAGTCTACATCTAAAGATGATGATATATTGATGTTTGATTCTCAAATCTCCCAAAGTAAAATGTCATCCTCCATAGAATTATTGAGTGATACTACTGTTGATTAATTTTATAGTGCAGTGAAAGAGGTATGTGTCCCAACTTTTGAATTGGTTTATAAATTAAATATTTCACAAGCATATAAGTTACCCAATCATGAATTTGAATTTTTATGATCTATGATGATTAAAAAGTATGATGCGAAAATTCATTTAGTTGAGGAAAAGCAATTGTTAATTAATGTAATAGTTTCACAAGAGAAATAATATAGTTTGAGAAGCAAGTAACAAAGTGTTTATCCTCAAGAGACCACCCCTGAAGATCTAAGGGCAGGGGATAAACATAAGGAAGTTAATAAAACTAAAGAAATCCCTATTCCTTCCAAACTAACACCCACTTCCCAAATAGCCAAATAGAGAGGTGTTCCAACCAAGAATAGAGAACCTTTACTATCTAGTATTTATAAGGGTAAAAATGATGTAAGAAGAACCTCACCCTTGAAAAGTATTATTAGGAATGCTATTTAATCCCATCTTATTCCACTTTTGACTATAAATTATTGTATTGCTATTGAAGATATTGTCACCCTTCCTCTAAATACTCCCTTTCCTCGGTACAATGTGTGTGATATGGCTCAAGTATTGAGTGAATCAAAAGTTATTGTGCCACTTGTTGAGCTACTAAGAATACCAGAACATAGAAGGAAGGCATTTGAGTATTTATAATTTAATGGGAATACAACTGTCAATGATATGCCTTCACCTCCAATAATCCTATATGATAGTAAAGAGTTAGATGAGGTTATTGAACTAGCCCTAGAGGTTTTTGGGGGACTACATTGATAGAGATTCAGCTAGATGTTGATCCTTTTTACACTACCCTATTGATTAATGGTTTGATTATTCATAAATATATGTTTGATTTTAGAGCCTCTTACAATATGATGCCCTTGGGTGTCATTTATTAAATAGGAGTAAAAATAACATCTTATTTTGGCATGTGTTATGCCATGGATTCAAGAGAGGTATAATTTAGTGGACAAGTTAAAAGATGTGTAGTAAAATTGATAGTTCATCTAGGTAAGTTTTTGAATATAGATGTGGTAGTTGTGAGTTATCCTCCCAAATGGATAGGGTTAATTTTAAGAGACCATATAATAAACCCTCTTAGTTTTATTTATATGAATATGATTCATATCCTTGGCAAATATGAAAATTTGAAAAAAAAAATTACCTTATTAAGTTTTTTGTACAGTAGTTCATCTACACAGTTAAAAAATATGGTTATGGGATAAATTTAAAAATAATATTAAAAGATTTCATAAACTTTAATATTATTTCATATTTGGATTCCTCTTAAAGACCTATGCAATTTTTTAAAAAATCATCTCAAACTGAGTCCGTATGCAAAATTTATGCCATCCAGAAGTTGGTGCTCAGTTGCATCACATCATGCAGTCAGACGATGACACTATGTCATAAAGTAACACTATGTCATGAAATAACACTGTGGCACATGAAAGAACTATGTCACTTAATAACATACTAAAATTTAGATTCCTATTTAAAATTTACACAATTTCAAAAAAATTGTCTCAAGCTAAGTCTGTATGTAAACGTTATCACCTCTAGAAGTTGGTGCTTAGTTACATCACATCATGTCATCAGGTGATGACACTATGTTACTTGAAAGCACTTGTTGCATGATAAGACTATGTAACCTAAAAACATGATAAAATTTGGATTCTTCTAAAACAAATATACATTTTTAAAAAAAAATCAAATTGAATCTATATGCAAAGTTATGGCCTCTAAAAGTTGTTCAATTGAATCACATAATGTCACTAGGTGGAAGCATGCTATCGAGTGATAACATGATACCAAGTGGAAAAATGATTTTGAGTACTATCATGCTATCAAGTGACATCATGATATTAAGTGATAGCATCATGGTTTTGTTAGGTGATAGCACCATGATATATTTGGGTAGCACTGAATGCCAACTTTTGAAGGCTGTAACTCTTATATACAGACTCAAATTGAGATGATTTTTTTAAATTGCATATCCCTTCGAGATGAATTCAAATATGTAATAATATTAAGGTTTAGTAAATTTTTTTGAAACTCTTTTTTATTTATCCCACAACTTATCTATCAGGCTGCCTCAATAATCAACATGGTAATGAGGTAAAGAATGAGACTCGGATGGTAAGCCCTATGAATATATGTACTATATATATAAGACAAATCATATGGATGCCCCCATAATTATTATAAATGATTGGTGATCTGACCACTAAAAATATTTTACATTCCAAAAATTTATACGAATGGGTTGTATGTACTACTCCCAAAAAAAATGCCAAATACAATTTACCAAAAAGTGAATATTCATGAATTAATGAATTTTCACCACTAAAATTTACCCTACAACTAGGGGATGTTATTGTCAGTAAAATGGGATACTAGCATGGGTGGTAGTGTTTATATAGACCTTTTTTATGCCACCATTACTTTTAAGGGTAAGATGGTCAAACTTCATAGAGAGCCTAAGATGTTGCATGTACTAGAAGATCTAAAATGTACTCTAAATGAAGTTTTGTACACTAATGTAAAGATGGGTAACTACATTTGAAATATAGATGTTAAATAATATATTATTCTTGATATTGGATTGAATAAATAAAGTGGTAATGTTTGGATAATGTGTTTTGATAGGAATTGCTCTAATCTTGGAAATGGAGTTGGGGTTGTCTTTTATGCCCCTAATAAGATATTTTTTAGGTTTTATTTCAAGTTATCGTTTGAGTGCACGAATAAAAATATTAAGTATGAGGCACTTTTTATTGGTTTGAGGATTTCTTGAGAACATATAATTACAAGTTTGATTGTAAAGAGTGATTCTGGGTTAGTGGTTAAGTAGGTTTGAAATGCTTATGCCACAAAAATAAAAAGTTGAAATAATATAGAAATGTTATATGGGATTTGTTAAAATTATTTGATGCTTTCAATATTTTTTATCATGATAGAATTTTTAATGAAGAAGCTAAAAGATTTGAGGGGTTGGGTGCTCAGTTTTAAAGTGACAATATTAACCCTCACTGTCAGTGTCAAGTGGAAGTGCTTGTTAGACACTTAGTCCTAGATAATATTCCTCATTGAAAAGTTTTTGATGATGATAATCAGATTAAGAGGTTTATGAATTTTGAAGTTGAATTTCAAGATTAAATTATAGAATCAAAATCCATGGTTTATACCTATGATGGGAAGAAAACCTTGTTTGGGAAAGATATCGTTCAACTGAAGACAAACACTATCCCTATAGGATTGGTGAGTTTAGAGGCATTTTTTATGTAGCAGATTGAATTAAAACTTGATATATTTTTATCTCAAAAGATGTGATTGATTTTAATTTGGGATCTAAAGAGAATCCAAGAAAAGTATGGATTGGTACTCATTTAAGTGCAGAAGAGAAGAAAGCCTACATGCAATTTCTAAAAAAATTATAGGATTACTTGGCTTGGTCTTATTCGAAATTGAAATCGTATACAAAGGACCTATTTCAACACATCATCCCATTATAGCATAACATTAACCCTGTCAGGTAGAAGAAAAAACATATCAACCCCATTTTGGCCACCAATATACAGGATGAGTTAATTTAGCTAAGGGATAATGAGATTATTTAGCCCACTAGGTATTCATCATGGGTGGTAAACTTGGTCCCTATAGGAAAGAATAATGGTGACATTTTCTTGTGTGTGGATTTTTGAAATTTAAATAAAGCTTATATAAAGGATAATTACCCTCTACCTAATATGGATAACCTATTGCAAAGTGTTATAGAATCAGAGATGTTGTCCACATTATATGGTTTCTCAAGTATAATCAACGTGTGGTGAAGGAATCTGAGATACCCAAGACTACATTTACAAAGGCTTGGTGAACTTATGTCTATATGAGGATGCCTTTTGGGTTAATGAAACTCCCATGTAACATTTCAAAGAGATATGGATATTGCATTTGTAGGGGTAATTAACAAGTTTATTATTGTTTATTAGGATGATATTATAGTGTAATCCAAAAATAAAATAAACATTTAGATCATCTATAGAAAAATATTCATTAGATGCAGAGAATTTGGTATTTCCCTTAATTTAAATAAATGCCACTTTAGAAAAGGCCAAGTTGATGGGACATATGGTGTCTAAGGATGGTGTCATGATTGATCCTGAGAGAGTGTAAGCCATTAATAAAGTTCCTATCCCACAATCCAAGAAGGGAATTCAGTCCTTATTTGGATAAAATAACTTTGTTAGAAGGTTTGTGTTTAATTTTATAGAGATCACTCTGCCTATTACTTCCATGTTGAAGAAGTACCAATCAAATAAAGTGGATGGAGAAGGTCATATGAGATTTTAATGACATCAAAGGAGACTTGAAATTTTCCCCTATCTTGGGCAGTCTTGATTACATTAGGGAGTTATAGGTATTCTCTTTTTCATCATAAAGTATGGTAGTTGTAGTCTTATTATACAAGAATGGTGATGGTCACAAGAATCCCATAACTTTCTTTAGTAAAGCAATGAAGGGATCTGAACTAAACTATACCATCATGGAAAGAAATCTTTCACCCTCTTGAAAGTTTTTAAAATGTTCAGACCTTACATTCTAAGTTCAAATATTGTTACATATGTATTGAATATAATGGTTAAATACATCTTAACTCAGATTGAAATATCAAGCAAGAGATGCAGGTGGGTCAAAAAGTTACAAGAGCATGAGATGGATATCTAGACCACCAAGATAGTGATAGGGATGGGTTAAGCCAAGCTTATGATAGGACTAATTTGCATGTTGTTGAGGTAAACACTATTATTTTTAATGTTGATGATTCTTTGAGTCAAATTAGCATATCTTCATGGTATAAGAACATTGTTTACTACTTGTAAAGTTTGAGTTGTCCCCCTAACTTGGATAAGACCCAAAGAATAACTCCTAAACTTGTTTCCCAAATGTATCTATTGACTAAAAATGCATTGGCTTGGAATAATCTAGATGGGGTTATCCTAAGATGCCTAGTAGAGGAATAAACTTTTGATTTAATTGAAAAATTCCATAGTGGAGTATGTGGTGGTCACTTTACAGCTAAAGTCATAGCTCATAAGATTCTAAGAGCTATTTATTGGTCACTATCACTATTCAAGGATGTTGTATAAAAGTAAGAAAATGTGAGAAATGTTAGCACTTTGTATGAAGTTTAAAGGCTTTTAGTTCTCTCCCCTTATAACATGTAATGATTGAAGGCCCACTTAGACAATGTAGAATGGTTTTTTTGGGGGGGTCAATGATACGTCAAGCACTAGACATAGGTGGATATTGGTTGTAACTAACTACTTCACAAAATGGGTTGAGGTAGTCCCTACAAAGAAGGCCACACATTAGGTGATCATGGATTTTTTGTTGAATCATGTTATTTGTAGATTTGGTGTGCCTATCAACATAATTCCTGACAATGCCATTTACTTTAAAACTAAGCCTTTGGTGGCATTATGCAAATAATATGGGATCACATTAGCTTATGCTTCTAATTAAAACCCTTAGGGGAATGGGCAAGCAGAATGTATGCAATCATAAATGCATTAGATCAACAATTTAGTCCAATGTGAGGAACATTAGGTGAACCTATAGAGATTAGTGCAAAGAATAGTGAGGATCCAAAATTTTTTCAATATAGGCATATAATAGTATAAATAATTCTCTATGACATCAAGATTATAGAAATTTTTATGGTTTGAAAAATGAGTTAGTAAAAACAAAGATATGATCAAAACAAGGAATCTAATAATAAATATTTGAAGGGTAAATAATTGTGAATAGTGATTTAAAATAGGGTGAAAAAGAATTCATTTGATATTATTTGACTATTTTGAGAGAAAAATAGAGCTTTTAGAGACCTAGCAAAAGCTAGAAGGACCAAGATGGTGAGGAGATGAAAATTGAGATGAGGAGGATGCTTAGCGGCTATATCAAGTGTAACACAAGTAAACAACTGAGAATTTCAAATTTATTTTGAGAATTTTATTTCAAATCAATTTTTTTATAGAATTTTTTAGTTGAGACTAAATTTAGAGACCATAATGAAATTAAGAAATTTTGTAAAGATACTAGAGGTCAAATAAGGAACTGGGTTGAAAGGGATCAGAGTAACAAGTGCTAATGGCATTTACTACAAATGGTCAAAGAATCAACATTTTGAAGAAAGAGGTCAACTTAGTCAACCTAGTAGGTAGAAAATTAGGTGTTGAAAAGTTTGACCTTGTAGGTCTAGGTTGATTTAGTTGGTAGGGGAAAAGGATGACTTATTATCTCATGGCCAACTTAGTTGTTTAAGGTTAAATGGCTGACATAGTACTATTTTTTTGACTTAGTATGTTACTAAGTGGTTATAATAGTATTGAAATGAGGGAAAATGGTTAGTATATGACTTTTAAGGCCTAGGGTGCCTGATTGAGTACTTCAAATGGCCAACTAGGCTAAAAATAGGTTACATTGATAAGAAATGAATAAATTAAGGCAAATTAGGTTTGTTTTTATTAAAATTTAAAAGAATGTATTTTGATTGTAAGTGACATGGATGTCTAACACATCTTTCTTATTTTACTTATTGTAGGGGCACCAGAGATTTTAGCAATTAGTGGATGCATCATGTCTACTATATTTATTGAAGCACTTAATGGATGTAGACTAAGATAGATGGGTCATGCTAGGTTTGGTAGGCATAATGGAGATGTGACAGATTCCATTAAGTTTTGATCTAGTTGTCATGTTCTTGAGAACATGGGAAAGTTTGACCAATACTTTTAGATGGGTGGTAGATGGGGATACCATAGAGGTTGGTATCACTTTAGAGGATGTCCATGTAATTTTTAGAATTCTTATATGGGGACATCAATGATCATGGGGATACCAGATGATCAAGAGGAGAGATGAGCATTAGCTTGATGGGAAACATGCTCTGATAATATTTACCTGGGACTATGGGTGAGTCTATTTGATATCTATATTTCATATATTATATACATCCATAAGTCTATGATAAGACTTATGACAACATGAGTGTTGTGTCATAAGTTGGATATCAAGGTACCACTATATGCAATAACATTATGTCAATCGATATTAGAAAAAGGGGTAATTTATGACTTAGGTTCTATCATATGGGTTTAACTCATGCATGATATGTATGAGATGTTATCCAGAGGGTAGAAGACCATGGGGCCAATGGTATTATTGAGTGCCTAGATATATGAGATGTTCCCAATATACTAACCATTAAGGTTTCCCTACATGGTCCATGATTAGTTACCTTAGGTACTGAGATAGAGCTAAGATTAGGTGGCTTGCTAAAGACAATCACATGAAGAGATATCATGTGGAAGCTTGATGCACACATTACAATAATTTAGCTCAGTTGGGGGATAATGGTGCCAACATTAACATGAGTGTAGACCATGAGCCACTACACTTGGTGGGTAGATTTGCATCTAATGGCATGCTTACTAAGATAATTTGGATCTACATGTGAGAAATTCAAGGGGAGGAGGAGGAGGAACACCAATCATGAGACTAGATATTAGACCATGGCATGTGAGACCATAGACTAGTCAAGCATGATAGATGATAGTTAGAGAGGGCATGGATGTGGATGCAAGAGTGTCATAGGTATAAAAGTTTTCACCATAGTAGGAGAAGTGGTGACCTCCTCAGTCATACCACTGATGGAGATTCTAATGGTGAGAGAGAGCACAGACGGTGGTCTACCAGAATGACCCATTACTCAGCCCAAGGCAAAGTTGGTCTATAGAGGCACCACTGAGGTGAGGCTTGAGATATGCATTAGTAGTGACCTTAGGGTTTATGTTAATTGGAAGGCATCCCATGGAAAAGGTACTCAAGAACAAGATGATAGAGAAACCATGCTTGGAGGATGAGCAGATGAGGAGATGGTTATCGATGATAGCAAGATAAGTAAAATATGGTTATAATTTTCTTATGTTTTGAAAATAGAATACTAGTTATATAGATAGATTAATAGATTATAGATAAATAGATTTTGATATGTGTCTATGATATAAAATCTATCCAGGTTAAATTTTATGGATCTTATGGATAAGGATGAGGCTAGATTGGGATCCCTAGTGATGGGAGCACTCCATGATATTTTAGATGTGGTGTCGATGTCATACAATTCTACCACATTAGATGATCTTGTGGTATCATCTACCCTAGCTCATGCATGATGGTTTAGACTATCATGGGATAGCATGAGATGGTTATAGGCATATGGAGATGGTCTAAAACCATCGACAAGGGTGGGAGTAGGAGAGGCATAAGCATGTAAAACCTTGGCTTAGGAGAGAGATATGCATTTGGGTACAATGATTTAGTTAGGATAGGTATAGGCCCAGGTGGCTAAGCTATAGGGATAGGTAACATGCTTAAGATCTTGGACATCCTCTTTACAATGTACTATTTAGAGGGGACTTTCTGAGGCATCTTGGCTAGCATGGCTAGGCCATGAGATAGATGTGATAGAGCCCAACCTTAGAGTTGGAGAGATGTATTTTTGTACTTTATATCTGAAACACATGATATATATATATATATATATATATATATATATATATATATATATATATATATATAGAGAGAGAGAGAGAGAGAGAGATTTTATGTTCATAGTTAGATGTTGATCTTATGTGTTTGTATTATGGTTGTGGTTTTGGATGTATGGATATATTTATTTCTAGTAAATCTATTTTTCTTGTTTTATATATGATATAGGAAATATATGTGTTGTGTTTTATTTTCTAGCATTATGTAGAACACATGTATGGTAAAAAATAAATAGGTGAAAAGGACTTGGCAAAGTATAATTAATCAAAAATAAATGTATTACACACTATTTCACATTGTAAAATGTGTATATCAAAAGATGAATAGTTATAAGAAACCAAAGAGTGGTAAACAAGAGGGAAAAAAGTTGTTTTTAAAGCATGAAAAAGAGTGGCACCAAATTAAAACAAGTAAAATCACACTAAATCATGTTAGAAAGTATGAAAATAATGTAATAAAGTGGAAAGCACGTGAAAGAATAATGGTATAAAAACAAATTAATTAATTCAATAAATCATTAAAAATCATGTTGGGAAGTATAAAAGAGAAACAAAATTGGAAGAATTATCTTAAATAAATCACACTAATTCAAGTTGGGAAGTATGAAAAACTCAAGAAATGTGGTTGTATTCTTACATGTAATTAGAAAATAAGAAGATAAAAGTGAAAATATTAATGAAATAAGCATAAAACATAAATAATCAAGATTGGAATCATGTCCATGATATGTAAATCATAATCAATCGAATCTTATCTCATATTTGACATATGTAATTTTGTTGTGACTTAGATATTGGAAACTTTTGTGAGGAAGGTTAGGTCATATCCATGGTCTCACACTACAACTCACAAAGGGAAAACCAATGAGGTGGAAACGATATGAAAATATGGTAAAAGGGGATGTTTGGAATGGTAATGTGAAAATTTGGTAATTTTTGAGGAAGGCCAGGTCTTATCCATGATCATACAATGCAACTAACAAATGAAATCCCTAAGGGAGTGATCAGTGAAAAAAAACAATATTTCTCAAGGGGAAATATTAGGATTGTAGGGAGTGAAAAAAAAGGGAATGTAAGAAGCATAACATAGGCATATTATGAAAGACCTTAGGAGACATGAGGCACATTAAGGACATGAGAAGACACTAAGTGATTAGCAACCATCAATATACAGAGGATACATGTTCATTATAGACACATGGTTGTATAGGTAAATAAGTGTGATACTAAGATCAAATTATATTGGTTATTTTAAAAAAAGAAAATTAATATGGACATACCATCCCATAACGTGTTCCCCATTCCTCAGAACCCATTACAGATCTTTTTATCTACTACAAAGATTAAGTAATTGCATGATAAAGTAGATAACAATAGTTTTTTTAATGCTACTTTTATAATCTACTAGCCTAATACACCCTAATAGACCTTGGATATATCATGAGGTCAACTATGGAGTTTGAGATTTGATTAAAAAAAGGATATGTGCTTAGAATCATGTATTTTAGTGTGATTTAACTTTTCAAAATTTTGAAGGTTGCCTTTAGTTAAATGATTTAGTTTTTGAATATTTTTATGGATTTTTAAGATTCCTCCTCCACATAGACTTGGAATGACCAATCATCAGAGATAGAGTGATACACATAAATGACCTTTAGGATTTGGCTAAAGGAAGCTAATTATCCTGAGACATGATTGACTAGAACACTTAGGCCTAACGATGAACTAGCATATTATCTCAAGTCTCAACCATGTGTATGTTTAGTTTGTGAAAGGGAATAAAGGGGAATAAAGAGAAATCCAAAGGGGACTAGTAAAAATATATTATAATGAGATGAATTTTTTTATAACTAATCACATGGTAAATAAAGAATGACTAAAAAGAGTAAGGTTTGTATAACAATTATCCATGTTTATAGAGATAAGATAGCAAACATTCACGAAAAAGAAAAAGGGAGTCATAATAAAATTAACTCAAGAAGAAAAATAATGTGATTATGAAAGAGAAATCTATAAGATAACATAATGACATCATAAGCAACATGTAATGCGAAACAAAAATCACCATGTAAGATAGATAAAAACTTGACACAATGTAAAATGATATAAAATAGATAAGTGTAAAGTTGGAGCACATGTATAATCCAAATGAAAATGCAAGAACACCATGTATTATCTATAACATCTAATAAGTCTGTATGAAATTGAATGCAAACTACAACTAATGTCTCATTGATCTTCAATAAAAGTTGAGAAAATGCTTCACATCGAATCTCCTCGATTTAAAATGTAATAATGCTCAAAGGACCATGTTGATGAGGGCTAGCATTTAGGGGATGATTAGGAGAATGCATGGGAGTGGACTCTATAGAATATGAATGGGTCACTGATGGGGGAGGATCCATAGTTGAGGGACTCACGAGAGGAAAAATAGTAGGTGGAAAAAGGGACCATAAGATGAGATAGAATCATAGAAGGTGGAACCATAGGGGAAGAAGGGGAAGCCTTCTTGTGAGAACGACCTATGGAAGGAAATGTATAAGGTGAAATGATGGTTAGGAGGTGATCTTTAAGATGCTACTAAAGGATGTGGCAATAAACAATGTGATGTGTGTCACATTGGTTCTAGAGATAATAGACTTCTTTATACATAGGAATATACTTATGTAATACTTGTATGAGAGGTCTAGCCTTGTTTGAGGGTTTAAGAGTAGTAAGACACAAGGTTTAAATGTATTATTATAGCTTGAAAAAATGTGTGTATGTATGAATGGTTATCTATGCCACGGAATTAACAAATACACTTACAAGTAGTCTTGGTAGGTGTACTCATAGGAAGAGGTGAATCAAAATTTGAGGGAACTTGGTATATAGAACAATCTCTAGTCTAGTGACTGACAACTTTATGAATGTCACAATAAGGCTAATTGGCCCATTTTATGGATGAAGGACCCAAATATGGTAAAGGGACAAAACCATCACCAAAATGAGGTGGGTTTGGTGGAGAGATTAGATAAGGCTCGATTAAAGGAGCAATCAGATTATAAATATGAAGAGACTCATATATAGAGGGAGTAGGAATGGGATCTAAATTAGGATTTATTGAGGGAGGGGTAGGATCCATAGAATGTTGAAAGGAAGTCATAAACATCTAAGGGATAAGTATGATAGAGGGTTTATGGTATCTAGAAAAGTGATATGGACCCATCATAACATGATCTATAAGAATACTCTTATGAGGTTATTCATAAACTAGAGGTGTGAAAACCATCTGTACCCTATGTTCAAGAGGAAAAATGCTAAATTTAGGAATGATTTAGGATGTAATATGGGAATATGTACTAAAATATTGAAGTAAATAGGAATCGTAACAAATAATATCAACATCATAGGCCTAAACAAGACCTCCTAACAATGTATTATCTAAGGTATAACCATCCCCATAATTAGGTGTATGAAGATCAATGGCATAAATAAGGATGATCTTGTTATCTGATGTGATGTGATGAATGGAATGTTAAGTATTAGTTAAGAGAATGGGCATGCCATCACAAGGTGGTTAATGAGAATAAGGTTGTAAAGAAGTGATAAGCTAAGGGATGAGATGAGGTGAGATATCCAAAGTTTTAATCTCGAGATTGATCTCATCAGGCTCATCATCCTTAGAAACTAAGAGGTTAGGGGGTATATTCTTGATGAGTTTAGGGTAACCATTATAACTATTGGTGTTCTAGATTGCACCCTAGCTGAGAAGGGGTTTGCTTAGATCTTCTTACTCAAATCTAGTCCAACATAGGATTGATCTTAGGTTGTGGGTATCCTAATAATGGATCAAACCTCTAGATAAGGTTGGCTTCCATCTAGATCTATCACCTAAATTAGCACTTATTAGAAAAGGGAGTGATATTTTTGACAATAACTTATGAAAGCATGTGAAAAGGGGTGTTGTACCATTGATTTGATCATTCAAGACACACTATGAGACACATTCAAAACCAAAAAATATCAATCTCACATAAATATTTTAGAATAAGGCATTAATTAGTTATCAAATTAGCATGAGAGGGCAAATATCCACTTTCAAGCTAGACAACAGAATATAAATTTCACTTATAATGACCTATGAGAATTACTAAGAACTTCCTAAAGGTGAGGAAAATCTAGACATATACAAGGAACATGCATTCACTTAATCATAGTTTATTAATTCATGGAACACAATTCAATCGAGCTTATAAAAATGATGGAATTAAGTCTTTATGCATCAAAAGGTGTTATAGTAAACTTTTTAATAGAATATGGTCATACCAAAAAGAGGGATTTGATTTAAGGCTTAGAAGCCTATATTTATGAAAAAGAGAAGGAGAGAGAGAGATAACTAAGCATTTATAAATAATTGAATGAGGTCAAAATTATCTTGATGGATTAGCATTTTCAAGGATGCTAAGTCATGACCTTATCAATAAGGAACTAATTTTGTAAAAGAATTGAATGGTCATTGTCCTTACCTAACCACTAGGTCTCCTTCTTGGAACCATGTTATTATTGATCTAATCTGCTGATAAGGATTATGTATTATAATTGATAGAATTATTCCATATCTACCTTCTGTGGACAACTATATCTAATCATTGAAAATTTTCCCCTGACGATAGGTGAGACATGTCTCTATGGTCTATATTTGCTCCAATATTGAACACAGGCCCATTATAGGTGCACAATAATCTAATTATTGGTTTTCACGTAGTCACAATGTTTATGGAAACTTGTAAACTATTTTATCTTTCTCAATATCTATCATTCTATCTTCAGTCTTGGTATTAGGTCTAAATGACCTATTTTACCTATATAGAGCTCTTCTGGCAATGATTGGTCCCACTAATTCCACCGGGATCTCATTTGAGCTCTAGTTATTTTGTTTTTGTCTTTCCTTGGTCAAGTAATTCTCTATTGACTTATGTCGAAGTGTCCTAGGTTCAAACTTTATTTATTAGCTATCAAACTCTAACTTGGACCATTGACATGTTGACCCATCTTGTTTCATTAGATCTTACTTATCTAGATGAACATTGATCATTGATCTTTTACCAGTTGAATGCAATATTGAAACTTATCATACACACATTGTATTTTGAGATCTACTAACCTTTTACCTCTACTCACCATTATATCTAAATGTATGATTGAATGTGTGTTGTTATATCTACCTAGGACCCATGGCTTGAAATCAAATGGCTATTTATCAAGTCTTTAAATTGACATCCACATGACCATCATTTGATATCCACAAGGACATATTTGATGTCCCACTGACCATCAAATTTAAGATCCACTATATTTTTTTCTCAAAATCTAAGTCGAATCTTGCATTATGTCTCCCATTATTTGACCAACTTTGTAAATTTATATCTTGAAGTTCAAAACTCATGGAGGGAACAAATTTGCTAGAGATGTTCCTAAGTTCAAAAGGATTATGTTCACTTGACCTGCTAGTTCCAAGAGATTTACAAGTGGAGATAAAAATAATCAAATAATCCAGTATATGTGTCTTCACATGACATCCATGTGAATGTATCCCATTTGATCATTTAAATATCAACATCTATTTATTGAGGCTTAAATTGACTCTCACATGAACATCTCATTTTATAAGTTCCACTTTAAGGACTTACATCTTGAGATAGCAAGAGAATGAAGGAACCAAACTTATAGGAGATGTTTTTAGGACCAACATAATTCTACATACGTGACCCACTACCTTGCGAGACCTCCTAAGCATAATTATAAAATATGTGAGTTGATTGGTTTGTATGTCTCCTACATGACATCCTAACAATGGTTTGGTTTCTCAAATTTACATAGCTCATCTTTTTCTCAATATTTCAAGGCTCTAATGATATTTTAAGGCTTGTAAAACCTATTTCTATGATTCTAGACATCATGAAAACTGATTAGACCTTTCACCTATAATTGTAGACCTATCCCTTGAAGATCAATCAGATCACACTTTGATCTTGCTTAAAGTGTTTCAAAATATTTAAAATATATATATGATCTCCACTTTAGGTCTATCTTCTCCTTGTGACAGTGGGTCCCTCTTCAATTAGGATCTTGCTCCTTTCACTAGACTCTTAGACTAGGCACATTTTTGGTATGTAGACCAAATTTGGTCAACATATTTGGTAACTTAGCTAGGTAGCATTCCTGTTATGCTATAAAACTCATACTAGATACATGACTTTTGATACATGGACCATTTGTATTGGCTGAAATATAGCCTTTTGACCTATAAAGATAAAGAATTCCAACATACAAGGAAAGATACAAACTTGAAGGGGAAACTAACCTAATAAAGGAAAGGTAACTAACCTACTAAAAAACTATGCAAATAAAAGCACTTATTTGGGACAAGATAAAAAATAATAATGTGTTAGAAAAACACATAGATAAAATTTAAAAATCAACTAACTATGTATAGGGGACTTAGCTTCCTTAATAATAGTTCTTAATATGTAGCCCATTGACTAGGATATGCAGTTACTCACCATTCATCCTTGTGAGTTAGAAAGCATTATGGGATTTTAAATTGGAGATTGTATATGGACCACTCTAGAGAGAATCAAATTTTGTGTTCCTTCATGGCTTAGCTCTATCCTCATCCCACTTGAGAACTAAATCTCCTTCTTGAAAACTTCTTGAAGAAGTTCCTTTGTCAAAAGATCTCTTTACCATTGCTTGATGGGATTCCATGTCCAACATGGACTGACGCCTTGTCTCTTCTAGCTCTATGATCTTAGTATATCTTATTTCTATTGGCTCATTCTCCAAAATATCAAGTTGGTGCATTAATTCCAAAGTAGGAAATTCAAGAGAAATATGCATTCTTACTTCCTTACCAAATACTAAATTATATGGATAATTGGTAATTTACCTCTTATAGGTGATCCTATCAACCCATAGAGTTGAATTTAATTTGAGATGCTATGATCTCTAATTGTCTTCAATAGTCATCCTGATGATATTCAACAAGTTCTTGTTAGTGGACTCAGTAAGGCCATTGCCTTGTGGATAATAATTTGATGATGTACTGAGAAAAATACTATGTTGAACTTCCCATCAGCTGATCCAAACCCTACAAAAGCCATAATATTGTCAAAAATTATGGTTTAAGGGACCCCAAATCTAGTAGGTAAACTTTAATCAAAGTCTAGAACACTAGTTTCAGTGGCTTCTTTTAATGTTACTACCTCTATCCATTTGGTGAAATAATTTTTGGTAGTTAGGATCCACTTGTGTCCTAAGCTTTAAGGGGGGTTAATGAGACCAATAAAGTCCAATCTCCATTGGACAAAGGATTCATTTACTAAAATTAGCTAGAGAGGTAAGGCAGCAAGCTTCACCTTTCCAATAAACATGACACACTATCTATATTTCTTGACCCATGTATGACAATCACCAAATAAACTTGGCCATTGATATCCACCTCTCATGATATTTTGGGTTTTTATCCTTGATAAATAATGTCCACCACCATGTCCATCATGGAATTTCTCAATTAACTTCTATGTTTGACTAGGCTCTATGCATCTTAACAATATGCCATTGATATCATTTTTGAACAACACATTATCAATAAGAAGGAAAGGAATTGACTATAATCTAAAACATCTTCTTTTTTAAGGGATTAGATGAGAAGGATAAATACCATCTTGTAAGTATCTTACCATATCTTGGAACCAACTAGAATATGAGATCTGATTAGTTACAACTTCTTCATCATTTGACACCATAACCAACTCATTAGTCTCTTTCAAGTCTTAGGCTAGATGTTCATAAAGTCCTTTTCCTCTAACTATATTTGTGACCTTGATCTTAATATCATATTTTATGACCTTGGTTATTCAATTAGCTCTTTTGTCATTTATATCTTTGTTCTGGAGGAAATCCTTGACACTTAGATGTACAACCATCAAATGTATCTTATTATTGGACAATAATTACCTAAATTTTTTAAGAGTACTTATGAATAAAAGTACATGTTTTTCAAAAAAATAATACCTTATTTCATATTCTTCTAAGCCTTGATTGAAGAAGGATATTGGTTGCTCTAAAGTCTCTTTATTATGGTGCATGACAATACCTAAAATTATGTCAATGTTAGCATAGGTGTATAATAATAGATCCTTTATGAAGTCAGGGTTTAGGAGCAGAGGATCACTAATTATATATTTCTTTATTTCTTCAAAACTTCTTACTCCTTTAGACTAACTGAAACTCTGACCCTTCTTTAACATGGCTATGAGTGGCCTAGCTAAAGTAGAAAAATTTAAGATGTATCTCCTTATGAAATTGATCTTGCCTAAAATGCTTTGTAAGTATTTATTATGCTTATGCATGGAAAGTGCAAGAATTGATTCTATCTTATTAGGATCTATGCTTGTACTATTTTTAAAATTACATTTCCAAGAATCCTACCTTCATGAATAGAGAAAATACACTTTTTTGGATTTAAAGATGCTCCAAAATCCCTACATATTTCAAATGCTTATATGAGGTGAATCATATGCTCATCTTCACTATTAGAGAATACTATTATATCATCTAGAAAACATGATCAAACTTATTAAGGAGACCCTAAAACTCCATATCCATGGCTTTTTGAAAATTTATTCTGGCATTGGATAAACCAAAAGGCATATTTCTATAGGAAAAAGTCCCCCACTTTATGGTGAAGGTTTTATTGAAATAGTCTTCTTCTTTGACCAAAAAATGATTATACCCACTATATCCATCCAATAAAGAAAACCTTTTTGAACCTACAACTAGTTGTAGAATTTGTTTCTATTGATGGCAATGGATAGTGGTCTTTAAGAGAGGCCTTGTTTAAGTCATGAAAGTGAACACAACCTTATTTCACCATTATTTTTCCATACTAGAATAAGTTTTTCCACCCAATTTGAGTGATTAATTATAAATATTATAGCTAACTCAATGAGCTTACGTAGTTTAGCTCTCATCAAAGGTTCAAGATTTCGGTTAATAGGACTTTATCTTTGTCTGGCATGCCTGGTCTCATCCTCTAACTCAATGGTATGTTGATATAGGCTTAGATTAAATACTTTAAGGTCACTATAATTCCATGCAAAAATATCTACAAAACTTGAACATAACTCAATAAAAGTTTCTTTCTCTGAAGACGTGTAAACTTGCCCAGCTTTAAACTCTTACCAATGGCAATCTCCACATTTGTATAATATTATTCCTTGGTTGACAAGGAAAAAATTTATTTTCTTAATTAATCTCTGTTGAATATGTTTTCAATGGTGACCAACCCTTTAGGTAACTTATTTGTCTTTAATTCCATAATTTGGTAATTATACTGCTACAAATACTTATCTTGGTTCCTTGAGGAGAATTCAGTTTTCTCTTATAAGAAGCTGACAATCTAATTATCTTCTTCAAATAATTGCCAATTATCATGGTTTTATAAGATAGGTCTTATAAGTACCTTCATGTGTGATTTAGCTTTTTCATTTTTATGTCATCTGGGATACTGAGTTGTGACCCAGTAATGGCCAACCTATCTACATGTTTGTTCTTATTTCTTGATATGGCCTAAATATTGAAAGCTTGAAATTATTAAAGTAGGTTCCATAATCTATTATTACAAGACCTAAGCAGTGGTTTTTTGCATATATTAAGTCCTCTTACTAGGTGAACTAATAGTTCACTATCTCCAAAAACTTGTAAAGAATTGACCTTCATCTTCGTTACCCATTACAAAGCATGTACTAGTGCTTCATATTAAGTAAAATTATTAGAACAAACAAATTGAAACTTGAGACAAGATAAATAGCTTTTATTGTCTAGATAAATTCACATCATTCCATCTCCAGTGCCATGTTTTTTCCTAGATCCATCAAAATATAGTTGCCATAGTCCATCACTAGGTTGATCTTATTTCATCAATGTTGGAATTGGTGTATCATTTTCATGAATAAAATAGACATCAAGTACTTATTATTTAATTAAATTTTAAGGATCATGTCCATTCAAATTAGAGGCCTATTCATCAAGTAAAATATCTAGGACTCCATCTAGAGGTGATTCAAATTCCACCTCACTATTTTTACTACCTTGTCTAAGATGACACAATTAGTGTTCACCATACTTGGCATATATGGATCCAAATGAAATTTTGAATTAGGTTAAAATATTATTTTCACATTAGTACCACACCTATTTCTTAATATTAAATAGGTCCAATTAGCTAACAAATATCCTCCAATCTTTGAAGTAAAGTCTCTTGAAAGACATATGGCAAAATAGCGAGGAAAGTCCACTACAACTACATCTTGTTGAATAATAACATTGGTAAAATCATGTGATGTCAATTTTAGATATTTTATTATTCCTACTATCTTTGTTGGTGAGCCATCTAATTGCAACACTTCTTTGGTATTTGGCTCTTAGACAAGACCAATCTTGTCTACAATTTGCTTAGGCATGACAATGCTACTAGCTCCACTATCTACCATACAATTATGAACTAAATAGTCATCAACTATCAAAGAGATATAAAATGGAGGGTTTTTTTAAATTTTACATTGGTCTTTTCTACCTTTATCATTTTATGTACCTACTAATCAAGTTTCTTGATTTACTAGTCTAAGTTGGCCAAGATAACACCCTATTTCTCAACTACTTCTTTAGATACCTTACGATTTGACAGCTCGTGAATAAGCATGTAATTTTACTCTAGAATGGTAATGGAATCCCACATGATAATGAAAAATTTTCATTTTTTCATTTGATCTATTATGCTAAAATATGCTCTTCTAACCTTTGGTTATAAATTTTGAGCCATTGGTTGTTTTCTAGTTAGAGGCATTTTGGAAACCTTCACTCTCTCTAGATTTTGAATATTCTATGATATAAGAACAAAAAATTGATCCTTAAAACTCTTGGAAATAAAATTAAGAACACTATAAGTATTGCTCACATCTTGGGTTTCCTCAACTGCTCTTTTTTTAGCTCTAGTCAGAGCTGCAACTTAACCATTTATGTTACTAGTTTTGCCAACTTAGTTGAATGTAATATGATCATCCAATTACTAATTAATATTTATAGCATGAATATGTCCTTGAATTTTTTGTGATTATCCTTTTCATATATATATCTTGATACTGACCACTTTGAACAAATAACTATTCCTATGTCATTTGGGTCATGATAATATCTTGTGATATCAAAGCTTGATTCTGAGTGTCATTTAGATTGGAAGTCTACCAACCTAAATCTTTCATCAAGTTATTTTTAGGAACAATATTTTTTGAAGTAGAAGCTACATTAGGATCAATGGTTGCATTGGCTTAGTTTGGGTTATGGATCCTTGATTTTGATATGGTTGCCTATTGTCCTTGAAACCTTGATAAAGAGGACATTAGTTATTAAAAGACTAATAAGTATTCTGGTTTTGTTGTTGATAAGGTCTACCTTGGAACTTTCATTTCTTGAATTTAAAAATCTCATTTCCAAAAGCTTATAACATGATTTTCATATCACCAATCTCACTAGATTGATTAAGAGGGGCTACAACTTGGACTTTTGGAGATGGAATAAGAGCTACAAATGGGATCTGGGGAACTTGAGGAGGAGGAACATGTTGTAATTTTGGTAATATGGGAATTAGAGGCCTTGGATCAAGTTTACCATCTTTTATTAATCTATTTTCTATTCTTATTACAATTTCATAGGCATTTGGAAAGGTATTGCCTCCTATAGACTATATTATGACACTTATATCATAATTACATACCTTAAGATAGTCCATAAATGCATACTATGGAGATGGTATAACAAATTTATGGATCCTAATCCATGTCTTTTGGAATATGAGGTTAAAATCAGACATGAACTGATGGGGGTACCTTTGTATGGTAGTCAGTTGTTTAACCAAAGATAGATGATCAAGCTTGTCTTTAAATTGCCTAAGGCTGTACCTAAATCATCCCAAGTAGTAATAGATGTCATTGGAATATTTATATACCATTTAAATTCTTTTCCCTTGAAAGAAGTAGTAAGCAATCTGATAGCCACATTATCTTGAGTAAAATTATAAACAAAACATAGATTGGCAACATCTTGGATATGCTCAATAGAAGTAGTTTTATCCAATTCTCTTGAGAATAAGGAGATATTTTTTAATTTACACACATGTATGTAATCATATTAGGATAAATTCAAGGGACTACCCCTATTAAATGGGATAGACACTTGATTCATAATAACCATTTGGGTAAAAGGGATTTGGCTTATAAGGACAATAGATTGGACTAAAACAATAGGGTAACTAGAGGGTGAATGATTATTTTGGGGATAAGTTCTTGTACTATTGAATATTGATCTTTTATAAGAATTAGAAGGAAATTCAATATGTTCAAAAAGAGTACCTTTACTTGATGAACTTGTTATAACCTTTGGCATGAAAGCACTATCTAGAACAAGCTATAAACTCTACAAATTTAAGGATATTAAAGAAAATTTGATGGTAGATGTATCCTCCTTTTGAAATTTATTATTCTCAATCTTCAAAATTTAATTATGCCAAAGAAACAAGTCCCATTGGGTGTGCTAAAACTGTTGGTGTTCTAGATTACACTCTAGTTGATAATGGGATTGTTCAGATCTTCCTACTCAAATCTAGTACAATATGGGACTGATCTTAGGCTATGAGTATCCTAATAATGGATCAAACCTATAGAAAAGGTTGGATTCCTTCTGGATCTATCACCTAAACTAGCACTTACTGTAAAAGGGAAATATATTTTTGATAATAACTTATGAAATCATGTAAAAAGGGGTGATGCACTAATGATTTGGTCACTCAAACTTGCACAAGACACACTATGAAACACATTAAAAACCATAGAATATGAATCTCACATAAATATTTTAGAATAATGCATTAATCAATTATCCAATTAGCATGAGAGGATAAATATCCACTTTCAATCTAGACAACAAACTGTAAATTTCACTTATAATGACCTATGAGAATTACTAAGCACTTCTTGAAGTTGAGAAAAACTCATAAATAGATAAGGAACATACATTCAATTAACCATACTATATGAATTCATGGAACACACTTCAATACAGCTTAGAAAAGTGATGAAATTCATTATTTATTGCACCAAAAGGTGTTATAATACAAATTTTGGCAGAATCTAGTCATACCAAAAAGAGGGATCTAATTTAAAGCTTAAAAGCCTATATTTATTGAAAAGAGAAGGAGAAAGAGAGATAAATGAGTAGATATAAAAAATTTAATGAGTTCCAATTTATCTTGATGGATTATCATTCTCAAGGATATTGAGTCATGACCTTATCAATAAGGAATCAATTCTATGCAAGAATTGAATGCTCATTGTCCTTATCCAACTGTCAGGTCTCCTTCTTGGAACCATGTTATTATATATATTATATTTTGAGGAGGATTATGTATTTAAATTGATATAATTATTCCATATTTTCCTTGGGTGGCCAAATATATCTTCTCGTTGAAAAAATTCCCTTGATGATAGGCAAGACACGTCTCCATGGTTTGTATTTGCTCCAATATTGAACACAGGCCCATATAGGTGGAAACCAATTAATTATTGGTTTTCACATAGTCACGATATCTATGGAAACCTAAAAACTATTTGATCTTAATAAATCTCTATCAGTCTATCTTCAATCTCAGTATTGGGTCCAAATGACCTATTTTACTTATATGGAGCTCTACTAGCAATGCTTGGTCCCGTTGGTTCCACCTGGATCTTGTTCAAGCTCTAGTTCTTTTGTTTTTATCTTTCCTTGGTTTAATAATGCTCCATAAACTTCCATCAAAATTTCTTGGGTTTGAAATTTTTTATCATCTATCAAATGCCAACTTGGACTATTGACATGTTGACCCATATGCTCTGTTAGATCCTGCTTGTCTGAATGAATGCTGATTATTGATCTTTTGCCAGTTGAACATGTTAAAAATTATCATGCACACATTTAATTTAGATATTCACTAAAAATTTTAAGCTATTCTCACCATAAAATCTAAATTTGTGATCAAATGTATGCCATTAGATCTACATGGGAACCATGGTTTGAAATCAAATGGTTATTTAGTGGGTCTAAATTTTGATGTCCTCATGACCATCATTTGACATCCATGTGGATATATTTGATATCTTACTAAACCTCAAATTTAATCTCCAATATATTTTTTCTTGAGATTTAATTTGACTCTTGTACAAATGTCTCCCATTATTTGACCAACTTTGTAAATTTATATCTTGAAGCACAAAACTCATGGAGGGACCAAATTTTTTGTAAATGTTATTGAGGTCAAGAGGATTCTATTCACTTGATCCACTAGTTCAGGGAGCTTTCTAAGTGGAGATAAAAATTATCAAACAAGATATTATGTGTGTTTTCACATGACATCCATGTGAACATATCCCATTTGATCATTTTAATTTCAATGGCTATTTATTAGGGCTTAAAATTAACTCTTGCGCTAATGTCTCATTCTACAATTTCCACTTTGAGGACTTAGATATTGAGATAAAAATAGTGTGAAGGAACCAAACTTGTAAGATTTTTTCTTGAGACAAAAAACATTCTGTGTACATGACTTGATGGCTTTCAAGAACTATCGATTATACTTATAAAATGTTTATGTTGACTAGTTTATTTATCTCATGCATGACGTACTGGTGATGAACTAGTTTCTCAAATTTGCATAGTCCATATTTTGCTCAATATTTCAAGGATCTTATGATATTTTAAGGCTTGTGTGACCTAGTTTCGTGTTCCTAGACACCATGAAAACTACTTGGACCTTTCAAATACAACTATATACCTACCCTTAAAGATCAATTAGATCACACTTTGAGCTTTCTTAAAACATTTCAAAATATTTGAAAAAGATATATGATCTCTAATTAAGGTCTATCTACTCCTTGTGACATTGGGTCACTCTTCAATTAGGATCTTACTCCTTACACTAAACTTTTAGACTAGGTACATTTTTGATATGTGGAACAAAATTGGTCAATAGTAACCTCAGGTGGAATTGATAGGGAAGTTAAAGTGTTGAGATTAATGTATTTGAATTCTTGGAAAGGATTCAAGGATAGGAATATTGAGTAAACCATGGTCTTGTAATTATTCAAAATTCTAAGGACTGGTGTCACCTTGAATCTTGTAGATGGCTCCACTGTGAGGAAATTTGATACATTAAAAAGCATAATAGGCAATTGCTCTCATGTTATGTGTCCATGGCCTACCAAGCAAAATGTTGTAAGATTGAGGAAATTTTAAGATCATAACCTTCACATAAATGATGATAGGTGGGATGGTAATTGATATCCACACACAACCTAAAGGATTCATTTGCCTTCATTCATAACCTTAACATGTGATGCATGTGGAGTTAAGAATACATTCAAAATATGTAAGGTTTTTGATAAAATAAAGAGAGGAAACACAAGTGTCAAAACCCTCATCAATAAAGGTATGCTTGATTTGGATATCACCAATTTGAATACTGATAAATAGAGGAGGATCATCCATATGAAGCAAAATCTGATTGAAGATCATATAAGTAATGGGTAATTTGAGGGAAAGAGAAGTATCCATTATTTCATAAACATGTTTGGATATCTCTTCACATTATTGTAAAATGCTCTCTTATGATTCGGATAAGGTGGCTTCATGTCCTATTAAGGGAAGATGAGGGATGTTTATTTCAAATGAAAGCTACATGAGATGGTTATAATGATGTGAATAGGTCTACATAAGTTCAAGAAATGGGATTTGAGATGGGAGATTAGTGAGTTCCATGATCGGATCCCACTCATCATAACCTATAAGAATAATGTTAGAAAGACATTCATAGTGTTGAAGGAGGTCCTTAGAAGGAGGATCTGAAGTACATGTGGATTTATGTTGAGAAGAGGTAAAAGGTTTATTAGAGGACAAGTTTGTAAATTATGTTGAGAAGATGAAGCAGTTGATATATGTGTGGTTTGAGATAATTTAGAAGTATTGATATAATTTTGAGTATCATTGGTGATATGTAAATAAGATGGAGGGATGGTAGAAATAGTATGAGAAGTGTCATCCAAGGGAGGTGTTGTAATTGGTTCATCAAAAGATACAAGGTCTTTTTTCCCCAACTCAGTTAAGTGAGTAGGATAAGAATAATGGATATACGAAATGTGCAAGATATTTGAGGTGTGTGTATAGGTTAAGGATCAATGAAATAAACCACCCTTTGCATGTTAGTGATATTGACTAAATTCTCTTCATGATTTAGGTCAAGGAGATTTTCAACATTATTGGTAGAAGGGGTAGGCTTGTCTTGGGTATCATGGTGATTTGGAAGAGGATCTTTATAGATGGCAAAATGAGCATTAACCTAGTTCAAAGATTGATATTTAGTTTGTGTTCATGGGATTTGAATGAAATGTTATAGGCTTATTCACATTTATTAATAATATAATCATGGTAAAAATTGGGACCAAGAAGGAAATCCATATCCAAATTATGAATTTGCCTACATGTCTTATGAGAATTACCCCAACTAGCATAAAACCATCAAAATTTATTAGGATCATATCAAGATATCATGGGTTAAGTGGGATCAAGTTCTCATGGTAAAGGCCACGAAGGATAAAGGTTTTTGAACATTCATGTTATTGGTTGAATATAAATGAGGGTTAGTGATGTGGTTGGGAGGGGAAGCTTGTTTAGGAGATTGGTTAGGAATAATAGCTTGAATAAAGTGAATGGTATCATAAGAGTATGTGACACCATAATTGGTAGCATGATAATTCTTATTCTTGATTAACATGCCAATACCCATATAAGGTTGGGATGGCTTGAATTGATGCATAATGAAATCTTGATGCTTTGCTTGGTTAATGGCCTCTTTTAAAGTATGTGGGGAGAGAGTCTAGACTCAATATTACAACTTGGAAAATAGAGCATTGGTAAATCGATGGAAAAGGTTATCATCTACCATATTATGTTTATATTTATTCAATAATGTCTTCCATAATTTAATGAAATATTATGTGGCTTTGATCTCAAGTTACTTACAATTGATAAAATAGGCCAAGGTATTCTTAGGGAGATCACTAGTTTAGAACTCTTGGACTAGAGTATTAACTAAATCTTCTAAAATAGTAATATAATGAGATTTTAGTTTGTTGTACCAATATAAAACATCACCCATGAAAGTTTTTAATAATAACTTAGCAGTATAAAATGTGTTTGATTTGACCCAGTGTTTATATAGATTGACAAATGATTTTAAATGAAGAGTAGGATCAGTTGATCCATTATGAGAAATGGTATGGGTGATATCTCCTATGGAAATATTAGTAATTTGATATGTAAGAGATTCATTTAGAATATGTTTGATTGTTTTATTAATAAGAGGAGGTTAAGCGATAATATTACCATAGGAATATCAAAGAGGAAGTGATTTTGATTATGCATGCCCCATGCAATCTGTTGAGGGTGTGTTTGAAGATGGAGAAGATGATTTTACTTTTACATAATTTGATTTGCATTGCTAGCTTGAAAATAATTCATTTGATTAAGAGTTTTTAAAATAATTTGATGTGTTTGAGTTACAATATTATCATTATTTGAAGTATTAGAATTGATAGTAGTGTCTGGGGTACCATTATGGGGATTAGTAGGAGCTTGAGAGGAGATGTTAGTAAGTGAGGCACTAGTGGCATAATTTTCTTATGTATTAAAAGATTAACTAGTAGAGGGATGAGAAGAGGTAGCACTAGAGGCATGATTACCATGGGTATAAAATTATGCACTAGTGGAAGAATTGAGAAGAGTGGGTCTTAAAAGAGGCCCACTAGATGTAGAACCCACCATATAAGTAGAGATACTAGGCATGGAGGTAGAGGAAATCAAAGAAAAAGAAGTCATGGTGTGAGAAGGGGTCAAAATAGAGGGAAGAGCCTAAGAAGAAAAGAATCTAGTATCCCCAAATCTATGTCAGAACATGGGAGAAGGTGAATGGGGTTCCTCAACTTGACCACTTATCATGAGATGGTAAATAGTAGAAGAATCTTTTCCTTGATGTTGAGGAAACTCATTCATGAAGAAAATCATTTGTGGTGTATAATCTGATTCAGGTTGATCTTCAAGTGAGAAGAGGGGATTGTGAATTGAAGAGGAAAGAGGAGGGATCCCATAGTTTTTAGTGCAAGTGACTAGATGAACATTACTTTAATCTAGGATAAGAATAACAAGTTGCTTATGGGAGAACCTATTAGGGTTGGTAAGATTCATCATATCTATTGAATTAAACTTAGTATTGTCTTCAAATAGGAAGTTAATGATGAAGGAGAGACATTGGGAAAGGAAAAGTTGATGCAATATCAAGGAGAAATGAAAGGCAAATAAGAGTATAGAGTCAACTAGGTCAACCTAGTACTAGAAATAAGGTATGAAAACTGAGCTAACAAGGATATAGAGTCAACAAGGTCAAATTAGTACTATAACCTAAGATAGAAAATATATTGATAAGGATATAGTGTTAACCAAGTCAACTTAGAACTGTAACTTGAGAGGTAGAAATGAGTATTGGGTTGACCAAATTATATAGTATTATAATCTAGGAAAAAGATAGTTTATAAGAGATTGTGTTGAAAAAAATGATAGTGTATTAAAAATAGGGATAATTTTTGAAATGAACCTTAAAGAAAGAAATGAAAGCAAACACATAATCAATTAGGCTAATGATAATGATCCAATTGAGGGACACAACACAAAACCTTGTACTATTATTGGCTAATGTAATTTTTTCCAATACAACATACAATGAGGAAAGGGAAAACAATCAAATAAAAAGTAAATGCTAAAAAAGTGGTCATCCTAAATGTTGTTAAATTATTATAAAGTGTTATTTTAAGTGTGATTTTTAAGTTGGATAAAAATAGGGAACTAGAAAGCAATCTATGGATGGTTTTAGGATGTTTTGGCTGAAAGGGATCTATGTTGGGAATGGCACTAGCTTGGTATTAGGGACTACCCCCTCACTTTACAATCTTACAGTGATAAGGGTGTTAGATGCTTTTCCAATATATACCATTAACCATGTGTTTATAGTTAGGCAAAAAATCAAGTCGGCTACCCCATTGGTGATGAAATCCAAGTAGGTAGGCCTTGAGTAGATAAATGTTTAAATGCATTTTGAAATTATGTGATTTGATATTGTGTGCAAGAAAGTGGAAAATAGTTAAAATAAATGGTATATTTAAAAACCATCTAATTAGACTATGTGAGCTATTTTAAGCATGTAATTCACTGAAAATGAAAGTGTGAATTAATTACTAGCATATAGTTTTTGATTCCCAATTTAAGCACAACACATAGTGGGTTTAGACAATAGTGTATGCAAACATTATATAATAGAGTCAATAGGGTTATTAATGTACTATAAAACCAAGACTCTTTAATAACTAAGTCAATTAGGTTGACCTAGTCTTCCAAATAGAAGACAAAATATAAAACTAGGTCAACCAGGTTAACCTAGTTTGTTGTATGATTATAATTTTGAAGATTGCAAACTTTGTAAAATAGAACTATAAGAAAAAATTGAATTTAAAGTGAGAGAAAGAAAGGAACCTTGGTGGGTTGGAAGATACTGAGGACTATGAAATTTATTTTTAAGTGATTTAAATATTCCTTTCAAATTCTACCAATTATGTTGACCTAGTTATACAATTCCCTATTTGCTAAAGCTTTCTAAGATGACTATACCAACTTGGTTGATCGGGTTTGTTGTCTGGAAGCTGACTAGAATACTAAGGTGACTTGCTTGACCTAATTTGTTATTTTGGAGTGTAATAAGAGTCTAATTTGACCTATTCAACATAGTCTACTATCTAGAAGTGAATAAGAGTATTATGTCAAGCTATTCAATATAATAACCTATATCTGATGAAGACCCACACAAAAATAACATAGTCATTTTGATGTGAGTGTGTGTTTAACTTGTGCACATAAGTTAGAAACTATACTGGCCTTATTGACATAGTATCATAAATATAGATAAATAATAAAATGAGATAAATATAAGGCATGAAAGAAAACCTAAAATGGTTAGATTTACATTTAGTTCACCAAAATTTATGTAATCAGAAATGCATAAGATCTATAAGTCAATCCTAGATTGAAAAACATAGATCATACTTACAATTATGATTAGGGATACATTATATAATTAAGAACATGACCAATATAGATCCATTAGACCCAATTATGTGATATCTTAACATAATAGTATCACTAGTGAGGGTTCTAAATCCTCCAGTCAATAAAAAAACATGCAGTAACCCTAACTACGTCTTATATTTTCATATTCACTATACTAATAACAAGTAAATAAAACAAATCTAATCTAGTACTCAATAAATATTGTGGCATAAAGTGGGGGTAATAAACAACAAAATTAAACATAAATAAGAGGCATATAGTCATTCTAATGTATATGAAATCCTAATGCATGGAAGACAAGTAAAGATTCATATCTATCTACTCTTACAAAGGAAGAATAAAGTTAGGAATACTTACCTTTGAAGATGAACCCATTGAGCCTTAATATCTCCCTTGTCCAAGGTGATTTACAAGAGGTTATTATGGTATGTAAGGATGACAAGGAAAAATCATCTCTAGGCTACACAACCTATCAATGCATCAAAAATATATTTTCATAAGGCAAGATCTGTATCTCTAAAAAGGTATGAAACCCTTAGCTTGCTCTTTAATTAGAATGGTAGATAAGTAGATGTGCAATATCTCTTACTTTTTATTCTCTTTTTTAAATAATGGTGAAATTATTATTTATAATAGGTATATTTGACCCTAAACCCTTCATAATGTTTCTACTGATAGGGTCGACCCAGTTAACCTAGTATCATTATTGACAACAACTCATTATGTCATAGGCTAGGTTAGCCAAGAGCCAACCTAGAACCTAAATGATTTTTTCCAGTAAGAGTACAAGGTAAACATAATTAACCTATTCATGTAAACTATTGAAAGGTGTTTTAGGTTAGGAAAACGGGTGCTAAAGGTGGTAAAATATTGGAAGAGTGTGCAAGAGAGAAGGAAAAGATTAGGGGATTGGTTTTTAAGAGACAAGTGTGTATATAAAAAGTGAAAAAAGTGATAATAATCATATGTAACACTAATGGTCTACCCACCCCTTTCTCAGTTCACCCCTTAAGGTGTGCACTTAGAGAGATTGAGACTCAATGGGGTCCTGGAAGATAGAGAGCATCAATAATTGATAAAAGTTTGAAAATATTATGTGTATACAAAATCCATTAATAATAACTTGCTCAAAATCATTAGGATTTTCGAAGCTAACAAGAAGAAGTGGGGTGAATAGCTAAAATTTACCTTATGGGATGATAGGATCACACCTAAGAGAGCTACAAGTAATAGATATTTTGAGCTTATTTAAGGAGCTTAAGCATTTTTACCTATGAATTTTCAATTGATAACCAATCAATTCATGCAATAGCTAGAATATGATTAAGTTAACCACTATGAAATTAGAATGAACTAGATTTTTGAGCTTGATAAAAGTAGAAGACAAGCTCATGAAAGATGCCTAAAGTTCATGAAAAGACTCAAAAAGATATTCAATAGAAAGGTCAATCCAAAAACTTTTAAAATAGGTGATATGGTTTTACTTTGGGATGCCAGACATAAGGAGAAAGGAAAGCATGAAAAATTTGATGCCTTATGGATGGGCCCTTATTCTATTGAGTACAACATTTAAGAACAGACCTTCTTCTTGAGAGATATAGATGGTGAGGTTAATGTAACTACCAGTTAATGTCAAGAAATTGAAACACTTCCTTAACTAAGTCGATGATTTTGTAAAATGATGTAAAGTATATAGTTTTGTTGTTTTGTTTCCCTTATGTGTTAGGATTTATATGTATAGTTCCTTTGTTGTTTTTTTATTGTGTGTACATTTTCAGATCCTCTTGATCTATTTTTATTAGTCTTCCCTAGTCTAGTTGAGTTTCCATGGGTGTTTATTATGAAATTATCAAAATTTTGACTCCATGGCCCAAGGGATTGGCCCCTAGTATTTTTTTCTAGGGTTTTTTTCACACCTGTAGGGGTGTACATCCTTAGGTAAGAGCTAGTGTTAGTTCCCAAATTTGCTTAAACAATTTTTGCCCTATTTCCCAAAGAATGAGTGCCTAAGATTATAAATGTTTCCCCTATTTGTATGGGCCCACCTAGGTCATAAAAATCCTTCTTCCATAATCAAGTTGTGAAAACCTCATGAAACTTAGTTTTAACTAATATTTAATAGTTTTATATATTTTAACACATTCTAGTTTTAGGGTCCATAGTGTTATAAACAACAAGAATGAATAGAAATATGACTAAGTATTTAAAAATACTAAGTCTAAATATATCCCACCTCGAAGGGAAAGATATGCAGAGATCCATAGAAATAATGCAACACTGATTTATAACATTCAATTATAATTTACAAAGTGAAAATATGACATAAAAACCCATAGGTCAATACAAGAAGGACGTCCATGGTCAAATAAAAGCAACAGAGTTTTTAAATCCAAATGTACTTTACATTTTGTAAATTTAAAAGTGAAAGTAAAGTTACCAATCCTGATGATAGAGGTTTTAATGGGGATAACAAAATTGAAATGCAATTTTTTAAATTGAAAATTGCATTTTGCATTTCAAATTTTAAAACCCACAAAAAAATCAAATTACAATGTAATATATGGTGGGGGTCCATGAAGTTTCTAATCAAGAAAAGTAAAGAGCAAGAATTCTTCATTGTCCACATGGAAAGTCTAAATTATAAATACAACAGGGGATTTCAAACTCATAAGCAAATAAAGGCCCACTTGGAGGTCCACATTGGGGTAAGCAAAATGTTTTCAAAGGGCCATGGTGGAAATATAATGCCAATACATAACTTTACACTTGAAAAGTACAAGTAAAGCTCCCAAGCCCATAAAGGAGATACAAAGTGGGAAAGTAATAGGAAAAAACAAGTTTTGCATTTCTAATTTTAATATACAACCTGAGCCCCAAAACCTATAGGTTAATTCATATGAAAAGTCAAAAATCTTAGAGGATGTTTTTAGTGGAAATATAATGCCACAAAGTAGATTTGCAACTGAAAATTATAATATGTAAAAGAGTCTCCCAAGCCCACAAACATGTAAAGTAAATGAAAGGTTCAAAAACTCATTGGTAGAAAGGGTATACACATGTTATTATTTTGTGAAATAGTGACTCAAAAGGAAATAATATTCCAAGTGTGGTCTTCATTTATCTCCACATTGCCTTATATTTTATTTGATGTATTTTGGCATCCATGCCTTGGTGGAAGGTGCAACTAGTTACAAGATCAAGAAAGTACAATTGGATTGGTAACTAGAAATGATAAAAGGGTCAAAATATGTCATCAATGTGAGAAAGAATAGGGAATCTACTAGACACCTCCATAAAGAATATTTAGTTCATTAGAAACTATAGACACCTGAAATTGGTTGTTGATAACCTCCAACTAGGATTTTGACCAATTTCTATCTAAAATGCACAATTGGGCCTAAAAACACTAAAACATGCTAAATGATGTAAACCTAACATATTCCAGTGCTTATTTTGGCTAGGGTATGCCTAAATGGGGCAATGCAATTTATGGGCCAGCTAACTTTGATCAATTCATTTTGAGTTAAAATGTCAAATTCGCACCTACGTGCTCTAGACTACTCTTTCCTATCAAATATTTTGCATAAAACTCACACCTTTGTTATTTATTTTTGGCAAAATCCAAAATGTGAATAAACATCCAATGCATCTGATGTGGACTTCCAATTCAAATCCAGTCAAATTTAGGACCAATAACAAGGCATTATGATCAATTTGAGTAATTTGTGCACAATATGCTTAATCATGCCTAAGAGATAATTAACCCAAATGAAGGCCTAATAAAGAATTACATGGAAACTTGTTGAATAATCTATTTTGGAAATAATTATTGAATATCTACATCATCAAGTGACCTCATTTCTTGGGAAAACATCCCTAGGCCACAAATGCCACAAATATCAGGATTCATGCCCTCCATGCCTCATCAATACCTTCCATGATTCCCTCTGTACCTATAAATTAACCCTTCTTCCAATGCCATGATGTAGATAATTACACATTTTAATTACAAAATTGAATTAATACTCAACCACACATCTCAATCTTGAGATGGATGGTTGAGGTTAATTTTGATCAAATCTAAAAATCTATAAATAGGAGGCCTCACAACATCATTTCTAAGCTTAATTAGTGCAAAGTTATAATGCAAGATTGATTTCAAAAGCTTAATGTCGCTAGTGTCATAATGCCAAATTGATTCCAAGCCAAGCCAAACCAAAGCCACAAGGTGCCAAGAGGAGATGAAGGTAACCACACTCCATTGAAGAAGACCTCTTGAAGCATAAGCCAAGCAAGCTACCATTACAAAGACATTTGGAGAATCCAAAGAAGGTGAAAGGAGTTCTTATGTTTTCATTCCTTTCTTTTTAGTGGTTGTAGTCATTTGATTTTGTTAACTAAGCTCTCCCTAGTGTTAGTTAGTAGAACTAACATTGGTGGTATATAACTGACATCAGTCACTGTGTTTTCTTAATAAAGAAAAACCTGAGAGCTATTTTAAAATGCTTGGTTTAGGGTCATACGGACTCCATTTTGGATGATTTTTTTTTAAAACCACATGTTTTATCCTAAATTTTTAGAATTTGGAAATATTTTAGCTTCAAATTTCATATTTTTTTTACAAAATTTGGAAAATATATTTAAAATGTTTCTAATACAACATATTTGCTTTTGGGGTGATGCCTTTAGGGTAGACAGGTAACCAACATATTTCAAATTTGATAAATCATGTTTTAGACCACCTTTTGAATGATTTTAAAATGAATTAGGAACATTATTTTGGTGCTTAAAGTAACATTTAAGGTGTTTAAATACGTGTTTTTAGCATTGACTTTTAATGTTACAACTAAGACCAAGGGGTCAAATGAACATCACCTCATTTTTTGAATTTGGGCTTAAAAATGAACTCACCTTTCCAAGATTTTTGTATTCACTTAGTTATTTAAATTAAATTTTTGTTTGGAAAAAATAGGGGTGTTGTGTGTATGTTCTTCCATTTATCCCCTTTAGGGAACCCTCAGAATCAAAAGAACCATTCCTATTGCAAGTATCCTAGTCCAAGGCTTAGAAAGAATGTCATCTAAAGCACTCCCCAAAAACTTGTCAAAGTTTGGGTGACCTTGAAAATGAACCTAAAGTCTTTCTAGTAGTCTTTTATTCCATGCAAACTTGGCTTGCTAGGGGGACGTCATTACCTCCCATGAGTTCTTTATGGAAGCTTTGACCTGCCATTTCATCTCTCGGCATTGACTTCATTTAGTTCCTTTGGAGTTGCACATGGGACGTATCTATATTTGGACATCATATTACACTAAGTGAATAGTAGGATGTAGTGGTTTTAAAAAGGATTAGACATTTTTACAAGTAGCAAATGTCGTGGTCACCCAATTTCCATGCTTATCTTTTGTATTTTTTGATGTGAAAATCATTGTGCAATTGATTCCCCTAGAATGATCAAAACCTTGATAGTTTAGTAAACCCCACATACCATACCCTTTCTAGGATTTGGATGATTATACTTAGTGTATTTTGGTCATTTTTACTTGGTATGATTTGAGACTAAAACTTGTTTCTTTGTTATTAAGCAATGTCAAAATAATGCATTTGAGTTTTGAAGGGTAGTGTTATGCTGCCCAAATCATGTCAAAATATTTTAAGCCATTTTAGTCTTTAAAACATAACATTGACCACATCATTTGAGCATGCTTAGGCTTTTAGGCTACTCAAGTTATTTCAAGACCTATTTATCATTGTATCAAAACCATTTGTTTCAAGCCATTTTATATATACCTTTTAGAACTTTGTCTTGTGTCATCATGCTGTCCAATCTTGTCTAGATTATTTGGTCAAATCCTAGTTTTCAATGTTGAATTTTCAATTAGCCTTGTTAATTTTAGATCCAAACATCGATTGATATTTGTTTAGGCCTCGATTCATAGAGTTGATACATAGATCTTTCTCTTTTGGGTTGCATAACTTTGGTTAATCGATTACCCAAAATTGAAAACTATTGATGGTTTATTTGTTTAATACCTATCCTCATCATTATTTGTGCCTTCATTTGGAAAAACACAACCTTTATAAAATATCCTTTTTTATTATGACTTATACCAAATTATCATGTTTATGTTTGATTTCGTGTGTCAAGTCTATGTCAAAATTATTTCCAAACTTGTTAGATTAAATTTAATCACATCAGCCTTTATTTCAAGTCTAGATTTTGATGTTATTTGGCCAAGAGTCCTAGCATGCCTATTTGTTTGAGCCTAGATTTTGAATCTACATTTGGATAAAAGACCTAGAAACTCAACTTTTCCCTTTCCTAGTTTAGACCTTGTCTGGAACACTTTGACCTAAACCTTTGGCATGTTGGTTTTCATTCAGACACTTGACCTTTTGTGCATATGACATTTGATATTAGAAATTTGATGTTAGCCTATTTTATGAGAAGTCTTAACATAAACCATTTTGGAGATACAAATCCACTTTCAAGTCAAATCGGAGATACATCTCCACCCCTTCGACCAAGTTGGACCAAGTTTAAACCATTTGTCCTTTGGATCATTTTTTAGAGTTTGTAGAACTCTAAATCTTTTTATTTTGGAGCTTTCATCATTTACGTAGATATGTCTAGCTACACTTATGGTGGAGTCATGTAAAATATGACTTATGATAGAATGGCCGCACAAAATGACTTTTATGGCTTTTGTCAAGACCCCAATGATGCTAAAATGATTTGTGAGATAGATTTCTATCTACATCATATTAATCATTTAGGAGAAAAAGTCATGAAATAACTTATGATCCAATTCAAGACCTTGATTGGTATAAAGAGGATTGTGAAGAGGACTTTGAAGACCCAACTACAAATAATGTTGTTTGGGATATGAATCCATACCCTCTTTGTAATAATCAGTATATGGAACATAGTCAAGAACCAACTTATAAGACAACTCACAACTGGGATGATATGGTTTATGAGGAAGAATTGGATGATTTTTCTTGTGTAAGAAATCAAGTTTCATGATGTCCTTTTGCTATTTTATCATTGAATACCCCTAACCCTCCTTTGGATTATTTGATCCATCAAGCTTCGCAATATCTCAGGAATACCATTACCATTCCTAGACCTAGTCCTTTAGTTTGTGTGAGTAACCAAGATCCACAATACCCAAGCATTTATATACTAAGATCTCATCCTTTTGCTTGTGTGAGAAACCAGGATCCACAACACCCCTTCATCATTCCAAGACCTAGTTCTTTGGCTTTTGTGAGAAATCAAGCTCCACACCACCCTATCTTTACCATCTTAGGAATTTATCCTTTGGCTCATGGAAGTAATCATTCTCCCCAATGCCCTACCATTATCCAACCACAAGTCATTCCTCATCTATTACCAATCCCAACCAAACCTCAACCCATCCAATCATTTGAAGACCAAGCTATGTTCAAAACTAGTATCTTTTAACTCATTGAAAACCAAGGCCAAGATAACCAACTAATCTAAGATGTTTTTTTTTAATCAACCACTTGTGATATGTCAACCTGTGATGAATTGCATATTGATCCTATACCAATTATAAAGGAGTCTCACTCTGATAAGCTAGTCTGTGGTGAGTCACTTCTTAATGATTATAACTACCTTTGGGCAAATAATTACCTAGATCATGTGCCTATTTTTCAAGAGCCTCTTATTAACAAGCTAGTCTCTGAGGAGTTGTCTCTTGACCTATTTCCCATATTAGAGGAGTCTCACATTGACAAACTAGTTTTTTTAGAGCCCACCATACCATTATAGGCTATTACATGTCCAAAACTAATAATTAAGCAAGACATCATTGTAACAGAGTACCCATTAGATGAAGAATCAGAGTTAGAGTCAAGTCTTATTCTTGAACTGACATCAGATTCATGTAGCAGAAGAACACTCTTCTAGTTAGACCTTTTCAAAGGTGTTAGAGGAGAATCCAAGTCAAAACTCAACATCTTCTAGTGACAGTTTTTCAAAAGTTCTAGAAGAAAATCAAAGTCAAAATCCAATGTTCATTAGTGAAAATTTCTCAAAGGTGTTATGGGAAAATCAAGACAATTTCATTAGTGAAAACCTTTTTGAGGCACCAATAGCTAAGCAAAAAATTTCTTCACTGCTTGATGAAGACAAAATCAAAGATCAAATCAAAATCACTTTCTATATATAGCCTAATCAGATGGTAGCTACTCTCAAGATGAAAAAACAAAAAAATATGATGGTCCTATCGAGAGAACAAGTCTTTAGCCCCACCATAACCAAATTTATGTTGAATCTAATATCAACAACATTACATGTGATTGAAAGTCCTGATCTTCATTTGTTTCCTCACCATTATACATTCCATTATCATCTACCATTTCATTTCAAAATCAAACCTACCATCCTTTATGTGTTCTTATTTACCATCCATGGTCACACTTGCATTTTTAGAGGCTACAAAGATACCTTGTCTTGATGTTTGAAAGAATTAGAATCAATGACCAACAAAGATCATGAAAGCATTCTTGGCAACCAAATCTATATGCCATTCTTGATAGATCAGTTATTCTGATGAGGTGTAGGCTAAAAATAAAACTGATCAAGTATTTTATTTATATCATTTGTTGATTAGGATGTGCATCTCCCCATTAGCAAGAATAATATAATAAAAAACCAAACCTACTCTAAAAACACGTACCATACCGTTTCACATTGCCATGTCATTTCCATTATTAAATATCCATTTTCCATTGTTAAATATCCCAACCATTTACCCCATCACTTGGGGGCAACCCTCTTACCATTTTAACCCAATTATAAAACTGTCATTATCCTTAACAATGTCATGTGATCCTATCATTCCATTCCTATCTAAACCAAAGCCTATTTTTAGTGATCCTACCCAATCCTATTTTTGAGCTTGGTTCATTTGGTTCTTCCTGCACCTTTTTTGGGGGAATTTCAATCAAGTTTCAACAATTAATCCAATCAATGTTTACAATTATAGTCTATGAAAGTAGTGTGATAGTTGATCTAGAAAGATATCTTTTATCCTATATTCAAGTTTGTTTATGTGAACCTGATTATAACTGCTTATGGGCAAATCAATGTCTCACAGGTCTTGTTACTAATTATAACCACCTATGGGTAACTTAGTATTATTGACTTTTGCCATTGTATCATAGTTATAACCACCTATGGGAAAACTAGGGGAAATACTTGTTTACCATGCATTGCCATATCACCTTGCCATTACTATTTTCATTTAACTGGCCATTTGCCAAAGTTGACAACTTGTTGGGACCTAGTTGGTTTTTCCTCACCCTTTGTGTGGATAGAATTACTATGACTTGAGGTCATTTCAGGACTGTGTGGGTCATGCTCAAATCATGTTGAGGTCACCTTAGTCCCCCTTTCTATACACTTGCCATTTTGTGAGCAACCTAAGCCAAATACTCTCGTTATTTTGTGAGTAGGTATCTTATCATTCTCTAATGAGTTAAGATACCTCAAAATTCTGAAAACATTCATAACATTTCAAAAATCCAAAAATATTTATCCTATCTAAGGCTAGTCAGTTATCATCGATCTGCCTTACTAGGGTATTATAATTATTAGGATGCTTTCTTTTGATTTTTTTTTTAGGCTTTCTATTTGTTTATTTATTTTTTTATTCACTTGCTTGATTTTTTACTTTCATCACTATTGCCTCGACTCAGTCTATATGTGTTCATTATGTCATTCATTGCACACATTATTATTGAGTCCATCCATATTCATCCATTAACATTATCATCATGGTTTTTATCATTAGTGCATTGTTTTCAAATGTTTATTGGATTGAGAGTTAGTCTTTATGCATATTTTGGCCAAGTCTTCATGGTGTTCTATCATGAAGCCTACCATCACATGCTACAGTAAAAATTATCTTCACAAAGGTCTAAAATCAATGGAATCGTAGAAGTTTCTCCTTGGTACCTTGGCAAATCCTTCCATCCCACCCTTGATCAAATTAACCCAATGACCATTCTAGTTATATCATTGTTAATCAAGATGATCATCTCCTCATTGATAGGTACAACTAAATCATTCTATTGATCAATCTCATTCCTCTATCCATCTCTTTCATTAGTTTTTACCCACTTATCTTTAATCCATATTCCAAGTTATATCCTTGAGTTATGATTTCTAATCAGCCCTAATTGGGGCACCATTAGGTTTAGCCAATCTAGGTCTGCTTAATGATTATAAACACCTATGGGAAAATCATTATTTTGACTTTTATTCCTGATTATAATTACCTTTGGGCAAATCAGCCTCCTTTTTACATCAATGCATGCAAGCATTTTCTCATTTGGATTAATCTCAACCATGGATTAATTCTGCCTTTTTTTAATTTCTTTTTGAGGGACCATCCATCAAAAAATATGATGACCACTCCCTCGAGGGGGAGTCATCATAGGCTTCCTGAATACCTTTTGGAGCTTTGTTCTTCAACCATCATCTTATTTTTTGCATACATGTCATTTCTCATTATTTGAGAAGAAATTTATATTATTATAGATTACAACACTTTCCCAAACAAGGGAAAAATGTACACACCTAAAAGTGGCCGCCGATAACCTCTAACTAGGCTTTTGACCAATTTCTATCTAAAATGCACAAATTGGTCTAAAAACACTAAAACATGCTAAATGATGTAAAACTAACATTTCAAGTGCCAATTTTATCTAGGTTATCCCTAAATGGGGCAATGCAATTTATGGGCTAGCTAGCTTTGATTAGTTTATTTCAAGTTAAAATACCAAATTTGCACCTGCATGCTCTAGACTGCTCTTTTCTATCAAATTTTTTGCATAAGATTCATTCCTTTGTTATTTTTTGTTGGAAATATCCTAAATGGAAATATGCATCCAACTCATCTGATGTAGACTTGTAGACTAATAACAAGGCATTCTAATCAATTTGGGTAATTTGTGCACAATGTGCTTAATCATGTTTAAGAGCTAATTAACCCAAATCAAGGCCTAATAAAAAATTCCATGGAAACTTGTTGAATAATTTGTTTTGGAAATGAATATTGAATATCTTCATCATCAAGTGACCTCATTTCTTGGGAAGACATCCCTATGCCATAAATGCCACAAATATCAGGATTCATGCCCTCCATGCCTTATCAATGCCTTCCATGTCTCCTAATTGCCCATTCTTCTAATGCCATGATGAGGATGGTTAATAATTTTAATTATAAAATTGAGCTAATACTCAACCACATATCTCAATCTTGAGATGGGTTAATTTTGATCAAATCCAAAAATTTAAAAATATGAGGCCTCACAACATCATTTCTAAGCTTAATTAGTGCAAAGTTATAATGCAAGATTGGTTTCAAAGGCTTCATGCAACTAGTGTCATAATGCCAAATTGATTCCAAGCCAAGCCAAGCCAAAGCCACAAGGTGCCAAGAGGATATGAAGGTAACCACACTCCATTGAAGAAGACCTCTTAAAGTAGAAGTCGAGTAAGATACCATTATAAAGACATTTAGAGCATCCAAGGAAGGTGAAAAGAATTCTTGTGTTTTCATTCCTTTCTTTTTAGTGGTGCTAGTAATTTGATTTTTTTAACTAAGCTCTCCTTAGTGTCTAGGCCTAGAGATGTCATGCTATTAATGTGTTTATTTCACTTTGTTTTCATTTTGTAACCAACTGCATACTACTGATCCTCTCTTGAGTCCAATTCCTAGATCACAGTAACAACAATAATTGTTGGAGGCAAAGCTGGTTCTATTTGTCAAAGAGATATTTTAAAGGCTTCCCTCAGTGAATGAGGTAAATTATTTATGATAAAAGAGCCCTGATAACATTCTTATTCCTCCAAAACTAGTGGCTATGACATGTGAAGACCAATAAAATCAACATGGATAATAAAAACATTGTCGTTTGTGAAAGGTTTAAGCATCAAAATAATTTGTTCATTTAGGTGACTAGTTTTATCATGGCAAAGAAGCTAATGATGGGTCTAGTATAAATGATGTCATAATCATCTGATCCTATTTCACAAGGCAATGGTAAGGGTAGTGCTAGGTTTATTAAAGCTTATCAAATTATTGAATTTTTTTGTGAAGATAGTAAAGGGGATAAAGCCATTTTGATAGGCCTAAACCCATCTATTGCTCCAGTTTTTGACAATATTGAACATGTCAAACTTGTTAGGCATATTTTTCACTTACCATATTTGTATCATTAGGAATCACTAGGTCCCTCTATGCAAAGTTAAGGTGGCTCATTTAGGAGGTAGAAGTGATAAATGAAAGGAAGTCATAATCAAACAATATGGGTAGGATTACAATGAAGGTTTGTAACTTTAGTTTGTAAATTGAAAACTTAATTCAAATGTACATCACCTATAGAATGTGGAAATTCATAAGGTCCATGGTATAAGTTTTTATCATAGATGAAAAATTCATTTTCAAGTACAAATTTCAATGTGCATTCCAAGTTCCCAAACCAACCACATACACACCAATCTAAATACAAAGCAAAACTTTTGGATATAACTACAAATTTAAAATGCAATTTTAAATTTGCAACTTGCAAAAGTGCAGCCAAAGCCCAAAATCTCACCAAGGTCAAAAAGTGCAAATTTTCACCTTGGGTTCAAAGCCCCACAGAAGTAAAAATAAAGAAAAAATGTACATATTACTATTAGGTTTAGAGGTAACCATAAAAATAAAAAAGGAAAAATTAAATAGGCATGACTAAAATCAATAATAAAAGGGTTAAAAATAAGATAAGTGTTGTATTACAATATTTGGATAATGTCAAAGACCTCCATTGATGAGGAAATTACTTTAGTAGTTTTGAGACCAAAGTGGGCCATTGGAAGCATATTCAGATGGCCATGGATCTCACTCTACCTCCATTACAGATGGAGCAGTCTAATGTAATCATGAAAAAGCTACAACCATTCTTAGGGTTACACAAGGAGGATAAAATACATCATCCACAAACTCCCAATTGGGAAAATGATTAGTAGAAGAGAAACGCAAAGTAGTTACACATGATGACAAAATTAGTTTTATTCTCAGAATAAATATTCTCCCTCAATCTCAAGTGCAACAAACTTCCAACCAAGCATATCAAAGTTTGTTTCAAATCTCACATTACATGGATAACCACTTACTATAATTATTTCCTTATAGATCATTAGTTTCCAGGCATGATCAAATGCATTTTCCAACTAGAGAACCTTGGTGAATATTCTAGGTAAGAAATTTGTATAAGTAAAGAGGGTTTGTCCTCTTTACAAAGCTTGCTGATTTTATTTGTAGGGATCAATATTTTTAACTTTAAGAAAGCTATTGTGTGTTTTGTCTCTCTTGCTAAGGTTATTATATCCATACAGTCATGGTGATAGTGAGTCGCTCATGAGACTCATTGGTTAGTATGGTTCCTACTCTTATACATACTTCCTTCTCTACCTCAATCCTTATACATAGTTTATTTTCATTTGCTTATGAATATCTTATACTCAGAAAACACAAAAATAATATAACACGTCAAAAATACAAAAAATATTTAAATATTTTAGAAACACAAAATTTACAAATTGTATGCATTATTCTATTTACATTTATACTACTTTCAAGATATTGCATATTGCTATCTATCATAGTATAGTCAATTTTATCATACATATATTCTCCACTTGTTATTATTGAGTGATTTTAGATTACATAAACGACTCTAATCCACTACACTAATCCAAACTTACTATCATCTACCCACTAGGGTCATATACACTAGTCTAGGTTTATTCATTTGATACATCCACCCACTCGAGGGCATCTCATACATCATTGATACTACTAAGTTCTTGATATGTACCTATGAATATGATATATTAATGTATATGGGTTGATGGAGATGCCAACATGTAGTGCACATCCCATTTAGTTAGCTATATAGGTCTAATATATTAGGATAATGGAGTAACTTGTGAAATTAGTGCATTGAGTAATGGTTGACCTATATTGGGATTGGGAGGTTATTGATCCATTGTTAGTTAGATAGAGGTCTATATAAAGGAGATGATTATCATTGTAAAGGAATAAAGTAAGCATCAAGTCTTGTATTCTAAGAGTATATTGGAGGTTTTCCCCTCAAAGAGCTGTTATGAAGTTATTCCTTCCTAAAGGAGTATTGTATGGTGTTGTCCTACCTTAAGGGTGATTATTCTATTTCTGCATATATTGAATATTTGGTCATCTTGGCCCACCAATATCAATTGTGTTGAGTTGATCTATATTATATTTTCCATATTTCAATTATTATAAGTGTGGATCATAACAAGTGGTATTAGAGCTTTAATTTGGGAAATTTGTGTGGGATAAAACCCTAGTTTTGTGAAATCATTAATATATTATAATTGGTTGAGAAGTTTTGTGTAATATTTCTGTAGAAGATGGATAATATTATGAGGAAATAACATAAAACAAATCAAGGTTTAATTATTAGTTTTGAATTATTTTTTTATATTTTAGGGTTTGTAATAATTTCATCGTATCATTTGATATATAAGTTATTTTTCTATGATTTTTTTTTGGTATTGTATCATCATATAATAAAGCTACACAAAAAAATTTAGAATGTTTTGGGAGACTTATTGTGATTCTATGATGTTTAATAGATTCACTCTACAAGCCAACATGTTTTTAATTTTTTCACAAATTTTTTACAGAAGTTGCATTAACATACGTATAAGATATAGTAAAACACTTGGACATTTGGGATCCATTTCACATGAGTTATTGAAGTATTATATTTTTTTAATTAATCCTAGTCTTTGGGAATAATGAAGTTACAAATATTTTAAGGGGAGGATGATATTGATGATAAATAATGATGGATAATTGTAAAGGAAAATAATGTTCAAAAAATTTGGTGTCAAGGACATTTATACAATTTTATCAATGGTCTTGTGCACTTTGGTGGGATAAGTTGGGTCTAAAATTATGGAATTTTTCATGGGAATTAGTGAAATAGGTTTTCCTAAATTGATGGGGTATAAAAATAAAAAGAGGAAGAAGTGGATGATGAGGAGGGTAATTAGGAAAATAATGGATATGATGAAGAATAAAAATCAATGAAAGAAAATAATGAAAATGAGGAAGAACATGAAAGTGATGATGAATAAGAAATCAAACATAATGATGATGAGGAGACTATAGATTGTGCATAAGGAGAGGTAGAAGATATCCAAGAGAAAGAAGAAGGATTATATGATAAGGGTTTGAATAATTTGGTTTGAAATCAATCAGAATCATTTTTTAGTTTCATAGATGGATTCAAGAAAAGAAGGTCATTGTGTCCATAAACCCTAATATCAAGTATGACTTCATCATCATGCATGTGTCTCAACATCTACATGTTCAAGAAAGCAATATTAAGGAGGATCAAATAGATGGTCATAATTTTCAAGTTTTTGAAGATTTAAAGCTCACTATGGTAAAATATGTTTTGAATTAAAATTATTATGCTTTGGATATGGATGATGTAGATATGGTTCTTGGATATCCATGGTTAGATAATTTGGGAATAATCAATAGTAATGTTCATATTAAGTTCATTAAGTTTTGGTATAGGGAAAAGAAGGTCACTTTAAAGGATATAATAGCTAGAAAGGAACAAATAAAAATAAAGGTAAATCATGAAGATGAGATTGAATCTGGTGAAGAATAGCATATGGAAGCTTCATATGAAGACATAAAGAAGAAACAATACAAGAAAAGAAGAAAACTTCAACTACTCAAGAGACAAAGGAACCACCAAAGCCAAAGCTGAAAGAGGTAGAAGAAAAGTTTGATAATGTCAGAGTATCAAAAAATGGTGAGGTATATAGACACACACATCATCATCAGAGGAAATAATCATGGAGTCATGTGAGGGAGTGTTATAAAAATAGGCACTTTGGCTATATATAAAATCAAAGTTTCAATAACTATGGTTATGCATGGAAGCCAAAGAAGGACTAATATGGTCAGTTATGGAATCAAAGTTACAAAGTGGCTTGTGGAACATGGAATCACTAGGGAAATCAATATGACTATGTATGCAATAATGACTACCATGGTCATGAATGGAATCAGTGTAGAACAATGCAATATGGTACATGGAATCAAAGGAGGAATAATTATTCATGGAAACCAAAGAAGTGTAGTTATTGTCATGAATGGAATCAAAGTAGCACATTGGAATTTGGAAAAAAGGTTAGAAATATATCACCTACCAAGATCACATATGGGTGGTTGGATGGTTGAGCTTGGAAATAAGTGTGCATTGATTTAAATCACACTCATTATTTGGTTTCTTCCTATGTTTTGGGGATGAAACATGTCAAGGAGGGACAAAATTTTATGTACCTAGGTATATGATATATTAATGTATATGGGTTAATGGATAATTCAATATGTGGCACACATCTCGTTCAGTTAGCTATATGGGTCTAATGTATTAGGATAATGGAGTAACTTATGGAATTAGTGCATTGGGTAATAGTAAACCTACATTGGGATTAAGAGGTTACCCATACACTATTATTTAGATAGAGGTATATATAAAGGAGTTGATTATAATTGTAAAGTAATCAAGTAATCATTGAGTGTTATACTATAATAATATATTGGAGGTTGTCCCCTCGAAGATACATTGTGGAGTTATTCTTTCCTAAAGGATTACTGTATGGTGTTGCCCTACCTTAAGGGTGATTATTGTATTTATGCATTTATTAAATACATGGGCATCTTAGCCCACCAATATCTATTGTGTTGAGTTTATCTATATTATATTGTATAAATTTCAATTATTATAAGTGTGGATCATAATAGTTATATCTTTACATTCTATACATTCCAATTTATACATTGATATATCTTGATGTTGATCATTGCTACTCATTTCTTAGATTTTTGATAAATATCAATAGTTATACTTAGAATATGTCCATCTCAACATCTAAATAGATTTAAAATACACATTTATACATTCTTTCTTTTTTGGTTTTTCTTAGATTAGGCTTGATTGTGTTTCCTATGCTTCTTAGATCTTTGAGGGCATTTAAAAATGATATTGTTCATTAGATTTATGTCACTTATTTATTTATATGCCTTGGAAATGTGACCATGTCCTTTAGTGGGTTTTACTATTTTTATATACAGACATTTGAACTTGTCCATCTAAGTAGAACTAAGCCAAAATTGCTTTTTATTTATGTATGTGGAATTTGAACATGTCTTTAAATATATTGATTCTCATATTTAGTTACATGTGTCCATGTCCCTTATATTATGGCCCCTTGGCCTACCTTTCCATGACTTATGTGTTTTTATGTCTTCTTCTTTATATGTATCTTCACCATGACGTTTGTATTTACTTGTTACACATACTGAGTTTCGATGCCATGAGGGACCTCATGCATCTACCCTTCTTAATTGGGTGTCTTGATGGACATTGTGTCCCATACCCCTAGGTAGTTACTCAGATTTACTATTATACACATTGATTACATCTATCTTAACACCATTTTGCAATGCTATATTACAATACATCTTACATTACCTAATTATGTTTAGATTAATTCACATTAGTGTTATGTTTGTACAATGTATTGGAATATCATTGATATGATCTGGTTAACACATTTTGTAGAGCTACTTATTTTGAGGATAGTTAGTACACAAGTTTCAAAACTACCCTTAGAAAAGGAGGCATTCATAGGGGTTTGTCATAGAGATCAAATTTTCTATTCATAGAAAAAATTTAGCACATAGGCTCATTTTCAGAAACTAGACATAGGGTAGACATAAAATAATAAAGTCTTAGAAAGTAATTTAGCTCACCCATATTTTAGACTAGACAAAATTAGTGCATAGATTGGAACACTAGTACCATAGGGAACTGTTGTCCACTATAGGGCCCTATTGTCTAGTATCCCCAACTTTAGGATAGTTCAAATTAGTTAGACCAATACACCAAGTATAATAAAGGTTTACATAGATATAGTAACATATTTGAGAGTTATGTTTACATTTTATTTAGATACACTCATTTCAACTTAGAATCATACTAGTTGCTTAGATTTGGGGGAATCATGCACGACATGATCACTCACACATTTATTTTAGATACATAGATCTATTTATTATATATTCAATCCATATTGAGTATACTAAGATACTAGATTGGGGTCATGTGTGTGTCACATAGTTTTCATATATTCAACTACACACTAGTTGATCAAATGGAATGACAAAATCTATGGCATTCTCTATGTTGTATATTAATTATATCATATTTTAGTTTATCAAAAAATTCATTCCTTACTCCATCTATAGTGTCTGACATTCTTGAGTGGCCCAAAGATGCATAATATACCCAAGTGGCAATGGAACCAACATACATAGTCAAATATACTTAGTTTGATACTTTCAACACTTTACATAGTTTAGATATAGATGAATCTACTTCACATATGAGTGAAATGATGAATTTAAGGCCTCCTTGATTTCTTGATCCACCCACATGAGAGGGTTAGACACACTTACAGTCTTATCCAAGCTATTCATAGATCATGATCCACAAATCAAGGGTCGGTAATTATGGATTCAAAATTAGTTTGAGTTATTGATCCACCCAAATGAGGATTAAGCAAGCCATCATCTTAGTACAAGCTATTAAATGATATGATCACTATGCACACTCACACACATAGGTTTTCACCAATTTCAGACATCAGTTTACATACCCAATAAGGTATATCCATTCATTTCCTCTGTCTTTTATCATATTTATGCAATTAATTTATTCAACATAGTTTTTTACTTTTGATCATCTCTCAAGTAAGGATTGATTTTTGCATGTTTCATTTTAAGTCATTGATTTAGATCATGTTTCACATATGCAGACCCAGATTCACATACTTAGACTCTATTACATGAGCTTCATTTCCATGGTAAGTCTAGGAAGGCTTCATTTCCATTTATACTAGTAATTTTGATTTTATGCATTGATAACATAAAGTGGGGGGAAATTTAACCAATTAAAAGTGGTATTTGGATGCTAAGAGTGTTTCTTGAGTTATCATATTCCTATCTTAGTCATATACCTATCTTAGAGCATTACCATATCCCAACCTAATGTGCCCAATAGTTTACCACATGGACATTAACACCACATGTAAGACACTACAACCACATGACACTAATGTTTCCAATTGGGTACTACTATCCTTTTCCCAAACTCTCTTGAATGGATAATTTTTCAAATGTGTGCCCCTCCTAAGCTTAACCTAAGCACATTTTATTATTAGCATAAACTATAGATATCTACAGATATAAGTCTATTTAACCTTTATTCACTAAATGGAAAATAGATGAAAAAGCCTATTCAAGCAAAAGATAAGTTCATAAAAATTAAATTATTTGATCTCTATTCTTCCATACTTATGCATACTACCATCTACATCATCCCTAAGCCCATATTTCAAAAATTTCAAATCTCAAACACACTCAAGGCATCCAAGTCCACACTCATTATATCATTCACTTGCACTTGTACTAAGAAATAAGTGGTATTTATACATTGGGATTGATCCCTCCTTAGAGTATTGGTATGTTCAAAACTCTCTTCACAATGGGGTGTTGAATATGTCCAACCTATCCTACTAATGAACATACATCTATTGCTCATTCCACAGTTGTAAGAAGATTGGGGTTTGTACACTAAATTGGGTTTTCTAGGCACAACATGTTGGAAACATAATTACTAATAGGGGCTAAATTATTATCTAAAAAAATTATTTCACATGTAATTTAACATTACTTGATCCATAAAAGCAATACTAAGATATATTAATGCATAAATATTCATTCACATAAGCATAACACAAGAAACACATATATGAGTGGGAAACCCTCAAGAGGAAGAAAACCCACTAATATTTATAAATATACTATAATAATATAATAAAAATAATCAAGATTTAGTGAATCACCAACTTCACATGGAACACCAAACCTAATTAGCCAAGCACCCACTTGAATATGTTTTAACAAACAAATACATGCAAGGAGGCATCAACCCCCTATATGACTTAGAACCAACTCAACCACCTTATTGATTTTATTATATTAATATCACCTTGTTTCTAAAAAAATTATGATGACCACCTCTTCATCTCTTCACACTCTTATCTCTCTTTAACTTCCTTTTATATATCTTCGCTCAACTAGCCCTCTTCTTGACTTAATTAGGTCATCTGACTTTGATTTTCATACACAATAACCCTATCAAAACATCATGATATATTATATAAATCCTTATTATGGTATAAAATACCTCATTTATCTCTTAAGATTTATATCTCATTCACTTCACCTCAGTCATTCTCTGACTAGACAATTAGGCATATTAGGCCTTGTTTTTATACTAGGTTCTTGCTCATACACCTCTTGGTTGGGAATACACACTTGACCACTTATATTTTTAATAAAATAATACTTAATACATGAAAAAAACATGAATAAAAAATTAAAATAGGGTTTTCATATAATATAATATCAAAACCGCTTTATGCCTCAAGGAGACCTAATTTAATTAGGCCTTCACTATCACATGTTACCCTTTCAATTTCTTGAAACACTTTAAAACTCCTCACAAAGTAGGAAAATATAATATGGAACTAAAGTATACCCATGATCAGATAATATATTCTCCATAATACTCTTTATTTTCAACCACCAATTGAAGCATGCCATTAGCACTATTCATAATTAGGCCTCTGCATACCGAGAAAGTCTATCTTGAACAACTAAAGTATAAACACAATTTTGAAAAAAAACCATGGAAATAAATCACATATAAAAAATATACATGACATAATGGTTATAAACATATTATTTATACTTCAAAAATCAAGGTAAAATGACTCAAACCCTTCTCTGCAAATAGCCCACTCAGAACTGCCAACTAGCCTCAAAACATAGTCATGGAAACTTGAAATTATGACACCCAAAGGGAAACAATAAAGGAATTAAAATTTATGAAAATTATCCTAAAAAATCATATGAAAAAACTCAAGAAAACATATAATAACATTTAATGGAAATATTTGTCTTACAGACCAATCTCATGACCTCATTGTACACAGACCTCACTGAACTAGACAAGTCAACTTGAGAACAAGTTTTTGATGGATAAAATGATCTCTAAAGATTATATGAAATATTAAAACTTCTCAAAATTATTTAAAAACATCTCCATGCACTTTTATTCATCCTTAATCCATGATAACACATCCCTAACCACCTTCTCACTTCTACTAGGTTTATCACTATTTACACCATTAAGCCTGTTAGTAATAAGTTGTCTTGGATGACATGTTTATAAAACCCAAGGGATATTAATTTATCTAAAACTAGAATGGAAATAAAATAAAATTATTAATATTTATCCTCCATCTATTTATCAACTTTTAATTGGTCAATTCTGACTACTACAACAAATCTTTGAGAAATAAGGCCTTTCTGTAGGGTCTACTCACACACCTAAAAAACCAATCACACTTAGAGGTTCTTGGGAGAGTTTAATACATGTTCCAATAGTTTGTCTAGTCATTTGAGACCATTATAGGATATTTTTAATAACATATTTCACATTTGGTCATTGTTAAGGTTTTAAAGGAGTTTAACACTTATTTTGGTGTTAACGATTGTTCATAAAGGATTCCTCATTATTTCCAAAACTAATTCTTGGAGATATCATCTAAGACCCTTAAACATCCATCATTAATAGCTTAATTTCTCATGTAGAGGTTACACATGCCAATTAACACTTGAAATTACTTCTTGGGTTGAGAACCCTTTAATCTATGCACTTGAGAGACTTTAAAACATTTTTTCAAGCCTTAGCTTACAAACCATGACCTCAAAATTTGTCAAAACACCTGGTATAATATATCACACCACTAAAAATGTTCACATGATAATTATTATATTTAAATCTAAATATCATACCTAATTTGGCCACCATATCTCTCATCTATATTCATTAGTCCCCTTGAGATAGTGCATCTCTCAAATGATCAAACAGTGTCAAACATCCTTCTATATTTTTAGTGGTGTGATATCTCTCTCTTCTATATTAAATAGCCCTGTTGAGATTTTTGACACTATTTGATAATTTGAGATGTTTTTCAAGCATGTATGTGAGGTGGTGAGCATATGGATACCACAATCCATATTCAATAGTCCCCTTGAGATACCTAAATATCCTTTTAACTACTTGTATATGATTCTCCTTTAGATCTACTTGAAACCACAAGACCTACTAATTACAAGATGTTAGTTGTACAGGCTGTGATGTATAACAAACTTCCAATCATTGACCTATAGGAAGTTTGATTTACATTTGAGGACTCATATTACTTAATCTAATTACACCATGTGATCATGGGTGTACTAACTTTTTTGAAATATTCCATCTCAAACTTCTTCAACATCTCTCTAATGTACTTGGATTGTGAGATGAATATACCTTTTTCTGATTGAGTTTTTTGTAACCCAAGAAAGAATGATAGTTCTCATAACATGGATATCTCAAACTCTTTTTTCATCACCTATTAAAAGGCCTTGGTCATGTTCTCATTATTTCCACTAAATATGATGTCATCCACATATAAAAATACTATCAATGAATGCCTATCTTTTATCTTGATGTATATATTACTATTTGCAACTCCTCTTTTGAATCTTTGATCCAACATATACTTGTCTAACCTAAGCACACCAAGCTCTACGAGCCTGGATTAAACCATAGAGAGACATTTTCAATCTTTAAACATAGTATTTATCATCAAATAGTGATAACCCCTCATGTTACTAAATTTACACTTTCTCTTCTAAATTCCCTTTTAAAAAGGCAAATTTGACATCCATCTGGTATACATTGAATCCTTTGAATCTATAATATAAGAAAAATAATATGATGGCCTCGAATCCTACTATTGGAGCAAAGGTCTCCTCAAAGTATACCACTTAAACTTTTGCATATCCCTTGCATACCAATCTATACTTGTTACTAGTGACTAATCCATCTTCAATCAACTTATTTCTAAACACCCATTTTGTGCCAATGACATTCTTGTCTTTATGCCTAGGAACTAGTTCCCAAGTCTCATTATTGTCTATTTGGTCTAACTCCACATTCATAACACCTATCAAAAATTTATCTTTGTTGCATCTATAATACTCTTAGGTTCACTCTTGGATAATAGATCAACATTCTCTTGATTTAGATTACTTATCAGTCTTCTCCTTGTTTGCATACCTACATTCTTGTTGCCAATAATTTGAGATTTAAGGTGATATTTGAATGTATCTTGAGGGTCCTTTTTAATCCTATCTCTCTTCAATTTATTCTTATTCCTCATCAAATTATATAGTTTCCTCTTCATTCTTGAACTCTAGATTTTCTAAAGTGCCCTTTGACTATGAGTGTGATGTCCTTGTCTCATCAATCTTCACATAGGTGGTTTCCACTATATTTTGTAGCCTATTATTATAACACATATAGGATAAGCTCATTTATGATTATACTAATAATATACCTTCATTATATCTGGAACCAAACTTTCCAAAGTCTTCATCTTTTATTTTAATGAAATATTTTCTCCTAACACTGTAAAGTGTTCCACATTGGCATGTCTACCCTTCCATAGTTAATAAAGATTCTTTTTACTATTAGTCCTTATCTATCCTCTATTAAAAATCTAGACTATAGTACTTAATGCCTCTCTCTCATATCCATCAGATAGTATAGACTCATATATCATAGTTCTATCCATCTCTTGAATTATCTTATTCTTCCTTTCCACTATCCCATTCTACTGAGGTGTCTTAGCTATTGAGAATTGTCTCCTTATTCCATGAACCTCAAAGAATTAATCAAACTATTTAAACCAAAACTATCCAATTCTATCAGATCTTAGGCACTTGATCTTCCCATTTTTCTCATCTCAACAAGAGCCTGGAATGTCTTAAACTTGTAAAGATCTTCTAACTTTTATTTCAAGAATGCAACCCAAGTAATTCTTATGTAATCATCTATGAGTAACATGAAGTATCTATCTCCTTCAATGATTTGAATTATTTTAGGCATAATTCGATCAGTGTAGATTAATTCCAAGGGTCTTTTAGTATATTACTCCTTGGAATTATACCTTCTCCTAGTATGTTTACCATGTTGACATGCCTTACAAAGTATGTTTATAGGTTTGTGATCTTAGGCATGTTATTCAAGAATTATTAGTGCTAATCTTAACTAGATTATCAAAGTTTAGGTTACCTAACCTTCTATGCCATAGCCAAATTTTATCTATCTTTATTATGAAGCATCTCTCCTTCTTGATCTCATTTAAGACATATATATTATTCTAAGAGGATCCTCTTGTAATAATTAAATAAAAATACATAAAATAATAGAATTAAAAAATGAATAGAAGCACTGAATAGATTATATTAATCATATACCACTACAAAGGGACAACCTCCTTTAAGCAAGCTCAATACAAATGATTTGTGGATGCCTTAAATGGCCTCAACACTTATATATGAATTCTAATCTAAGCAAGTATTACTTCTCATGAATATGGGATTGAAAAAATGCTAATGGGATGAATTAAAAAGCATATGCATCCATACCAACTACTAAAATAATAAAGTAAAGAGAGGAGATATCATGGGTTCATAACATCCCATCCATCTTTAAAAAATATTTGTCCTAAAACATTTAGATGTGGGAATTAGTTTTGAATCTGAAATAGTGGTTCCCATGTTACATCCTTTGGTTGCATTTCATGTCACTAAATTAAAACCTCGATGATAGAATGGGAGAAAAGTTGGCATGTGCACCTATCCAAGATTTCCTCCTACTAAAGAAGAATGGATCCTTCATTATAAATTTTGGGTAAAATAGTATACACTTTGGTGTTTGTGCCAAGAATTTTCTTAAGATAAAAGACATGCAATACAGGGTGAACTCAGGAAGAAGGTAGGAGATCCAACTTATAAACAACTGACCTAATATTTTGAATAAGCTTATAGGGCCCATAAAACTTGGGTGATATATTATGACACCCTTTGAGTTTTAGGGAGGATTTCTTATAGGGATACAGGGGAAGAAAAACCATATCACCTATTTACAAAGTGTACTCAGAATGGTGTTGATAAACCTATTGTTTCATTCAATTTTGTGCCATATGAATTTTTTCTCATAGGGTACTAAGGATCTAATCCTAGGTTTGAAGGATTGTGTCAACCACTTGAATTGATGAACTATTAGGGTTATATGGAAGTAACACTAGTGGTTCTTGACCATAGACTACTTCAAATGGAGTCATTTTTTTTGAAGTGTGATAGGAGGTATTGTACCACCATTCAGTGAGAGGGAGCCACTTTGCCCATTGATGTTGTTGTTCTAAGGTGAAACACTAAAGGAAAGTTTCTAAGCATTTGTTAACAATTTTAGTTTGGCCATTTGTTTGTGGATGATACCCAGAACTCATCTTAAAGTGAGTGTTGGTCCATCAAAATAGTTTTATCCAAAAATGGATGATGAAAGTTATATCATGATTTGAGATAATGGATGAAGGAATGCCATGAAGACAAAAAATCTAGTTCAGAAAAATTTGTGTAACTATGGAGGTAGTATAGGGGTACCTGAGGGCACAAAAATGACTATATTTGGAGAGGTGATCAACCAAAACCAAGATCACTATTTTCCATCTAGATTTAGGGAGCCCCTTAATGAAATCCATATAAATATCTATCCAAATCCTAGTAAGGATGGATAAGGGATCAAGCAACCCAAGGGATAAGTGTTGTTTTACCCTTGTTATGTTGGCAGGTATCACATTCAGCCACCATCTATTGAATTACCTTTTTCATTCCCTTCCAAAGGAAGTTGCATCATGCCTGATCATAAGTTTTGAGAAACCTTGAGTTCCATATAGAGGGAGAAGCATGGAGTTCATAGAAGATAGCCTAATATATATCTATGTTTTGGGGAAGCACTAGATGCCCTTATATTGTAGAGAAGCACCATCTTAGGGATAATGTGGTATAATTGAGGAGTTAGTGGCCAACTATAGATATTTGAGATAATGAGGTGTCAGTGACATACCCTTGCTGTATAATGTCCAACCAATATGGAATAGGCATGGAAATAGCTGAAAGGGAAGCTTGATCCACAAATGTGCAAGATAAAGAATCAACCATAATATTATCTTTACCCTTCTTGTAAGTTATCTCATAGTCATAACCCATGAGTTTATTGACCCATTTCTATTTTGATGGGGTAGAGACCTATTCTAAGAAGTATTTCAAACTTTGGTGATCAATTTTGATGCAAAAATGATTACCCAATAGGTATGGCTACCACTTTTGTACTACATGTAAAATGACTATCATTTCCTTCTCATAAGTAGAGAGCACTAAATTATTTCTAGAAATGGATTTACTGATGAATGAAATGGGGTGTCCTTTTTGGAGGAGAACAACACCCAATCCATTATTGAAATCATCACTCTTGATAGTGAAGGTCTTAGAAAAATTTGGCATAACTAGAATAGGTGTAGTACACATAGCTTGTTTGACTACTTCAAATGCACACTCAATAACTTGTGTCTATGTAAGATCATATTTTTTCAAGATAGTTTTTAATGGAGGTAAAATCTTCTCATAATCCTTGAGAAACTTGTGATAGTATCCAAGGAGCCCCAAAAAACCATAAAGACTCATGAGTGTTTGAAGATGTAGCTAATTTGTCACAGTAACTATTTTTTCAAGATCTACACAAACCCCTTAGGCTGAAACAATATGCCTAAGATAATCCACTTCATCCTAGCCAAAGTACATTTGGAATATTTTTCACAAAGATGATAGTCAGAGAGAAGTTGTAGTGTGACCTCTAGATGTTAGAGATGCTTAGACCATGTTTTATTATAGATGAGGATATTATCAAAGAAGACCAAAATGAATTTATGTAGGTAGGGTCAGAATATTTTATTCGTCAATGCCTAGAATGTTGAAGGAGAATTAGTGAGGCCAAAGGAAATGACCAAGAACTCATAGTGGCCATCATGTGTGTGAAAAGGTATCTTAAGGATATCATCCTCATGAAGCTGAATCTAGTGATAACTAGAGTGGAGATCTAATTTGGAGAAAAAATGTGTGCTGTGAAGCTCATCAATAACATGGATTGGGAACTTATACTTGATTATGAGGTAATTAAGTGCATAGAAATCAATATAGAGATGCCATGACCCATTTTTTTTGGACAAGGAAAATTGGGGAAGAATATGGGCTGCTATTAAGGAGAATAATGCCATGTCATAGTAGGTCTTAAATGAGCATCTCAATATTGATATTTTGCTAAAATGGGTAGTGATAAGGGCTGATGTTAGGAGGAACACTTACCAAAAAGAGTTGAATATGGTGGTCATCTTATTTTGAAGGTGGAAATCCCACTAGTTTTACAAAGACACATCCATACCATTGTAGAATGGTTTGTAGGTCAAGAGTAGTGGAGATTGTTGATGGTTGCATTTGAATGGAATAGAGCTGAGTAATGACGCTATGTGAATTCTTATTAAGAAGATTTTCCATACAATGTAAAATTATGATGTTGAGAGATTTGAGTTTTAATCCTTTCAATGTGTGTTTTTCCCCATCATCTAAAACCTACATCTAAAGTTCAACAAAATCCCATAAGATAGGTCTAAGTGTACATAACCACTGGCCTCCCAAAATAACATTACATCTACCTAAGGGTAAGTAAAACATGTTGGAGTGCAAGTTATAATCTCCAATAAATATATTCACATTATGGCACTTCCTTTTGCAAGGTAATGTGCCATTATTGGTAATCATGACTTCAATGTTGGAGCAAGGATGGATAAAATAATCAGCTTGTTTGGTGATATGAGGGTCAATGAAGTTATGAGTGCTAGCGAGATCAATTAATATTGTGAGAGGGAGATTCTTGAAGTAACCCATAACCTGTATGGTTTATGGGGTAGTGAATCTAGATAAGGAATGGAGAGAGATCTCTAGTCAGTCTTCTTGAGAAATAGGATCCACAATCAGTTGAGCTTATTCTAGATCATTTGTTGTATCTTGAACATCTTCCCAATCTTCAAGTTTAAGTGGAGAGTTCACATCCAATAGGTAGAGCTTTTGCTCAACACATCAATGTCATTGAGTGACTTAATAATCATGGTTATAACATAGTCCTTTTTCTCTATGGGCTTGAATCTTTGCTTCAGTTAAACTCTTGACAAGAGTGGTTTTGGGGGATAGCATTATTTGAGAGTGTTATGGAGCTATATTTTTGAATGGAACAAAATTATATTTGAATCCCTATTGAGCTACAATCTTATCCTATGCCAACTTAGCCAACATTAAGGCTTATATCATTGTGTTAGTTCAAAACATTTTGACCTTAGATCGAATTACATCCTTTAGTTCACTAACAAAGCAACTCCTGAGGAATTCATTAGACAATACCTTTGTGTGATTGGTTAGCTTTTAAAATTTAATTTGATATTATTTCACTATTCCTATTTGGCAAAGTTTAGTGAGTGCTCTAGTGAAGTTGTCAAAAGTACTAGGGCCAAACCATTTCAAAACAGGAGTGCAAAAATTAGTCCATATGGGTTCATTATGAGCCTTGGTATACCAACAATACCAATGAAGGGCTTCAAGTTCCAAGTGAAAGGATGCAAGTGGAACCTAGTTGGCATCAAAAGTATTAAAAAACTAAATATTGTTCTACCTAATAGATCCATTTAGTTATATAAGTACTATTCAATCAAGGAAAATTAAACTTTAACCCATAATAATTGTTGGAAGAAGAAAATACAGTGTCTGAAAAAGAATTTGGATGTCGTCTGTTGTTCATGGTGGTATGTGGAAGACTGAGGCTGAGAATGTTTTCATCAAGATCTTGGATGTGGGACTTGATGGTAAAAATTTCATCCTCCATGTTTTTTGCTCCTGTTTGGGTTACGACCATGACCTAAATAACAATTTTTAAAAAAAATGGATAGGAAAACTAGAGTTAAGACACATTTAGTAAGGAAGGTTTTGAATTTGGGAAAAAATGGAAGGGGTAAAGGGGATTTTAATAATTTTTTTGTAGTGGGAGGATGATTGATGAAGATGAGGGAAATTTTAGGAGTGAAAATGAAAAAATTGGAAAATTGGTCAAAGAGAGACAAAGGAGTAGAAAGAGATGATGAACACAGTTGAAAATGTTTGAGGCCAATAGATAAAAATAGAAGTTATGGAAAAACCCCAAAAAAGGGAAAATTACAATTTACGGGAAATAGGAGTGGAATTGGGATATGGGACCTCAAAGAAGAAAATGTAGGGAATAAAATTTTAGGTGTTTGGATAAAGTTTGAAGATAAATGGAGCTACAAATGCAAATATTTGCAAAAAAATGAAAAAATAATTTACTCTTTTTTTGGTTTTTGGGTTTTCTATCTAGTGATAAGTCCTCTGGAAGTCTACTAAGACTCTATGAATAGTTTGTAGATTCTAGGTGCTGTCAAATATCTACCTACAAGTCCTCTAATAGTCTATGGATACTCCACTAATTGATTATTTTGAGTCTACTAGAAATATTTGAAAATTGATAGAAATGGGCTCCAAGTTTCAATGGGTACCAAAGAGTTTTAAAAATTTCACTCTAGCCACCAATGCCATCTAAGTGAGTACCACTCTCTAGAAAATTTTGGGCCATAGATTTATATCTTTGTGAAGCTCTTAGTTTTCCTCATGGATGGGAACTACTCAATTAGGAAGGGGCCATTGTCTATTTCATTGGCAAGTCCTCTCAATGGGCCAGTTACTTTGGGGTTCCTTTGGTACTCCTCACAATGAATTTTAGGGATTTCACCCAAGCACTTCTCACAGCTATGCAGTCAAGTTTTAAATCTGATCCAAAATAGATTTTTATGTTATAGGAAAATACTAAATTAAACTATATAGTAAAACAAATTTATTTTTGAAAAAGTATTATGCAAAAAATAGAGTGAAGACTTTTTAGGAAAAAATTGGCCTTAGAAATCACTCTGATACCAGATGAGAGGATCCTCCTACTATAATTCAATAAAAATGCATGAAATAATAGAATTACAAAATGAACAGAAGCACTAAATAGATTATATTGATTATAGACCACTTTGAGGGGGCAACCTCATTTGAGCAATCTCAATACAAATAATTCATGGATACCTTTAATGGCCTCAACACTTATTTCTATATGAATTCTAATATAAGAAAATACCACTTCCCATGAATGTGGGATAAATAAAATGCTCATGGGATGGCTTAAAAAGCATATACATCCATAACAACTACTAAACTAACAAAGTAAAGAGAAGAGATATCATGGGTTCATAACATGTTCTCACTCCTCTTAGGATTGGCAATTAGCCTTCCTTTTTGGATCTCTTTATATAACACCCTTTGTCACAAAAGGTTAGTGTGTGTCCTTGATTGAAAATTTGACTTAAACTAAGAAAGATATGTTTCAAACCTTCCACATACAACACATTTGGCATCTTGGTCTTCCCATTATCTAAAATCAAGATACCCTTTCCAACTATATTGGTAGTTATGTTGTATCTAAACCACACTATTCCTGCAACATTCTTATTCAATAAGATTAACTTATTTGTATCTCCTATCATATGGATTGATAAATCACTATATATATACCATTTCATGCTTTCATCTTGAATGTGAAAGGAAGTTTCAACTAGTGTAGAACCCTATTTGGTCTTTTGTTCCGTGTTGGAAAATAGTCCATCTTGATTCTTGATCTCACTATGATCCATCCTAACTTGCTTTGGATTCCATACCAATGTTTGATCCTTATCATGACTTATAGGAGCTTCATATGTATTGTTGAATTCTTAGGTCCTTGTAAATATATTAGATTATAATTTTACAATATGTCTTATATTATGATAGATGTGGAAAAATAATATTTTTGTACTTACCTCTTGATTGATTACTCCTTTTCCCATGGTCCCATGATGAATTGTCATTTATTAAATTGGGATGCCTACTTGGTATTTTCATGTTGGTACTCTTAAAATGTTCTTACTTGTCATGCTCTCTCTCAAACTTGCTCATTTTGTCTATCAGCTGCTTGTGCTCAACCTTCAAGGAATCTAGCTTAGTGTTCAACTAGTCATACTCAACTTCCTTTGACTTAAACCTTGTGTTGACACCTTCTAATTGAATACTGATATCACTGATAATATTATTTTGATGCTTCAAATCATCAAAGAATATTTTGAGCTCAGATTCAAGGTTTACTTTAACTTCTCCTTCTTTACTGTCATAGTAGAATTCTTCATCATACATGTCTTCTTCTTGTTGATCACAGGATATCTTGTGCTTTTTAAGATCACCTTCAAGATATTATACTTGTATCCAAAGAACTAGGCTCTAATACAAATTTTTGGGAACATAATGAATGATAAGGGGGTGAATAGGTCTCTTAGAAATTTATTTCACATGTACTTTAACATTTCTTGAACCATCAAAGTAATATAAAGATATAACAATTCATAAAGAGTCATTCACATGAGCATAATACTAGACACACATATATGAGTGGGAAATCCTAAAGGGAAAGGAAAACCAAAAATATTTGAAAATGGACTACATTCCCATAATACAAACATCAAGATTTAGTGAAGCACCAAACCTAACTAGCCAAGCACCCACTTACAAGGAGGCACCAACCCCCTAGACGACTTAGAAAAAAATTAAACACTTGATTGATTTGATCACCTTTAGATCGATTTTTTTCTCAACCAATTTATAATCACCACATCTTCATATTTTTACACTCTTATCTCTCTCAAACTGCCTTTTAGGTCTCTTTTCTCAATGAGCCCTCTTTTTGACTTGATTAGGTCATCTAACCTTGATTTTAATACATAGTATCACTAAAATATATTCATGATAGTTTATTTTCACCATTTTTACTATATAAAATAACTCATTTAAATATTTAAATTTCTATATCATTAGATTCACCTCACTCATTCTCTGATTACATAATTAGGTCTATTATGTCCTGTTCTTATACACAGTTCTTGCTCATACACCTCTTGGTCAGCCATACACACTTGCCCAGTTATATTTTTAATATAATATCATTATGACATGAATAAAAAATTAATAAAACATTAAAATAGGTAAGTCATAGAATATAAGATCAAAACCCCTTTTAGGCCTTAAGGAAACCTAATTCAATTAGGCCTTCATTAGTAACGTTACCCTTTGAATTCTTTGAAACACTTTATAAATGATCACATGATATTAAAATATCATATAAAACTAAAATATAACCTTTATAAGTTCATAGAGGATCCATAACACATTTTAGCTTCAACCACTACTTGAAACACAACATTAACATTGTTCACAATTATGCCTGTGCATAACTATAAACCCTATCTTGAACAACTAAAGTATAAACACAATTTTGAAAAAAAACCATGGAAAAAAATAATATATAAGAAAATATAAATGACCTAAATATTATCACCATATGATTTATACATCACAACTTATGGAAAAAGGACCCAAACCCTTTTTTGCAAATAGCCCACTCAGAACTACCAATTAGCCTAAAAAAATAGTCATAGAAACTTGAAATTCTAACACCTAAAGGGACACACTAAAGGAATTAAAATGCATAAAAATAATACTAAAAAATCCTAAAAATAACTTAAAACAAAAACTATAATAATCCCTAATGGCAATATTGCTCTTTTAAACCATTCTAATGACCTCATTATATACAAACCTCACTGAGCTAAACAAGTCAACTTGAGAGCAATTTTTTTATATTTATAATAACCTCCAAAAATGATATAAAACATAAAAATTTATTATATGTATTTAAAAATGTATCCATGAACTTATATTCATCCCTAATCGAGAAAATCTTAGCCACCTATTTCCTTGAATGGAAAAAGAAGAAGGTGGATTACACATGCCATTCTTTGAAAGCTCTAGTAGCCAGCATAACCAAGGAGAATCTTGAGATAGTGGAGATGCATACCATAGGAGAAGACAATAATCAAGTGTTTTATGGCTCAATGGAAACCATGAGTATAAAGACTAGGTATGTCATCAAACTCTATGTTAAAAAATTCTCAATTCTTAAATAATCCTCAATATGTTTCTTGGATGAATATATCCAATAAAACTTGGTCTCAAACAAGTTCATAGCTACCCAAAAATTATTTATGGATGCAACAAAATGAACAACCTCAACTGGAGAAATTCTAAAACTACCAATGGTTCTTTCTCTTTAATCCATGGCAACAATAATGGAGAGGTAATCAAGGCTTTCCCCAACAAATGCAACAACCATAAAAAAAATAGAAATAATGCCAAACACTCAATAACATGTTCAAAATACTCAATTACCCACCTAGCCCATCCCCAATCCTAACAATAAGTTGGTTTAACCAACACAATCCACTGAAATAATATAATATCTAACATACACCTTGGATATTAATCAAGTTTAACTTCACTCAAATCATGTTCTTACACAACCCACCTTACCCATAATCATAGAAAACTTTGAACCAGATCCACTCCATAGTAATCCATGACCACCCATAGTCAATTCTAAGCCAAGTCCATTAGAAAATCAAAAATAATCTGACAATGTTCCTTTTCTAGATAGATTGAACATATCACGTCCTGAACTAGATCCTGAATTCAATATTTTAGGATAACTCAAAATTGTGTGCATCAAAATCCCACTCTATCAAGTAATAAATGATGTTCCTATCTAAAATAAAGATGTTAGAGAGCTATGTTTAGAAAAACTAGGAAGAAAGAAGAAGGATCCTAAAACACTCTAGGTCATTGGCCAACTAGCAGATATTATGTTTGGAAATATAGTTCACCCAAAAAATTTTGATCCAAGAATTCCTATAGTTAATTTTTAACATCCATGGCCAACCCATATTTAATAATTTAATTAATTTGGGCATAGCCATCAATGTGATGACCATGGATACCATGCAATAGCTGAAACTTACCACTCTTTGTCCCACACCTACCATCCTTTATATGGTTGATAGATCAATTGTTTAGCTTGAGGGGATCATTGAGGACCTTTTTATGACTATAGACTCCTAGTAATATCTATCAGACTTTATTATCCTACATCTAAAGATAAATTTGGGGGTTTATCCTCTCATCATTGGTCGTGTTAGGTTGTGGAGCTAAAAGCTTCAACTGTTGCAGACATGGAGGAGGATGCTGAAGTTCCAGAAGTACCGGCATCGATAGTGTAACCGATGTCGGTCACATATAGTGCAGAAGGCAACCGGCATCGGTCAACACCAGATAGACATCGATCGACATCAGTCGCCTGTGGCGGTTCCAAAACTACTGTTGATGAATAGTCAGTTAAGTGAAGCGAGTGTTTGCATGTTTAAGGGCTAATTATAGTCTTGAGCTGTGTGTCTAATTATTGTAATTAGAGATCTATTTTTTTATGCATGGGATCATATTTAAAGACCCATGAGGCATGTATTGTAAATTAAGAAGGCAAGTAAAAGCATTGAAGCAAGATCAAGGAGATCTACAAGCAAGTAAGGTCAAGGAGATCAGCTGAAGCATTCAAGGAGGGGATAACAACTCAGGTTGTTGAGTTGGTTGTGGTTGAGAAAGAGAGAGAGGGAAGAAGGTCTTGAGGTGTGGAAAGCCTTTGAGGTGGAAGAAGAAGTGGCATCTTCTTTATTGTATTTTCTTCTAAGAGTATTTAATACAAGATTGTGTATTGTCTCTCAATTTTTTTGCTATTTCAAGTTTCTAGTTACTTAATCATTCTGGTATAATTCTGTGTTTAATTCCTTATAAGAAAAGTAATCAATTGTGCTTCCATTGGATAGGGGTTCCTAATAGTTGGTATCAGAGCTACGGTTTGCAGGGAGCAGGTTATTATTTGATTACAAGTCATTCTCAGGGGTTTGTGATTGAGTGGGAGTTCAGCAATGGCAGAAGAAAGTAAGCTACGAATGGAGAAGTTTAACGGCAACAATTATCAACATTGGAGGATACAGATAGAGGACTATTTGTATCAGAAGGATTTGTACTTACCATTGGGTGGGGTTGCATGCAAGCCCATAGATATGAAGGATGAAGAATGGAACGTTCCTGATCGAAAGGCTCTGGGATCCATAAGGTTGAGCCTTGCATCGTCTGTGATTTCCAACTTATCACAATGCAAGACAATGGAAGAGTTGATAAAATCTTTGGCAAATTTATATGAAAAGCCCTAGGCTTCTAATAAGGTATTTCTTATGAAGCAGTTATTTACTTTGCAAATGTAGGAAGGTGGATCGGTACATACTCATCTTAGTGATTTCCATGGTTTGGTAAACCAGTTAGCTTCAGTCAATATTGTTTTTGATGATGAAGTAAAGGCTCTCTTGATTTTATGCTCTTTACCTAAAAGTTGGGATAGTTTGGTTATGGCAGTAAGTAACTCTGCATTTGCTTCTAAAATCCTAAAAGTTGATGATGTTGTGAGTGTAATTTTGAATGAAGAAATATGTAGGAAAAGCACAGGTGAATCATCAGGGAATGCTCTAAGTGCAGAAAGCAGGGAAAGGCAAAGAGAGAAGATCGAGTAAGGGAAATCAAAGTCGAAGGTGGGAAGGAGATCCAAATCTAGAGGTGTCACCTGCTAGTTTTGTGGAAAGAGAGGACACACAAAGAAAGAGTGTTGGTTAAGGGATAAAGAGAATTAACATGAAGGTAATGAAGAAGCAAAGGATGCAAATATTGTGGTACAAGATGCTCTCATAATTTCTTTAGATAGTCAGGTAGGATCATGGGTTTTAGATTCTAGTTCTTCTTTTCATGCATCCCCAAATAGAGATTTGTTCCATGAGTATGTCTAGGGAGACTTTGGAGTGCTTTATTTAGGGGATGGTACACCTTGTCGAATAGTTGGCAAACGGAAAGTGTAGCTAAGATTGCAGATGGACAACACATGGGTGTTGAAGGAGGTTATGCATGTCCCAGTTCTGAAGCAGAGTTTGGTTTCTATAGGAAGGTTGGGTGATGAGGGATGCACAATAACCATCACAGTAGATTCTTGGAAGGTTACCAAGGGTGCACTTGTTTTAGCAAGAGGTAAGAAAGTAGGTACTCTTTATCTATCTACTTGTATTACTAATTCTACTTCTGGTTTATCTATTTCAGCTGTAGATTCAAAGATGTGGCTTAATAGGCTTGGTCACATGAATAATAAGGGAATGGATGTTCTTGAATCAAAAGGTATGAGTTCAGATTTGGAAGGCATAAATAGAGTTCATTGCAGGAAAAGGAAATTTGATGCTTTTGACAAGAACAGTGAAGCCTTGGTGTTTATGGAGGAGATGAGGGACAGAGATTAGTCATAGGGGCTGAATAATTCTGAGTAGGGTAGTATGGATAGGGGTTTGATCCAAGATGAGCTCGTGGATGAAGAATTCATCACTTACAAGAACACATAGACGCTGACGTCGGTCACTTGGAATCGACGTCGGTTAGGCAGATACCGACATCGATCATGTGAAAACTAGTAGGGTCGGTAGAGTTGAGCAGATAAGTCTGACGTCAGTCAGACATGAACTAACGTCGGTAGAGGGGACACCAGTGTTGGCCAAGAAAATGACATTGGTAGTTAGGGTCAGTGCAGGGAACCAACATCGATCGGATGCAGACTGGGAGATGGCTGAGATCGGTCACTGGAATGGATGTTGGGTAGATAGCAAGCTGTCAAGGAGTCTTAAATGCCCATATGGAGGTCAAAAAGGGTAAGTGAACCTCATAGTCATTGTTCACCTTCTTTATATTGCTTACTGATGGTCAAGAACTAGGAAGATGTGAAGAGGCAATGCAAATAGAATCCAGAAACAGTGGGAGCTTGGCATGGATGAGGAGTGTGAGTCCTTGGAGAAGAACCAAACAGGTATTTATTGGTGGAGTTTTTAGCTGGAAGAAAGAACTGGATGAGGGATGGATTCACAAGTTAGAGGAGAGAGTGGATGGACACATGAGATAGAAGGCTATGGTATATGGTCTTGAGTAGGCTGCAGGACAATGGAGGTTTGACCATTGTATTTATCTTTACCAGGTTGGATAATATTAGCTACATTATCATGTTACTATATTGTGTTGCTTGTTGCAGGGTTACATATATAGGGGGTTTCTAAGCTAAGGTTCAGAAGTATGTCATGAAGAATTTGGGCACAGCAAAATTCTTTTGGCATAAGTGACAGGTATAACATCACAGGTTTTGTGGTGGTTGGTCTTCAAGAGTGAATTTGAAGAGGGATATAGAGCCAAGGGAACAAAGTAGATGGTGTATAGGTATAGGTATAGTTTCAGTTGTTTATCTCCAAGTGGGAGATTGTTAGGTTGTGGACCTAAAAGCTTCAACTATTGCAGACATGGAGGAGGATGCTAAAGTTCTAGAAGTACTGGCATCGGCAGTGTAACCGACGTCGGTCACATATAGTGCAGAAGGCAACCGACATCGGTAGGGAGTCAGCCAACGTTGGTCATCACTAGATAGACAGGGACCGACGTCGATCACCTATGGCAGCTCCATAATTGCTATTGACGAATAGTCATTTAAGTGAAGTGAGTGTTTGCATGTTTAAGGGCTAATTATAGTCTCGAGCTACATGTCTAATTATTGTAATTAGAGATCTATTTTTGTATGCATGGGATTCTATTTAAAGACCCATGAGGCATGTATTATAAATTAAGAAGGCAAGTAAAAGCATTGAAGCAAGGTCAAGGAGATCTACAAGCAAGTAAGGTCAAGGAGATCAACTGAAGCATTCAAGGAGGGGATAACAACTCAGGTTGTTGAGTTGGTTGTGGTTGAGCAAGAGAGAGAGGGAAGAAGGTCTTGAGGTGTGGCAAGACTTTGAGGTGGAAGAAGAAGTGGCATCTTCTTTATTGTATTTTCTTCTAAGAGTATTTAATACAAGATTGTGTATTGTCTCTCAAATTCTTTGTTGTTTCAAGTTTCTAGTTACTTAATCATTTTGGTATAATTCCATGTTTAATTGCTTATAAGAAAAGTAATCAATTGTGCTTCCGTTGGATAGGGGTTCCTAACAAGTCACCCATGTTTGGCCATTGTTGATGCTTTTATTGGTCAGAGGTTAGGAAAAAATGCTAATTTCCAATGAAAATGACACCAATAAATTGTTTTTGTATCCACTAGCTCAGCCTTCCCAGTATGATGGCCCAACCCCTTGGATTTATTACTTTGAATAAGCTACTTCCTTATAGAATCTATGCACAATTGACTAGAGTCTAAGTTTTTAGGCATAATAAGAAGACATTGTCCTTACTAGTATCTTGTAAAACACCTATCACTAGGATCTTGTAGCCACCAAACTATTGGAATTTACACCGTGCCCTCTTCAAAATACCTTTCCTAAGAATGATCTTACTAAAACCACAAGATACATTTGGACATTACATCAATTACTTCCACATAAATGTAGCTATGATCCTTTAATCACCAATATAGAAACCATGCTTTTTTTAACAAAGCAAGTAGACATTCTACCTAATAAATCTCTCAACATCAGCACCTCTTTAACACCCTAGCAACAAATTTAGTTACATGCAATGCTTAAAAAACACACAATAACATTTTCTTAGGATTACCATGACATGAGAGGAATACCCTTACATTTATGCACACATCACATCTACATTAAAGAAGAATGCAAACGTATTTTCCAACACCAACAATCAATGAATCGTATAGTTAAATACATTATCAAAACTAAGTTGCAAAAACTCTTGGATGAATGATTTGTCTATCCTATTTTGGATAGCTAGTGGGTGTTTTCTCTGGTCATTATCCCTAAGAAAGGGGACAAATGGCATATTTTCATTGATTACTAAAAATTGAATGTTGCTACTAGGAAGGATCACTTTCCGCTTCCATTTATCAATTGAGTGTTAGACACATTAGTAGGGGAAAGTAATTTTCCTTCCTAGATGGATATATTAGTTATAATCAAATACAAATTTCTCCAGAAGATCAAGATAAAACCACTTTTACTTGCCCTTAGAGAACCTATGCCTATGTCATCTTGCCATTTGGTATTTGCAATGCCACAACTACTTTTCAAAGCATTGTTTTGAGCATATTTTTTGATCTCTCCCATGACTTTGTTGAAATCTAAATGGATGATTTCACATCTATGAGTAGACATTCGAAGAAACACTCACTAACTTGGAGAAAGTTATTCAACATTACCAGACCACCAATTATCTTTAAGCAATTAAAAGTGTTACATGTTTATGACTGAAATGATTATTTTGGGGCATCACATATCCCCTATTGGAATTAAAGTTGACCTAATAAAGATAATTATCATTAAGGATCTACCTACACCAAAGAAGTAGAAAGATGTTAGAAGCTTTTAAGGACATGCTAGTTATTATAGATGATTCATTAAAGATTTTAGTAAAATTGACACCCCATTATTTGGATTCATTACTAAGGTTGCTAAATTTACATGGACTAATGATTATCAAACTGCCTTTTAGCAACTCAAATACCTTCTCATAACAACTCCTATTCTGAGAGGGCCTAATTGGAAGAAGCCTTTTTACATCCACATAGATACATATAACACCACTTTAAGAGTTGTCCTTAGCCAAAAAGATGAATCCCTGAGTTATGCAATATATTTTATCAGTAAAAATATTTAAAGGGATGCACTCAACTACACTATAATAGAGAAGGAATTTCTTGCCATCATCTATGCCATCAATAAATTTTTACATTACATTACATGTTACCAAGTATTCATCCACGCAAATCCTAAATAAATCATGTATTTAATGAACAAACCTACTATCATAGGTAAGATAATTCATTGGTTGCTTTTACTATGAGAGTTTGATATTGCTATTATGAATAGACCAAGTAATGATAATGTAGTAGTAGATTTTCTATCTTAGTTCTAAAATGATGAACACAATACTATTGTTGATGATTACTTTGCTAATGAATATTTATTTTCTATAATAATTCAATCTCTTTGGTTTGTAGATATTGCTAACTAACTTACTACATGATCACTACCACAATATTTCTCACTTAGGGGCAAACAACATCTGATCTAAAAGAATAGACATTATTCTTGGATTACAAGATATCTTTTTATCACTAGATTATATTTAGTTATCAGATATATTTGAGAAGATGAAGCTTATGACATTCTTAGCACCTGCCATGATGAAACTTGTGGCGGTCATTTTGCTACCAAATAGACTTCCATGAAAGTATTGACTATCAGGTATTATTGTCCTTATTTGCATAAGGATGCCATGATGTATACATGTAGATGTGAGCAATGCTAGCATATGGGAAAACCCACTCTATCTAATGAAGTTCCATTATAGCCAAAACTAGTTTTAGAACCCTTTGATAGATGAGGATTGGATTTTTTAGGTCCTATTGATCTTAAATATAACAATAAGGAATATATACTAGTGTACACTGATTATGTCACAAAATGGGTAGAGGTCAAATCCTTAAACCATGCCCAAGATGAGAAATTAGATGAGTTCTTGTATGAATAAATCTTTACCTACTATGGAGTACCAAGCTAAATAATCACAGACCAAGACCCAAAGTTCACATCAAACCTCACAACTACCTTAGTCAAAGAGAATGAAATTAGACACAAAAAGTCTACCCCATATCAACTTTAGTCAAATGGTCAGGTGGAAGTCACAAATAGAGAATTGGAAAATATCCTCATTAAGACTATCAACCTACTTAGAAAAGATTGGTCAACTCATCTTTTAAAAGTAGTCTAGGCTTATAGAATCACCTAGAAAACCACAGCTAGTTTTACTTCATATGAACTATTTTATGGTAAAAACCCTATTCTCCCCATTGATTTTGAACATAAAACATTAATGACAACACTTGATTTGGGCTTAAATATTTCCCAAGATCAAAAAGATAGGATCATGCAGCTAAATTTACTTGATGAACTAAGAAAGGAAACACTTCATCACACTTAAATAGTGTAAATAAAACATGTGGGTTGTCATGATAGGAACATCAAGACTAAGAATTTCTAACCTAGTGACTGGGCAGTCTTTTTTGACTCTCAATACAAGGATCATAAAAGAAAGCTACAGTCCAGATGGCTTGGGCCTTATGAGATCAAACAAGTTTTTGACTATGGAGTTGTAAAGCTCATAACCATTGACTCTATTTGATTTTGATTGCCTATTAATAGCCACATGCTCAAGTTATATAATAAATCATTTTCCAAATAAAATATCACTCACCAACTTATTGAATAACATCCATCTCTTCTTCATGAAGAAAATCAACTTATTCTTATAAGTGAATGGTATTTCTATCAACCTTTCTCTAATATTTTCCAAGAGCAATAAAGCTTACTGTAGCCAAGAACAAACCCTTCACCATGGCTTGGTTCAGGTTGAATAAAATCCTACCTCCTAGATTCCTATGATTCCAATTGAGATTGGAAAAAGAAAAAAAATGTAAAATTCAACAATGAAAACCTTCAGGCATTGGTGATAGAGGTTGCCTCAAAAAAGTAGGTCACTAGGTGACATTCATTAATAAATAAATAAATAAATATAAAAGGCACTACTACAATAAAACTTTTTATTTTCATTTATTTTTTCTTTTAGATTCATTCCCTTAAAGCAGAAATACATTTTCCTTCTTGCTACAAGATGAAAAATTTGTCGTTTCAAGATAAAAAACTTGTTGGTATAGGAAACACTTATTTCTATATGATGAAAAAAATACTACTACATGAAACATATTTTATTATAAGATGTATTCTTATAATTCCATCCTATACAAAGCATTTTGCTCCTAGTCAAATGAGAACACATGCTAGATCGCCACTTCAAATCATCATTTGCACATTAATAAAAGGTATTCCTATAAGTAAAAAGATAATTATTCTATATTTATCTCATGTCATACATTTTAATTATTGGTAAGATGATGGTACCTAATGCTATTAACATGCCACCATATCTTCTCCTTATCATGCCAACTCACCATATCAACCTCCTTCATTGATTGATGTGACCTTTGACACGCTGCTACCACCATCCTTTGCTATTACCTTGAATCATTTTGTGGATGCCAGTTTCATCCCTCAAGGTGAAGTGATATTATAAGTTGTGGGCAGATTTTCCATAATTTATACAGATTATTTCTCTCCTAAGGAAAAAAATTGCAAACATTTCACCAAAGCCACAAAACCCTTACTACAAGAATATAACCTTCAACTCAAATTTCATCTCACAATGTTGGTAGGGACTTGCTAAAACATGAACCAATTGATATCAACCCTTTAATTAATAGCTTAGACATCCTATCCCTATTATATAATATAGGATGGACATAGTATTTTGAGAGGATACAGGCCCTAGATGAAGGAATTATAGAAGAATTTACTAGTATATTTCATAATAACTTGACAATAATAAGAGGAATGGATATAAATTTGATAGAGAATATCATTAGTAGAGTAATGGAAATACCACAAATAGGGGAAGCATGGAAATAAAAATTTAATGTTGAATTAGAGAAATAAAAATTCAACATAGGAAATGAAAGCCTCAAAACTTCAAAGTAGGTCACTGCATGGTTATCTCTATCGATAAGATGGGCCAAATCTACTAAGTTTGTCTCTAGATATTCCATTTATGAAAGGAGGTATTCCATGCTACATGACATACACTTCAAGTTCATAAATAATTTGTGACATGGTATAGACACAAACGTCCCCAACTTCTTACTTCACATGATCACAAAAATGGTGGAGGATTTTTAAAAAGGTAACTCCAAAGATCTTTCCCATCATTGTTTAATCTAGTTGATTATTTAATATTATTTGTAAAGGACTAGACCCAATATAAGTTGGGAAGAGTTTATCCAAGTAACAAGAAATGTAGAAAGTGATAAATAAGGAAATGAAATAGAAGAGGAAATAGAGGTAGCAAAAAACCTTCCTACATCTCCACAAGACCCTGCAGAAGGAGACCTTCTTACATCCACACAAGAACTTACAACATAATATATTCATGTAGCAATACAAGAACTTGCAACAAGGACTGAATAAAGGACTTTCATAAGCAATAAATCTAGAAGAAAAAGGAAGAAACTCATTATCCAACCTGATTTAGAGGAGTTTAAGGAGGACTTTCCACCTTCTCCCAAAAAGGCTAAGCTAACATCTAATCCTTAGAGATCCCACATATTGAGAGGAAAAATGAGAAATAAACCTTCTTATATTATTAAAATTAATGAAGAATATGAGGAAGAACAAATTAATAGTAGTGATGAATCTCTATAGGTTGAAAAAAATAAAGGAGAATGTTTTTTAGAACTCAATCAGGAGGTAGAACAAGTAGAGTATAGTCTTGAAGAGTTACACGAGGAACTAATGCAGGAGGATGTGAAATAATTAGATCAACCTATTGTAAAAATGGAATTTATCACTCTAAAACAAGTCCTAAAATAAATTGAGAGACTAAGAAAGAAGATACAATATTAGTCTAGAGGAGGATTGGATGCACTTGTTGTAGCAACGTCTCAGTTATAGCCCTCTATCAAAGACCATTCTATAGTCATTATTTCACAAACTTCTATAGAGGTAAATTAATAGGAAGAACCTAAAAGCACCCAAAAAGTTAGGTCTCATTCCTCATTTGAAATATCTTATAAATTGATGAATTGGATGGATAACCAGTCTAAAATTCTAAAGGAATTGAGAAAATAAAATAATAAATTGAAGGAAGAGAATAATTTGAAGGAAGAGAAAGTATCCAAACTAAAATAGAAAATTGAAGATATGACTGGTCTTACACAATACCTCCTTGAATGTAGGCCTCCTACAAGATTTTATTCAGTCTACCATAAAGAGAAATGGCATAAGTTCAAATTTATGATAATTTATTGTGATATGCCTCATGAAGTCATTGATTCCCTTTACTATTTTTATATCTATAGAGAAAGTTAACATGAAGACCAAGCACAATTTTTGAGTTCTACCTTCACAATTATGTTGTTCCTTATGACAAAGAGTGGAACAACAATCTATATGTTGGATATGTCCAGCTAAATTCATTTTCATCATATTTGTTGAATGAGTAGAGAAGAGGAAGAGAAGTAGTTGAATATAGGAAAAAGGAGAATGAAAGCCAGTTGTTTATCAGGAGAGAATCAATGGCACCTAATGTTGTATTGGTTGAATGGGATAATATCATATTGAAGGAAGAAGTTAGAGCTTGGTTTGTGAAGAATTGTGATGAATCCCAAGAATTTTATTTAGGATTAAGAACTTCTATTGGTACTACTTCAAGAGAATCCTATGATGAATGATGGAATGAGATCACTCCTACACTAAAAAAGAGAGAGCCATATTCCTCTTTTAACTTGAACTTAACATTTAATATGATCAAAAAATATATTTTTCTTGTAGGAGAAATGGGATTTCAGTGTTGAACCTCAAATTTTAGCCCCCTCTACTCTGGTATCCTATTTCATATTGGTAAGATAAAGCTCCAATGGATGAAGCTAGAGAAGTCAAAATCTAGAAACTATTTGAAGATAGGTGTGGATTCTATGTTCACCTTTCCAGTGGTGTCATGGATCCCATGGATTATAGAGTTCTTTGTGAAATGGGAATGAACAAGTTTGTTGCTCGAGGTCAAGAAAGATCTTAATTTAGGGGGTGTGATGAGCCCCAAAAATGTTATTTTCTTGTCCTCATCTATTGTACTCATCCTGCTTATTAACCATGCTTTTGAACACTCTCCCATAAGTTTCCTTCTACATATATCCATAATCTTGAATATAGCATTATGTTTCTATACTCTTTTAATAGATAGAATTATGTATTAGAATTAAATATATGATAAATATCTATTGCTTTAGGATTATTTTTCTATAATGTGTTTTAAGGATGTTTTATAGAAATAGGTATATATCATGGAACATCCTATAGTAATGAAATCTCATTACACAGACTATCTTGTAGCCACTGTGTGACCAAAGCCATAAATGAATAGATTTTGATTCCCCTTTCAACTGACTCATAGATATAACCATAATATCCATAGATTCCAATAAGGAATTAGTTGAAGGCTGAAATACTTTTATTTATCTTACAACAAAGTCACAAAATTCTCATGAAATACTTCTTTAGCAAAAGATCCAAGTTTGATTATCCCAAGTCGAATGTATTTTAGATTAGAATTAATATATATATATATATATATATATATATATATATATATATATATATATACATATATTTTAATAATTCTAATCTAAAATACATTTGACTTAGGATAATCAAACTTGGATTCTTTTGCCAAAGAATTATTTCATGAGAATTTTGTGACTTTGTTGTAAGATAAATAAAAATATTTCAGCCTTCAACTTATATAGTATATATATGTAGCAGTAGAGTTGAGAGATAGTATATGTTGATTAGATATTATCAGAAGTATATTTTGTCAAGCAGTTGTTATTGTGATTTCTTGCAATAATTCATTGTTTCATTTTTTATTAATATGAATAAGCATTTCTATGTTCAATTAAGTGTTTTGAGAAGAAGGATTGAAGCTAGAGTCAGAAGGAGGAAGGGTCCCTTTTGGATGTCTATAGCAATAATCCAACCCATTCTTATTAGATAAGCATGTTATTTGATTTCTTTATGCATTGTGTGTTTCATTTTTGAATTGTGTGATTTACATTCTTGCTTAGATTTTTTTAAGGAAGCTTTAAAAATATAAGAATTTATTTAAAAATATTATATTTATGTTTAATTTCCAACATTTCATTTACTATGTGACTTCATATCTTAAATAAAAAATAATAGAAAATCAAATTATAAAATTGAGTGTGCACATACAATTATGTCATCCTATCAATTCTACACCCTTGGGTTGACATTTAAATGAATAAAAAGTTATAGGTCCATGATAACTCTCCTTGTTCATTTTGATCAAGAGAAGTATATCCAATTGTGAATTGACTGCTAGTCACTTGACATCAATGACAATCAATGCATCTAAAGAACATTCTCAACAATATCCCACTTTTTCATTTATGCCAAACACCTTTCATAATTCTCTCTCCCAAAGTGAACATCTCCTTCATTCTGAGCATTCTCCCTCTTTGACATTAATGAGAAAGGTTCTCTTCCTCAACATTCCAACTTGATCCTTGAAGCTATCAAACTATTCACAGAGCTTAAAAAGCTCCCCATAATATCATGCTCATCTCATATAACCTATTATGAAAACATAGTCAACCATACAAGCTTCTTACAATTGAAGCATATCACATATGATACCTCTTAATCTATGCCTTACCTTACATATTATCAATTGAAGAGAATATACCTCTATCTGAATTTATCCTTGATTCTTGGCTTATAGAAAACATGCCCAAACTTTACATACTCCTCAAGAAACTTGAATTAGCTTCCCCTAACTCCATATTCCATCTAAACAAAACCAAAATATTAAAAATGTCCATAAGTAATCTCTTTCACAATAACATACCTTGAATGGAGTCATCTTCGTCCACACATAGGCCACCACAACCATCCAAAATCCTTTCATGATATAACCAAATTAAATTCTAATATTCTTAGGACCAAACGACTTATTTCAATGGTCTACAAACCATCTCATATGTATAAAACAATCACAACTTATTTGAATAATAATAACATGCTCAATAAACCTTCTCATATGAAAATCAACGAAATTTATCTATATTCATGCTTATAAGAGATCTTCAAGCTACCAATATGAACAATATGCCTCATTAGGCCATCTATGGATGAAATTTTATTAAATTCATACATTCCTTCTACTTAAATCTAAATTTACCTTCCCAATCTTGGCCCTTTAAGAGCCTCCCTCTTGCACAAGAAAAGAGACTCCTCTCCTAGGTCACTTCAAAGAGATATATTGCAATCAAAGTTACATAACATGAAAATATCATACCTTTGCATCAATGGATTTCCTCTTAGCATACAATAATCTAATCTAATACTTTCATATCATAATTTAACACCTACTCACTAAGTTTGGTGACTGAACTCATTATACAACCCAAGATACACCATGTCAATGTTTCTAATGTTAAAACCCTTATACCAACCAAGGACACTCAAAGTAAGATATTATAATAAAAATAATTTCAGACCTTTAAATCAATTCTCATATCTCTTATTAGGTTATATACAACTTTTAAAATCTTGAAATAAATTGAAAGAATCCATACTCAATTATATGCATATCAAGACAAAGAACACACCTTGACCGATTGACTAGTTTCTCACTTATTAACTTTCCAACACCATTACATGGTCCTTAAAATTATTCATTAATTCCTATATGAAGCCTAATAGAGACACCTCACCTTCAATGGTACTTATAAAACCTAAATCTTAGAATGTTCCCAAGTCTCCATACTCTCACTAGTTTGCTTGTCTTTCCTAAGCCTCCTCATAGGCTTGATTACCTTAACCATCTTATCTTTGAATCCTTAATCAATGTTCCCTAATAAATAGTATTATTATCTTTAATTCATATCTACCATAGAAAACAAACCATCTTGACTGATATACTCATCAATCATTATTGAAATGAACAAATAAAACAATGTAAGATCAGAAAACAGAACACATGAATTATGTGGGAAAATCTCATGGTGGAAAAAACCTATTGAAACAAGATTTAGAATACCATTATATAAATATATTTATTCAATTTGTATTATAACTAGATTATCAAGGATCACCCACCCCTTAATTTAATCAAGCACCCACTTGACCTTTAGTTTGCATCAATTAGCAAGGAGGGTACAACCCCCTAGATGATCAAGAACCAACTCAATCACATCCAAACTGATCTCTACCTCTGATCTAATGTCTTAAAAACTTGATGATAGTATTATCTATTTATAAAACTTGAAAACCTATCTTTATACCTCATACACGTTATGGTAGTTTATACAAACACAAATCTTTGTCTTAAATAGGCATACAACTCTTTCTCTTTTTTACCCTTCATATGATATTATTAGATGTAAATAAAGTATTTAAACATCACAAATATCCATCATACACAACCTATTCAATAATATTTCAACATATAATCAATGCACTTCTTCAATCTAGATCATCTAAACAAACTAGGCCTAATCATGCCTTGAATCAATACAAAAACTTATTGATTACCTTCAATATCACTATGTGATATTTAAGAATTTTTCAACATATTATTATAATTTTTTTCATGTCCTCACATAATTATTCAAACTATAATACCATTTTATTCATTCCTTAATTACCAAAACCCTTGCACTAGCTCACCAAAACAAAAAAGGCCTAATAGCCTTGAAACAAATCTTCTTACTTACACATGACCTATAACAAAAAATGTTATACCTTTTTAACATATTTAACATGATTTTATGATGTTTTTCATGGACTATTACCCTTATTAAAATTCAAATATAATTCATTTCACTCTTCCATTTTCTAACAAACAAACTGAGGCCAAAATTACCTTCTACATATGCATTATTCTTTTTTCAATCAATATTTATTGGCCACAAAATTTTACTTAACCTTTAAGGCATATTTATTTCTTGTATAAACATAAATGTATGGCTTAGGACATGCTACATACAATTTTCATCAACTCATTAGGCTGGTAATGCTTCAAATGGCTCAAAACAACACACTAGTCTTAATCAAGACCTAAGCAATTAGCCCTCTATTAGGCCAAATGTTACATTTAGATGCCAATAACTCTTAACCAAATATGTAACACTTATAAACACTTTAAATTAGTTTAATACACATCATATTTATTTTTAAAAATTCAAACAACACTTTTAAGCCACTCGCTCACATTATGAAACCTCTTTTAGCCTTGCAGCCTTCAATAGGTCCCATGGATACCTAATACACCTTCATGTAACATTTTAAGCCACTATGTTCCATATGGACCTTACCAATTACCCAAAACATTAAATAAATTTACCTACATTCTGTATAAGACATATCCATGCTTAATAAACATCAAATCATTCACTAATACTCTAAAACCTCCATTAGGTCTTAAAGACCTATTAGGCTTAACTAGCTCAAAAACCATGTTTTTACAAATGAGGCTCAAACTAACTGAATATAAAATTTTCATGTAAAATACACATATGGATGGAAATATAATGACCTAAATAACTTCATAAAATACATAATACACCTTTATTATTCCTACAAAGGCTTAGAAACACCACTATAAGAAGCTTAATTAGACTTGTAATAAAAAAAGTCAATAAAAGCCAACTTTTACCTACAATAACTTCACTTGTATGGACATTAAAAACTCCAAATAACTTTGAGTATGATATATATGTACTCCATTTAACTTTTTATATTTATACCAACAATATTTTATCAATAATTTGTCTTATAGAATCATTTATTTGCACCCTAGTTTATTAAAAAAAAACATAGTCAACAATAGTCATCTCTCACATGAAATAAATGTAATTATACAACAAATAATACCTAGTAATAAATTTTATTGTATATCCCTTTAATTACTATACTAATTTTATTTTTAAAAAATCATCAAATTAATCCACTATCAAAAGTTTTAAATAAAATACTATTGACTAGTTTTCCTTTGCTTACTTGATATTGCAAATTTGGCTAAATATGGAAAATAGTGAAATCTATATGGGAGACCAACTTTGCACCACCATATATTTTGATAAACACAATATCAAGACCCTAAATTTGAACCACATTATCTTGCCACAAATATTAAAAAACCCATGTGACCACTTTCTTTGACACCTTCACACATGTGAATGCTAACATCATTAATTTATTTACTCAAGAAGATCTGCAAAGTTGACTAGGAGATGACTAGGATCACCTAGACCTTCACAAGACCATTTCAATGGATTAATTTCACTTCTATAAGTATACCAAGCATTCTTTACCCCTCATTTTACCCCTCAAACATAGGAAATCACCTTAAAGGCCTATAAACATGATATGCACTCTCAAATCGACTTGGAACCTATCACTTTGTCATTAATGCATTATATAATAAGATCAACTTGACATCAGTGATACTAAATGCATCTCAATAACATTATAAGAATAATTATAACCACTTGATTTTTATTTATATACTTTAGGAGTTATGCATTGTGGATGGGATGAATCATAGCTTTTGTATCCATGGCTTACTAGATAGCATGTCAAATACACATGTACTAGCTATTACTAAGATTCTAGTAGCCATATGTGTTGGTCCAACCTTTATTAAATGTATAATCTACCTGATGGAGATCTAAAAATGAAAATTGAAATCATTGATAACTATGTTTTTAGGGGATATATCTTGCTCTGAATACCCCAAATGCTAAAGAAGTATGATAGTGTACATGCTAATATTTGAACCATTACCAACCATAACACTATGGATATAATGATGATCTATGTAGGCTCAAATAAATGGTACATATAAATCTATATAATCATCAACAACCTCCTAATATGAGAAAGTGATGATTGGTCTAGATGGAACTGTAGTGTGTTACACACCAATGATATTGTGTAGTGGGTGTGATTCCTCTATATTAGTGTGATATGACGTTGGTGGTGGTTGTCCCTGATATGTGTAATGAACACCTGAAGTTCTCCCTGTCTCATCCACTATTTGATTTGGAAATGGATATGATAATATTTTCAATGCTTTAGCTTCTATTTTTTTTAATTTTGGTTCCTTTATGGGTGTGCCCACATCAATAATATTAGTCTCAATTAAATATTATATCTTATGTTTCAAGATAATGCATTTATTTATTTTATGGCCTTATGACCTATGATACTTAAAAAATGCATTTGAATCATAGTTCCATAAAAGAGGTCGTGTCATATCAACCTCTTCGATGAGAGGGAAGGATATGACATTGCATTCCAAGAGTTGTTATAGAACTCATATTGGTGATTCTAAAAAGGTTAGTGAAGACTTTACGTGGAGGAGCTAACAAGACTAGGTGAATAGATAGCTCTGAAGCTCTATTAATTATGGCCTTTTGATCACTCTTATTTTTAGTGTCCCTTACCTTGTATGGAGGCTTACTATAAATCTTATTAGTTTATTCTGATCCAATTGTATATTTTAGTTTTCCCATTGATAAAATATTGGATTTTATTTATTTTACTATGTGGCTCAAACCTATGAATGTTGGAAACTTATTTAAAAAGATAGATTCTTTTAATGCTATTAGAATACTCAATTTTAAGATGCCTAAAGCTCTTTATATACAATGGTGATAATAAATTTAGCTAATATAGTATTGTACCATAAGATGTATTTTATAAGATCACATTTAAATTGTGTTTCAATTGTGAAACTTGAGCATATTAGATCTTGTCACTGATGTTTATGGAGAAGTGTGATAGAAACATGTCTACCCAAGGATTGAATGTGGTGATAGATTGATTTGGTAAATCATGAAACCACTATACAGCATTATCCTTTAAACTACGTGTAAACAACTTAGAGATGAGTTAATAATTGGACATGTATTCCAAACTTACTTCATCAAAAGCTTGAGGATGAATCGTTTGGTCATCTTTACCTTCATACAATGTAAGATTAGGTTTTATGAATTTGAATGGAAAGGGATTAGCCATTGTGTGATGTGTTAAAGGTGTATGTAAGATAATATTAGAATCCAAAGCATGTGATGGCTTAGTGGATCCCTTCTCAAGATGTAACACCTTAGCCTATAGAGTATGAACCTCATACATAATGGGTTGTACATATGGAATGGAGGAACTAGAAATAAGAGGTGTATATATCATTAAATTTTGTTGAGTTATAATTGGTTGTTGTGGTAGCTGAGTTATCCCCAATGTCAGTGTAGCAATTTTATTAACTAGGGGAGTTGAAGATTGACCATTATTTAATTTATTCTTAATTTCCATTATGGGTTATAAAATATGTGCATGATCAAAGGGGTATTATTTAATTCTATGTATAAAGAGCTAAAGGATCTCATCCTTATTGAAAATTATATTTTAATTTTAAGTGGATGGAAAGTATCTCAATTTCTAATTTGTGTATCATCTTAATCTTTATTATATTATTCATATAAATGTGTATTATCATTGAAATCCATAATTAGAGTTTGAATGATATAAAATGGGAGTTAAAACAAGTCCCTTATCCATTGTGTAAGTTTAAATACCATGGATCAGAATATGCTCAGTAGGATTAACACCTAACATATAACTTCTTATTAATAGAAGAGATATTTTTTTGAGATGTCTTACAGTAAAAAAATTGAAACAGAGATATTAAAACTTAATATATGAAATTTTAAAAACTTAAAGAGACTAATAAAAATATGAAAATGAAGGATTTAAACCCTAAGAGATTCTAGGGTTCAAGTTTTAGCAATGTTCAAAGTCATGTTCACCAAATGTTTTAACATTTTAGAAATAAAAAATGTGTAAATATTATGTTTGATAAAGAGTTGAATAGAATAAATTAGCTAAACAATATTTAATAAATACAACCACTAATTTGTTACAAAATTGACTAGCTTTAACTTTTCTAAAAATAGTAATAAATAGTGAAAATAAGAACTTAGCTAGAAAATAATTGAGAAGGGTGATCTGAGTGTTGGAAAATAAGGTGGAAGCTAATCTGAGTATTAAAAACTACATCCTAGTATTAGAATTCCTCTTGATTATTAGGACCATAATTAGATACTGGAAACATTATTGGAAATGTGGAAGTAGTGTCCTAATATTGGTGCTAGTGTCCTCTATGTAGGACAGTCCCTAACATCTAAGTACACTTGTGTCTAGATATATGAGGTTTGTTCCTACATGCATGAGTATTAAAAACTTGTATTTTGCCTATAATTATTTATTTAGTGAGGAAACCCTAATACTCCATGTATATAGGGCATCTGGTTGATATGAGATAAAAATGTGTTTTTAAGTAGATTAGGCTGGACATTCTTAACATGTCACTATGAAGAGAGTTGCCTACACACCAATACTTTGATGAGGAATTGAGCCTTATGTATTTCTACCCACCTAAGTGTTGGTGAAAGTACAAGTGATTCTACTATGATACTGGCATCGATTTATTTTAATGTGCTTGAGAGTATAAATTTGGGTAATTTGAGCTTATGACTATTGTAGATAGTAGATAGTAGAAGTAGGTCAAAACATGGATTTATAACCTTGATTGTGCACAACTTGTTTTGAGTTTAAATGTGTATTATACATCTGATTTCAACTTAGTGGTTAGAGGGATAAAATTAACATATTTATAATTTTATATGCTTTTGCTATTGATGAAATAGGTCTAGGCTGACCCTAAGAGGTTCTAATTTTTAGAAGATATCAATTTGGGGAAAATAGAGTGAAAGGACACTAGCACCATGTGGTAGTAGTGTCCTTAATATGATTCTAGTGTTAAAATGGAAAAACACTAGGAACAAATGACAATGATTAGGAAATGAGGGTTTGGAACTATTTTAAGGCTAACTAGTGATGCATGTAGCCTACATAAAGGATGTATAAGTGTGAGACTAGGCTCTAGGATAGGTCTAGGCTAATCTAGAGATAAGTATTCTCAAATAACACTCATATCACTCAAACACCACTTTTAGGTGATTACAACAAACTATACCAACACCCATTACTTCCAAATAAATGGCATATCTTTCTAGTTTCAAGAGACTATGACTTATCTAAAAAGATATAGATAACCCATTTTAACATAGTCACAAGAAAGATAAGTACATATAAAATTAAACAAACATACTTTGAGCTACATGAAAAATAACCTAGAACATTCAAAATAAGAGTATATTCAACTATACATTGAATATTATATTATGTGTTTAGTGTGAATTATTTAGACTTCACAATGAACCTAAAATGGTTCATTAATACATCAGATTAAACCCATTTCAACATAACACAAAATAGCCACTATATCTTACTCCAACTCAAAGTAAAACTAAACCACTTACTTGTTAAACATAACCTCAATATAGATAGATACTATGGCTTGTTTTGAAGAACAAAAAACTATTTTTTTTCCTCTTTTGACATATACAAGACCTAAATAACTCCACTTTCTTCCATTAAATCCAATAGTGGTCCTTTATTTTTATCTCAATCAACCAAAAATGTGTCTAAATAAACCACCAACATTTCCATAGAAAATGCAACTAAAAAACATAACTAATAGTTGTACCCAAATCCAGCTAGGTATCTAATCACCTTCAATAATTTTTTTGGCATATTTAAGTTAGGGTTTGTTTTACTAATCTCATCATAAAACCAAATGCCCAAACAAAAGACTTCAAATCTATATGATTAGTTGACCTTGGGATTTGTGTCATCATGACCTATTTTCTAATGGGGTCAAAACTTAAAGTTTTAAAATGCCAAGACTTAATAAGACAAAACTAATTAATATCCCATGGTCCACTTCTTAAATTAAAAATTCAAGTCACCAAATGGTTAAAATGCCATGCCAAAGTCATTAAACAGTCAAGATCAACAAAATTAACTCAAAGTATTTAATGGAAATGACTACACATGTTTATAGCATAGAACAAATGTGAAATTCTTGACATTATAATCAAGCCATAAATATCAAATATAATATAAAGCAATGATGAGTTTAAGATTGACACACATGACATCAAACAAAATAATAACACAAAATGATTACTACAGAAGTCATGATGAAAGTCAAATCAAGAAATAAGAACACAATCAAAGACTAATATAAAACTAATTTACTCATCAACTAGATGAAAATCAATTGAAATAATCAACAAGAACTTAATCAAAACAAAACTCAAAATATCACTTCTCAAAGATCATTAGCTCATTTTTACCCTATTGTTCCCTCTGTTGTTGAGTACAAAATCCAACCTAGCTCATTTTTATTTTTCCTATTCTTGTGATCATCTAAATGATACATCAATAGTATCTTAATGGAAAATAATATATCAAATATGAAAAATAATTTTAATTTGAATATCATTAGTTAGTTATATAATAAATTGAATTAATTCAACCATGATAATATAAACATATATAGTATACAACATATCATAATAATATCTCAAAATAGAGACTCAATATCAACAAATAATAGTTCAATATATACTATCACATCTAATAAATATTCAATCAATAAAAACATTGTGTAATTAAAAATTCTAAAGATATGAAATATATCACACAAATTGAGGTCATAACATCCACTCCCACTTAGAAATAGGTCATCCTTGTGACTAAAACAACCAAGGATAATTCTCCCTAAAGAGATGCTCATTTTTATAAGTAGCATTACATTCATATAATATATCCCATTGGACCAATTTTTTTTAAATTTATCTATTTCATAGTCTAATGTTGCGATGGCATACAATCTTCACTAGTTATAATTGCATCTTTTTCCTTTGCCAAAACTTGAAGAATTTTCCAATACAAAATATGAGAAGGATCAGATATATACTTCCTTAATAAATCAACATGAAAAACATCTTGAACCTTGGGTAAAGATAGAAGGACTAATAGGAGGCAACATGGCTGATATTTTTTAGAATTTTAAAGGGTCCAACAAATATAGGAGCCAATTTATAAGTTTTTCTGAATTTAATAGAATGTTTATGTGGTCTAACATGCATAAATAAATTTTCACCAACATTAAATTCAAGAGGAGTCCTTTTTAAATCTACATAGGTCTTTTGTCTATATAAATAAGCCTTCATATTTTGTCAAATCAAATCCATTGTCACATCATATTCTTGTAGAATATTATCACCACTAATGGATCTATTTCCTAGGTTGTCCTAGCTAAGAGGATTTATACATTTATGCCCATACAAAGATTTTCATGGAGCCATTTTTATCACATGACGATCAAAATTATTATAAGTAAAGCTAACTAAATGTAAGAAATATTATCATTTTCTTTGTTGATCCATAACATATATTATTATCATGTCCTCAACGACTTGGTCACGTTCCTCCATTTGACTATCCATTTCTGGGTGATATGAAGAGATACAATTTAAATTCATTCTAAATGTTATAGTTAATATTTTCCAAAATCTTTAAATAAATAAGTTATCTCGATTAGAGATAATGATTTTAGGTATGCTGTGCAACATAACTATATATTTCACAAAGTCTTCCACACACATAGAAGCATCACTAGTTATATTTCCAATAATAAAATAACCAACTTTCATAAATTTATCAAACACAAACAAAATAGTTTCATTTTTATTACATAACTTTGGTAAACCAACAATAAAATCAAGTGAAATAACAATCAACTTACCTTGAAGAATTTCATGAGGACAAATCAAACATTTTTCATGGAATTTTTCAGTGTCTACCTATTGAAATTCAAAAAATTTAGCCACAAATAAGAAACAACATCCTTTAAACAAGGCAAATAGTACTACTTTTTCATCTCAATTGTCATCTTTGTGACACTTGGATGAGAAAAATGAGGTGACATATGTACTTCTTTTAAAAAAATATTTTGGATGCCCCCTGACATGGGAACAAAAAATCTATTATTATGCCTTAATAGGGCATCATTCTCTATATAAAAATTAGAAAATTTATTTTCTATAGGATCAACATCCAAACATGCATTTATTTCATAGTAGAATTCATCAATAAGTTATTGTTCCAACATATTAGTTTAGAAATTACCAAGAAAATTAGACAAGGTAAAAAGATACATGCATCAATTAAGAGCATCATCAACATGATTTTACTTACCTTTAAAATATTCCATATTCATATAAAAATTACTCATAAAATCCATCCATTTAAACTGGTGAACATTAAGATAATCCTGGGTGATCAAATATGCCAAGCTACAATGATCAGATTTGACTTTAAAAAGCTCACCTAGCAAAAAATGTTTCCATTTTTTTTAAGCATACACAATAGTTTCAAGATATAAATCATGTTTGGGATAGTTATTTTCAGTCTCTTTAAGCTTACTGATTCGTATGTCATAATTTTTCCATCATGCATTAGAATAAAATCAACCACACCCCCTGCGCCCTCCCCCCCCCCCCCCCAACCCCACCCCCCCCCTCTCTTAGAGGCATTAGACCAAATTTAAATATTGCCATTAGGATCAGGAATAATAAGCATTGCTGCTATAATGAACAAATCCTTAATCATCTTAAAATCCTATTCACATCCCAAATTCTAAATTAAAATTTTCCCTTTACATTGCAAATAATTAATGGGGTTTTCCAACTTGTGTAAAAATTACACAAACCTTTTATATTAATAGACCAAGATCATAAATATATACGCTTTATGTATTTTATAGGGGTATGCCACTCTTGAATAGATTTTATCTTTACTAGATCCATAATAGTCTCATCCTTGGAAATAATACATGCTAGGTAATGTATTTTAGTATACAAAAATACACATTTAGAAATCTTCCCATAAAGATTATGTTGCATTAATATTTTCAAAACTAAAAAAAATGTTGATAATGTTTAGCTTTATTCTTAGAATAGTTCAGTATAATATCAAATGAAATAAGAAAAAAATTATGCAAATAATCCATAAATACACTATTCATAAGATTCTTAAAATCAATAGGTGTATTTTCCAAGACAAAGGGAATTACCATGAACTCATAATGTCCATACCATATATGAAAAAATGTCTTGTGGATATATTCTTCCTTAAATGATGTCATCACAACATTAGACCTAAAGTTGAACAAATATATGACAATCATCACAATATACGACACCTCATTACTACATAACTCGAACATCTTTTTCTCAAGTAAATCTAATGTTTTACTTCTTTACCTAGGTCATCACACCTCATAACAAAGATATGACAACATTTTTCCCAAGTCATCACAACATTGAACAACTTTATTACCATAATCTAATGTATCTTTATGTTTCTAAAACCATTCCATTCCCATAATAAACTCATAAGACCCCAAAGGTGCTAAGTATGAGTCTACTTTCATTAATTAAACTCTTAAATTAAGCTCTTTTTTTTTCTAATAATTCAGAAATGGGCACCCTTTTACATGTATCAAATTCAACCTCCCATCCTTATTTTAAACTGACATGATCTGATTTACATTTATAAACAATATTATGAGATAAAAAATTTAGTTACACTAGAATCCATTATAACTGAAAATCAAAAACTAGTTATATTACTTCTGATTTCAATAAGGGTTGCCTAAAATTTAGTATTCTTATTATCCAAAACCACATACACGCTATTATTAACTTATTGAACCAATTTTTATTTAGGACATTAATTACATTAATTATTATCACCACACTATCAACATAGTACAGTCTATTAAGGTGAAATAAGCATAATGTTTGCCTCTATTATAGGTAAATTTCAATTTCCTTGAGTTATAATTTTTATTGAATGAACCATATTTAGAATAATTATGAATCTTATAGTTTTTATTTTGGATTTAAAACTTATTATAAAAACTTTCACTTCTTTTATTTCTATGGTTCTGATCAAATTTATTAAAATTATTGGGGGAAGGAGAGAGATTTTAATCTTTAGACTATTGTCTATTGAGTTTAAAATCTTATCTCACTTTCTATCGAGACCTTTATTTATCTTCTACCATATGAGATGATTTAATTTCAGCATTCAGAGTTTTATGGTTGGTCATATTGACATCATGCATTAATATTTTTCTCAATCCAAGTTTAAATTTTGTCACCTTGGTTTGTTCATTATGCATATAGTTTATATGATATAAAAAATTCTAATGTTTATTCTTGTATTCTATTAAAAACATGTTTTCTTACTTTGAAAACTAAAAATATGTTATATTTTGCTCTTTGAAATTGACGATAAGATACCTTTTTCCAAATTTCATTCTAAAAATACACTAGATAAGTGTCAAAGGTTATTAACCCTCTAAAGAACAAAGATGGTTCCACCAAAGAGTTGTAACTCTAACTAGCTAAAAAGAAGCTACCCTTGCCTTTTTATTTGAGGCCATGTTATGTAGATTTAATTATTTATATATGTTGTAGAACCATTTATTAGTTATATCACCTACTTCTCACCTAAAAATGTAGAAGGTGGAAGATTTTTAAGTTCATTAATGATGAGATCTATCACAATTAAATAAATCTCTTGGATTACATGTTAGCCTAGTTTACCTTCACCTAAGTGGGGAAATTCTTAATTTGGAACACCTTTAATATTATTCAACCTATGTTCATGGCAATCCTATCTAATTTACAAGTAATTCAATGTATTTTGTATACCATTGAGAACTTCTTCTTGAATAGAAGTAGGATTCCCTCTAGCATCATTTACATTAGGTTATATTACATTATTACCATCATTATTTATAAGAGGTTATTCACTACCTAAGTTAAGGTTATAGTCTCCACATCCTCTACCTCTACCTCTACCTCTACCTCTACCAACATTATCATCTACTAGGTTATCATAATCACCTAACCCATATAATCTAATTCTTACCATACTGAGGTGAAAACATGACAACAACTTAGCTAGGCAAAAGTAGTAAACTTCATTCCCAAATTTCCCTACAGCACATAACTTGATTTCTGATGCCAAAATGGAACAACCTAATTTTTTTCAAGTTAAATTATTTTCAAACCTAATGGACTAAATTAATTCATATAATGTGTTATAAATTACATAATCATGTTATACCAAACATAAGAATTTGATAAGGTTAAAAATTACTAGTGGTACTATTAGAAAATTATTTAACCAATCAATAAGTAGATTGGGGTGTATACGTGTACTAATCATACATTTATATAGTAAAATATAATTAATAAAGCTTTAGCATAACTGAAAGGTACCATACCAAATTCTAGCCTTGTCTAAAGGCCTGTACTTAACATAAAACAATATTCACTATGACCATGAAGGTAAACTAAGCCTAATTGAGTGTTCAAGTTAGTATCAAGAATATTTAAAACAAGTCAAATTATTAAAAATTTAATTAACTATAGAAGAATCATCATACCAAGATTCTGCATTGAATAATCAAGATTATTAAGTAGAAAGACTTGAGCTTCAAGTTCATTTCCAAAAGTAATACAATGTAATCCATTTAACATTATTTCATTAATAGATGTCATGTGAAGTCTAATGCCATAAAGTATGCTTACATTCTTAATTATTCATTACTTGAGCTATGATCATTGCTTCCATAGCTTTAAAATAATAACATTTGATTAAATCATTAAAATGATGTAAATAAAGCATGATTACAATATTGATTATTATTATTATTATTGATGAACATTACCAAACATGTAGATATTATGTCAATTTTAATTAGCTCTAGTTTTTACCACACACAATAATTAAACCTGCATCATTTTACTGAAGTGAATCCATTTCATCATTACAAATTATAATATAGTAATACTTATTATATGTACAAATGCTAGTCATATGGTCTATTTATATCAAGATAAAGAATGAACAAATGTCAAATAATCCTTTAATATTTTAACATGTTATTGATGTTTTCACAACCATGCTTATGTTTAGCATATTGATGATTTAGAGAAATTTATGAGGTCATACAATGCTTCAGCTATGTCACTATCGACCATTTGTTACCCCTATGGTCAAAAGGTTAACCCATATTAAAAAAAAATTGTTTGTCATTTCCTATAGCCTTGTTCAAAGATTATCATCACTTATGAGATCATATTAGGATCTTTCTAAGGTCTTACTAGTAAAAATTAAGGTTAATTTTACAAGATTGAGGTATTACATTATCTTTATCTTGTATTAATCTAGTCATTCCATGGTGTGAAGTGGCTTGGTTAAAAGGTTCCATAGGCTATTATATTTCCCTTAAAGTCATCACATTCCTTCATTACCTTTTTTAAACATTTTATACTTGTTTAGAGAGATTAAAGGTGATTTGTAAACTTTATAGTAAGTGAAATTAAATAAAAATGTGTTTTTGGATAATTACATGTGTTCCAAATCCAAAAAATGTGAATGATATATAAAAATACATTTTAAAATATTATTTGAGTATTTATATAACTTGAGCAAATGTCAGAGCAAATGTCAGATCATGTCAGTTTTCAGGGTTAAGCTCTAAAAGGGTAGTTTTAAGCACTTTTATGGACTTGAGAGACAAACTTCCACGTGAAAACATATTAGAGGTGTATCTTAATATTTTTAAAGTCATATACATTCTTATTTTGTATGTATAGGTCTATCTAATTCAAAAGTTGATTCCTTTCCTCCATCACACCCTTGGTAAGCTCATAAGGGTCAACTTCATATGCTTACTACATACAAAAGAGAGAGAGTAATGGTATGAGATTTTTTCTAAATGATGTGGTCCTAATGAGATTAAAATCAATGTAAATATTTTTTATATTAGTTTAACTTCCTTTATTAACAATTTATAAGACTCCATGTTGGCCTAAAAATTCCTTAAAATCCCACAAGCTTAATTTCAGTCCTTGAAATGGTAGTTTAGAATGAGTTGGAGGCATGGTAGAAATAAGAGAGTATGTATAGGGTTTATTAAATAATCTTACATGTTTATATAAGTCCCATTTGGGATGTGTAACATTGTAAAAAGAGCAAAAGACTTCCATAGGACAAGCTACAAGCTTGCACTTGAGGTTTTGAAGACCTACAACTAGTCCAATGTATCTAAATGATTACATTAGGTTTTCATCATATTTAAAATTAATTTAAAAATATCAAAAAATTTGAGAATTCTGTACTAGCCTTCAAAATTGTCACATCATAACTCAACTTGAAGATTGTGTGTAAACTATCTCCTTAACAATGACTTGAAAAAGTCTAAGTCTACGTTTTTAAAGAAGTATGAGGGTTGTAAATTATTGAGGATTTTATTGAGGTAGTGAATAGTGATTTAAATGTTTTAAAAGGTAAATATAGATTCATAAAAGGTTCTTACATTAAAATTACAAACCTACAGGTCTACCTAGACCTGTAGGTTTATTTTATATAAAAAATGCAATATTCTTGCATTTGAACTAGTGTTTGAAGGGCTAAATAAAGTACCGAGTGTAAGTATATTATTTAAATTCATGTTTGAATACTTATTTCATTATAAAAATAATGAATTTATAACTAAAATTTTTGTACCCTATTCACCCCATCCACCCAATGAACTATATACTTAGATATGACTTTATGAGTTTCAAGAGAGTTTTCAAAAGGGAGTGAATGATGAAATCGGTTGGATTTGATCTACCCACAACTTAAATGCATATATAATCTATAAATTAATTTTATATTTCTTCACTTTATTTTAATATAATCTAGTGGACACCTAAAATGAAGTCACCATTAACCTACAGGTAAATGCACAACCTAGATTAGGCTTGTAGATGAAGGATGGAAGAAACCCATATTCAAAGAATCTCTCCATTCCATGATAGAGGTTTTAAGAGTGATAAATTTTGATAAGGAGTTGACTCCTCTTGAATAAATATAGATAACTATTGACTTATAATTACCTATAGGTGGCATAGAAGGAAAACCTATAGGCCTAAAAGGTTACACAATCCTCTATGAGAACATGAGAGGCTTGAATGCAATGTGTGCATTGAATTTGGATCTCAAGTTAATGGAAATAGTGTATAGATTCATGAATAATATTCATTTTAATACATATAATAAACCTTAAATTAAATCCACTCTCAATATTAAACCTACAAGTAGAATGGTCTAACTTAAGTTACTTGAGGCCTATGTATACAATTTTGTGAGAAGAGTTATTTGTTGGAGGCAAAATATGAATGAGATTTTATTTTTAGATGAAAATAGACTTAATTAATTACTCAAGTGAGTTTAGATAAGTAGACATAGGTATAAAAATGATAAATCCATTCAAAATAGAAATCTTTATGAACCCAGTCAAGAGGTCTAGTAAAGATTATAGTTAGGCCCATGTGTGTGAAATATGAATAGAAGGGTTTTTTAAGGATGAGATGAGAAATTAGATACGATGATAATATGATAAATAATTATAAGATATTTTATATGAGGTATTACACTCCTTTCATAGTGAGGATTGAGGAAGAGATGACTAGAGCAGACCTTTAGAGTAAATTGATTCAAATGATCAATAAACCCTAATGTGTGAGTAGACCCTATTATAGGCCATTTAAGGGATGAATATGATTTAATATAAATTATATAATATCATAGGTGGTTTTTCAAACCTTTTTTAGGAATTATGAGTATAAAACAACATTAATAAGGTTCTTAAGCTCAAGAACTTACTTCTAGCCTTCATACGCATAGTTTGCCAACTCAAGAGGAGGATTGAGATGCTCACATCATTATTTGAAAGTTTCATGGTGCCAAAATATATTATGAGTGGTTATTAAGGTTTATGTACTCAAATTTTATATCATTTGTTCTTATATCAATGGCCTCATCTTTATGAAATATTGATAAGACTCTAAAGTACTCATCGACTTCCAAGAAGCACTTGAATGATCCAATAGAATAAAAAGACCTTAAAATGACTTAAAATGGATTGATTTAAAATTTTAATGAATTTTATGGCCTTATAATTTATCATGATCATTTCTTCAATAAACTTTTGGCATGCACAAGCTACAAATTGTATGGAACTAGCCTAGAATACATGGCTATAGGATCATTTATGAAAAAATAGGGTATCTAATGGTATCCAAACCAAGTATAGTAATATAGAGGATTTTTAAGTCTAGGAAGAGGTTAAATAGTCATATGAACAACCTTTAATTTCTCTCAAGGCTATTTACAAGCCATTCAAGTCTCTAGGTTGGGTTGAAGGCTAAGAAATGCACCTATTTGCTAGTCAAGAAGCTTATATGTAGGCCTATAGAGTAATTAAAGAGACTTTTATTCAGTGTATTGACTTGTATTAATGTGTTTTAGGCCTCAAAAAATCATTTTAAATCTTTATAACTTGAAAAATTATTGGAAACACATTGTAACTACCTCTCAAGCCTATTCAAGCACCTAGGCTAGGGTTTTAGCCATTTCATGGTTCATTCATCTGTATAGGGTATAAAAAGATGAAATTTGGAATGGATCATGGTTATGTTATGGGTAAAATTAATAAATTAATTTTAATAATTTTCACACATGTGGAAGTCAATTTGACCTAAAACTCAATTTTTATGCCTAAAGGCCTAATTAAGGTCTAATTAGAAAGAAAGAATAGGGGAAAAGGGACACTTACACATGGTTTAAAGTCATAAAATGTGTCATGGAGATGTAAGGCCATACTAGGTACCCAAAAATACCCTTATTTTATCAATACCATCTGTGCATTATTCCACACAAGGAGCTTTCCATTTTTTTAGGGTTATAGGGAATCGAAGGCTAGCGAGAGCTTAAGGTGCAAAATGAGGTCTTGATAAGTGCTTGATGGGTCAAAATGAGTTTTTTTAAGTATTATATGATATAGATATCCATTTAGTTAAGATATTTTCATTATTAAATATGAAATAAATATTTGATACTTGTAAGAAAGGATAGGTGTAGTAGGACAAATTGGGCTTCAAGACACCTAAGAGGAGTAATCATCATTGCAATGCCAGTTTGAGGAGATTCTAAATTAATGAAATGTGTCAATAATAGGGGTATAAGTTTATTCAATATTATGTGATGATAAAGAGTTCCACATGTCATTTTTTAAGTGAAGAGAAGGGCAAATTTAAAGAGGAAAATCAAGGTGTCAAGCCGAGTTTGAAACTCCTACACCATTTGGAAGAATATGTAACTTTAAAGAGGTAAAAATTGTCTTTGAATACCTAATAATTTTTTATCCAACTCCATTCTTAATCATAACTCTTTCCATGGATGCTAGACACTTGTCATCATCTCTCTTATATACCTCTCTCTCTTCTCTACTCTCATTTTTCTATAAACTGAGCCTTGTTTGGCTATGTATATATCCTCCACCTTGGTATGGAAAATCCATACAATTTTTAAAGACTTTTATCAATGATAAAATTTTAGTTTTACCTCTTCCTTTGACTAGTTTCAATGTGTGTGTATGGCTAGTTGAACTTGTTAAGTGTTTAGCTTATCTTCCTTGGCATGCTATCCTTTTCTAGCATTCATATTCAATTTGAAAGCTTCATTTTAGGTATTTTGAAGTGTTTAAGTGAGGTATTAATGTTGAGTGAGTTATCTATTCATTATTATCATTATATGACCTATTGATCAGTCCTTCTAACCTAAGCATCTTTCATAACCTTTATATGAAGTGCCAATGTAGAGAGGTAGATTAGGAGTAGTGTTTATTTAATTTAGTCTCATGGTTGATGTGCACATGTATTTGGTTGGTATTGGTCAACTTATTTGGTGCATCACCTCCATTAGAATAGGTTTTCTATCTCTTTTCCTAGCAAGTTGGTATATTAGTGAATGAGCCTAAGTGATTCATCAAGGGGAGCTATACATATAACCTAGATATTCAATCCACTTAAAGGTCACCCACAACCTAGGATTGTCTCTATGTTACCCCAAATAGGGATATAACAGTCACTTTAAATATGAACCATCTTTCTATAACTTATGGAATGAACTTATTCTTTTATTTAACAAAGAATAAGGTCATACAAATATTTTTGTTTACTACAACACCTTAACATTATTATTATTATTCACTTTTGACTTCATAATATGATTAAACATAAAAATTATATGAAAATGTAAATCATCTCATTCTACATAAATAATTATATTCAAATATTTTTATGAAGATTCATATGAAATCATTTACTATAAAATTAGTAAATAATACCAATTAACATTATGATGAGTATTAATGAAATTTCTACATCTATTATGAATATCAACCTAAAATTAAATAATAAGGTAAACCATATTTCTATTTTCTATATTCTCTTCACAAGTTGTTGGGAAGACTTGTATGGATTCAATGATAGTAAGAATCAGTACAAAATATAACCTATCTTAAACAAGAGAAATAATGAGGTCACTACAACTGAAATTGGTATTAGATTTTAATTCCCTTTTTTTGTATAAAGTAAAATCCAAATATCAAAACAAGTTTCTAATGAATATACAACATTTGAAGTCCCATAACTAGTCCAAAAGAGTTATAAATTTTTGTCATTAAACACAACAAAATTTAAATTTCATTATAATGTTCACACTTTGGTTGCCTAAATCTATGACTTAAAATAATCTTTCATAGGTAAGAAAATATAGAATTATATAAAATAAAAACATAAACTTATCCTAAAAGGATGAAAACATCATACTTATAGTTTCTACGAGTTACCTTTTTGAACTACAATTCTCTAAACTATAATATTCAATCAAATAGTATTTTATTAACATATTGGTTTTTCCTTTATTGATGAAAATGATAAAATAATGATACTTCTCACATTTAAATATTACATTAATCATTATGTTATTATTTAAACTTAAAAACTATCTATTATCTTCAAATTAAACAACATGTCTACTTTTTAAAATACAACATGCAAATTTAAACAATAACTTTAATGAACAAAATCAAACGTTCACATCCATATTGAATAACCATTCATTAACAGTTGTGCTTGAATGAAGGTTAAATCAACATATAGTTATATACATATAATAAGAATAATGTGACATCTGCTTCAAAACTTATTGTGTCCAACTTGGAATAACAAATTTAACACACCTAATGAATATGACTAAAAAATGTATTGTTTTTACTACCATACAATGAGACATTGAATTTGTATCATGTCTTTACTCTATATAACCACATAATATAAAAAATAATACATGAAGGGTCATATCACCTAAATCATCTTCTAAAGAGAGGTATGAAAACAACCCACCCATATTATCCAATGAGCCCCACATTGGTGGCCCTATATGGTACCCCATCCATTAGTTGGATGTGGAGCTCAAAAATAGGGTTTATAGAAGGGTGAAATCATAATCAAGATTCTAATATTTAAACTCAATAAAATAAAATAATGAAAATAATTGACATAAAGAGGATTCATGAAATAAAGTACTCATGATTATCATTAGTACTACCATTCAATTTGCAAATAGAATCATTTGACTTGGATTAAACAATGATTGTTTAATGCATTAACATTAAATTATATATGCATGTGAATATACCATACATGTATTTATTAACTAATAGTAATAAATATATTCATGACTACTTCAATTCTCCATTATTATCCTTAAACAAGAATTAACATCAAAATCCAAATCTTAATGACACTAAAAAGCCACATGACATGCAAAAGAGTCATAAAGTATGCATACAAAAAAAAGTGTCCACTCAAAATTTGCATAATAACCCACATAGACTACAATCACATCCCAAAAACATATGAGCTCAGTTTGAGATTCCATAAGACCATATACTCATGAAATGCAATTCTAGACAAACATAGGTTAGCCAAAACCATATCATTAATACAAAACAAGCATCTACAACCATTTCACAGTTGCATAAAATGACAATTAATAAATATAGTCCCTAAAAATGTTTTCCATAACCACATTATACATCCATTCCACCAAACAAATCAAAATAGCAAATGATAGACATATTGTAAAATCCATTCATTTAATATCGATGGAATACGTTGTTAGTACAAAGAGCCTAAGGTTGATCCAAAGTGAGTTCCCTAACCAATTAAATTAGAGCCACAAAAATAAAAACTACCCACTAGAGTAAAAAAACATAGTTAGAGTTATATGAAAAAAAACCCACAAATATTCCAAATATGATAATTTTCAACTATTAATCGACTACTGCATTCTGGGTTCATAGGATAGTCTACAAAATTCATAATGAACATATAATGGTTCATTAATAAATATAGTTATATCTATTTCAACATAACACAAAATAACCATTATATCATACTCCAACTCAAAGAAAAATGAAACCACTTATTTATTTCAACTTCAATGAAGAAAGATACCTCGTGGCTTCTCCTAAAAAACAAAAAACTATTATTTTTTCCTCTATGCACCTATCCAAGCACTCAAAAAATTCAATGACTACTATTAAATCCCATATTAGTCCTGAGTTATAGCCATGAATAATTTGAAACATGTCTAAATAAACAATCAAAATTTCCACCAAAAATGCAACTTAAAAATGGAATTAATAGTTACAAATAAGTCCCACTAGGCCTCCAATGGAATTGACAAAATTTTTGGGTGGAGTTCTACTAGGGTTTGGCCAATTGAGATAACCACAAAACCAAATTTCCAAATGAAACACCTCAAAGTTACTCTACTGGTTGTCCTTGATATTTAGGTCATCGTAATATAATTCCCAATGGGGTAAAAACAACATTTTAAAAAATTCCAAGAATTTAACAAATAAAAATAATTAATAAACCATGCTTCCCTCCTAATTTTAAATAATAATATCACCAAATGGTTAAAACACCATGCCAAATCCATGTAACAACCAAGATAAAAAAAACTAGCTTAAGGTATTCAATGAAAATGACTACACATGTTGCTAGCATAGAACAAATTTGAAGCTCTTGATGCTTTAGTCAAGACATAAAGATCAAAGATGATATAAATAAATTCCAATTTTAATAGTGTTCCACATTATTTCAAGTAAAATTACATCAAAAAATTATTACTATAATAATCATGATGAAAGTTGAATCAATAAACCAGAACGTACTCAAAGACTAATATAAAACCACATTACTCATGAACCAATTGAATAATGAATGAAATAGTCAATAAGGACTTAATCAAAATAAAAATTAGAATATTATAGATCAAACATAATTATCTCATTTTTACCCTTTTGTCCCCTCTATTTCTTAGCACCAAATCCAATGAAGCTTATTTTTTATTTTTTTATTCCTATAATCATACAAATGATACATCAGTAGTATCTAAATGGAAAATAACATATCAAATATGACAAGGAATTTAAATTTGAATATCATCAATCAGTTATATAATGAACTAAATTAAATCATTGATGATAATATAAAAATATCTAATATGTAACATATCATAATAATATCCACTCTATCAACCTCCTCTCACATGTGACCTATATCAAAACTCTCTATTTACATAGCCACTTTAGAAGGATCCATGTTACTTTCATCCATTGTTTTCCCAACCACCATAGCCTCCACCCTTTGCCTTTTTGACTCCTTATCCTATCCACCATGGGAGGATATCTCAAAAAAATTAGACCTATGACCTATGATCATCTAAAGAAGGAAAAAGTAGTTTGGGAAATTTTTAAAACTAGTGGCCTGATAAACTTCATCTCTAATATTTATAGATATGAAAAGCATCTCTCTTTAAAATTTATTGAATCCTAGGAAGATATAGTGATCACCATTAATAATGTCACAATTGAGGTCACTAAAGGCCTCATCGCTTAGGTTGTGAGTCTAAAAATTGAGGATGTTAAGTTCAAAAAAATTAGTAGGGATTATAAAGAGGAGCATGACAAGTTTCTTTAGGATGGCAATCTAATGCATGAGTGCATAGATGGTTTCATACAAAAGGATGTTCCCAATCCTTTTGATAAAATTTTTTAGTAGATAATTTGCAACATGAGTTTGAATTAAAGGTACTCCCTTGTCTATCACTTCTATTTCTTATTCTTAATTACTTTTGTCATAAAATCCCTCTCAACCTTCTTTTTTACATTCTCCATTATTTGTAATATTCCATACTTGAGGTTAAAATTGGTAAAAATAAGGAACATCTCCACCACTCTGTCATCTTCTTGATCCACAAATTATTCTAGGCTTCCTCCACCCCACCTTCTATTCCCCCTAAAACCCCTAAACCCACTCCCAAACCCATTCCCAAGTGCCACATCCCTCCTAAGACCTCAAGAATCTTGAGTTTTGATAAGACTCCCCCCTTACTTCCCATTGATGTTACCAATGATGATAGTGACCAAGACTACTTTCCTCCGTCTCATTCAAAAAATATTGGCTTCACTTAAGAACCCCAACCTTATGTTTGATCCTTCCACCTTAGCTATCAAAAAAAGGAAAGTGGCTAAAATTGTTTCTCAGCTTTCCCCTATTCCCAACTCCCTCCCCTTCTTCTTCCCCCACCCCCTCTTCCATCCTCCCCCTGTCCCTTCCATAATATCCCCCATTCTCATTCCCCTTCAACCCTCACCCCCACTCCCCCCAATCCCTCTCCCTCTATCTTAGAGGATATCAAACTGGATAACATCAATAATAGCTTGAAAATTATTAGATAGATTCTCCCATCTGCTCCCACTCCTGACCCTACATTACATCTTATCTCTACCCCCCTCCTCACCTTCTCTACCCCTCATCTTGAATTCAAGGAAATATTGGAGGATCATAATCAACTTTCCAAATTGATCAATATTAAAGATGAAATAGACCAACATAAATCCATCCTTTGTTGGTGTATCGAGGATCAGAAAATATTCAAGGATGAATGTAGCAATCAAAACCTCAATGATGACATATATTGTACCAAAACATATCTCATTGAAATCAATTCTGAAGTCCACCAAATCAAGAAAATGATCCACAATCTAGAAAATTAAAATATCCCACTCAATGAGAATCTTAGAAGCTTGGTTGACTATAACATGTTCACTATGCTGAAGAGTATGCAAAACATGGATACTCTAAACTCCCTAGCTAAAGGCAAAGATGAAAATAATGAATCTCACTCCAAGGATGCCAAACTAAAGGGAATTATTAGCAACATTCTTGAGCTTATTCCTAGAGGAATTTCTTATCTAGAATATCTCACTCAGAAGTAAGCTAAGGATTACAAAGACTAAATGAATCATTAAAATTAGTTTGCTGCTTTTCTACTACTTTTCTCCTACTTTTCTATTTCTTATTTTGTTTTCTCTTTATGCTAGACTTGTCTTATCTTGGTTTGAGACCTTTTTACTATAGCTTTGTAAGGGGAAGGGTCCCCATTTAAAAATCCCATAGACTCTTTTATTTCAACTCTGAAAGGGGTAGGGTCCACATTTATAAAAACCCACCTTTACCAATAATAAAAACATATCATAATAATATATTTAAATAATGTCTTGATATTAACCAATAATATCTCAAAAACTACTACCATGGTTAATAAATATGATAATTAGTAAACAAAAGTGTATTCAATAGTGTTATAGACATGAAATAGATCATGTAAGTTAAGGTCATGACAAATAGAATTATGTGGAACTAAATTTTAGGGTGAAGGTTACTTAACTTTCATTAATCTTATGACCCATTTCAATTCTAAATGGTATAAAACAAGTAACTAATTTATGTAGCTTAAATATAATCATTACATAATATACTTTACTTATATCATCACCTCTAAAAAACACTAGTTTTGGGAATTGTAATTTCCTATTTCAAATAAAAAATATATCTCAAAAATCATGAATTTAAAGTAAAACAAATCTTACACAATCCAAAGAATGTGGAGTTTCAGTTGGTACTTCAAGGGCTTTCTCTCTAGTGTGATTTTATGTCATGTTTATAGAATTAGCAGGATGGATCCCTCATGGATACTTTCAAGTAGATGAAATAATTGGGTTAAGAATGCTTATCATTTCTTTCAAAATGTGATGTTGTTTAGGTAGAGGGATGAATTAACTATTTAAATACATTTTCCTCTCAAATTATTTTCTGATGTTATTAAAATAACTCTAACTTATATCATGTTGTTTATTTTGATCAATTTTCCTACTTTGGTTGTATATTTTATTTATTACTCTTTCACCTTTTGGTTTCATTTTAAATCTTTAGTTATTCCCTTCTTTATCTCTCATCCTCCATAAGTATTTTCCTCTCATCAAGTTATTATTTCTTCCTTTCCTTCATTTATCTAATATCCTTTATGTATAATTCCTATTCTATAATAAATTGCATATAATCATCTTATACGAGTATTTGATATTGTCTACTAAGATTGAATGCATTGTTTCTTAATGTATTAGAAACCCTTTCAATAAAAAATTTAATAAATGGTGATAATAAATTTAGTTTTTCATTCATTTCTAGTTGGCTACAATTTAGATCTTCCACTGCATTATTTTTTATGTCCTCATTATCACCTATATAAATAATTGCATACTCTACTCCCCATTCTCCACGAATCTCTTAGTAATGAAATGCCTTAGGTGGGATAAAGGGAAATGATGATGGAATTCAAAGTAACACATATGCTTCAATTAATTCATCATCAAGACTAATATTTATTAGTTCCTTTTTTAGCTAATTTGATGGGCTTACTTGGGTAGGTAGAATTCAATCATCCTGGTTAAAAGTGAATGTTTTTCATCCTTTTAATTATAAGGGACATTTTATGCATCTTCATCTATTTTTGATTTTTGATTTTAGGTAATATGACTTTCATGTGTTTTTTAGATGTCATGTGTTTCTTGGCTAATAAAATATTTGATATTAATTTACTACATTTACTCCATCTTATACAAAATAGCTTAAATATATTCCACATCTATCCATGCCAACCTCATGATATTTTCATCAGCAATAAATTCATCCTATTCAAAATGTAATGATTTACTTAGAGTCATGTCATTGGTTACTACATCATGGTTTAGGGTCCATATACCTATCCTTATCAAACCATATTTTAAATTCTTAGGAGTTAGTGCCATCTTCAATGTTATTCTACCTAATGTGACCAATTATTATCTCATTTCTCTCAACCATGATGATTATTTATCCATGATATCCCCTTAGTCATTAATTAGGCCTTAAATGGACCAAACATACCTACTTTGATTGGATGAAATTTATGACTAGTGTGTGTGGGAAATGTAAATAGTTTAATCCCTAAAGATTTTGCCTCTTTGATTATTAATAGTGAAGCATGGATATAATTTCCATCATACATTTAAATATGTCTATTTTAAGGTAAAACTACTATTAAAAATATATATATAAATTATGTAGCTAGTTCATAAAAAATTAGTTGGTCATTCATGCATGCAGTTGGGTAGCCATAAAAGCCCCTAGTTCACAACATGAAATGAAAATTTGTAGTTGCCCTTTTTATTTGAAGAGGTATAACCGAAGGATAATTTAGCTATAAATATTCACACATCCTAAAATTTTGATCCATTCTCCAGTTTTAGATATTATTTACGACACAATCCTTCCACTTTTTTGCTTATGACTAACATGTTATAACACATTCTAGCTTGCCATTTCATCTCATCATAGTTTTATATTTTTTGAGTCCTAAAATGGTTTTTGGCATAAATAATTCTCAAGTTATCATTAAAAAATATTATTTTGGATATCCTTAGCATCATAATCTCATATCTACCCAATTCTTCTACTATTCCCACAAATAAATAAGGATACCTCTTTCTGAAGCCTATCCACCATGACTTGCTAGAGACCCAATAATTGAAAGGGTTGGGTCTAGTTTCACATATTGGGAAATATATCCATTTAGATGTGATATGTCAAACAAATAACCCATGTTGTTTAAGTCCTTGAACCATTGTATGAGTTCATATTCCTTTATAATTTATAAATAATAGCTGCACCCTATTGGTTCCTAGTTTTACACCTCATATGCTTCGCCTTGTACACTTCAAGAAAATGGAAAATAAAGATGAAAAATCCACTGATATATTATTATATCTATGGAAGGGTTTGGCATCAAGATTAGATTGCATTCATAAAATGACTAATAGGCACCTAAAAAGGGAATGGTTAGCTCCCTACTACTTCTGGTCTATTTAAACAAAGGTGACAGGACCTATGAAGTAGCTTTCTCACATGAAGTGATTCTATAATTCAACATCCATGGGGATTATTGACTCAAAGGAACATAAATCTAACTAGAAGACAACTAAACCCACTCATTTCTCCTGAGTAGAGTTGTCACATTAAATGAGTAAATGCTTCAAGCCAAATACAATTTACTTAAGATAGATATGAAAATGACTACAATCTTCATTTTTTTGTAATAAAGTAGTAGCAATAGTATTGTATGATGAAAAAGAGAAAATATGGAATGACTTTATGTAATTAGGGCTAACCAAAAGAAGAGTAGACATTAAATATCCTTTGATGTCAATCAATGCTTGCACAAATTTTTCTTCCTACTGTATGGTCTGGTCCTTCTTCAACATGTAAGTAATGGGTAAAGTAATCTCTACAAAATTAGACACAAACCTCCTTATGAAACTATTTTGTCTAAAGAAGGACTGAATTCCCTTCTTGGACTATGGGATAGGCACTTTGTCAATGGATTATACCCTTTTAGGGTCAATCATGACACCATATTTGGATACTATATGTCCCAGAAACTTGGCCTTTTATATTCCAAAGCGACCTTTTTTAGGATTAAGTGAAATACCAAACTCACTACATTTGATCAATACTTTCTCTAGATGTTCCAAATGTTCTTCTCTAGTTTTGGAGTACACAATAATGTCATCCTAATACACAACTATGAACTTGTTAAATATCCCTTGAAAATCAACATCCATAGCTCATGGGAAAATTTCACTAGCATTCATTAACCCAAAAGGAATCCTCATATATACATACATACATGAAGGCATTGTGAAGGTGGTCTTGGGTCTATCAAATTCCTTTACCATAACTTGGTTTTACCCTAAGAAACTATCTAATTTGGACAAAATCTCTAGTCTAGTAACACTCTGTAATAGGTTATCCGTATTGGGTAGGGGATAATTATCTTTAAAAGAAGCCTTGTGTAACTTTCAAAAATGTAAAAACAAGTAGATGTCACCATTATTATTTTTTACAGGGGACTAAATTTGAAACCCATGATGAATACTTGATGGGATGTATGGTACCATCATCCCTTATCTTCTTTAACTCATCCTATATCTTGGTGGCCAAGATGGGATTAATAGGTCTTTATTTCTACCTAAAAGGCTTTCTATCAGGCTGAAATGGGATGTCATGCTGAAATAAGACTTCCCTATATGATTTCATCTCATAATAAGACCATGCTAGACAATCCTAATACCTTTTAAGCAATTGCATGTAATCTTTCTTCTCAACTGCACTTAGGTGAGTTCCTAGTCAAACCTTACTTAGATTCTCATGAGAACCCAAGTTATACTTAGTCACATATTTTGTGATAAATGAGTCTATTGATTTAAATCTATCAATTCCATCAAAATATGCTTCTAAACATACCAATCCTCTTGGGAATGTATTTGTCTTCAATTGAATGATGTCCTTCCCAAACAAGGTTTCCTTTTTGTCACACACCTGAACCATGGATTCCAAGTCTATGAGATAATCATGAAAATCATCTTCACAACTTAGAAACCTCTTAATCTAATCATTATCATCAAACACCTACCAGTGATTAACATTATTTGGGATTGAATGCTGAATAAACATCTCCACTTGATACTGACAATGAGGGCTCATATTTTCAATATCAAATTGGGAAGCTAGCCCTACAAGTTTGTCAGCTTCTTCGTTGAAACTTATATCATGATAAAAAATTTTAAATACATCAAAAAATTCAAGAAAATCCCAAACAACATTCTGATAGTGTTTCAACATTTTATTCATGGTTGTATAAACATTACAGATCTACTTAACCACTAGTTTAGTATATCCCTTGTCAATCAAAAATTTAATTCCATATTCACGGGAAATCCTTAAACCAAGCATGAGTCCCTCATAATCATCAGTATTATACACATACTCAAAAGAAACCTAAAAATAAAACTTAAAAAATTTACCATTAGGGGCATAAAAAATAACCCCAACTTTATTTCCAAGATTGGAGCAAGCCCCATCAAAGAACATCTTCCAAATCACACTTTCACTATTACATTCAATATCCAGGACAATAGGATATTAGTTAGAATCAACATTCCCAATAGAACTATCCAAATTAACATCTATGTACATCACTTCATTGAGAACATGTTTTGGATCTTCAATAACATGTAACATCTTCAGTTTTCTATAAATTCTGACCATCTTACTATCTAATAGAATGGTGGCATAGGAAAGGTCCATCTACACACTTCCACCAATGTTAGTATCCCAATTTCATGGTAGCAACATCCCCCCCTTAGGAAAAAAATATACAACTACCACATCTATATTCAAATAGTTACTAGGATGAACTGCCAACTATATAACTAATCCCTTGACTTGTCCCAGAACTGGTACCTTTCATGAGTCCATGGCATAACATTTTCTAAAGGATAATGTAATATTCACTCCAAAATAATTAAGGACACCTAGGGGCATCACATTGAAATAAGTTATAGAATCAAACATATAGTTGTGGATAATCAAACCATTGAATAGTAGGTTTATATATAATAGATCCACATTTAGCTAACTCTGCACTAATGCAGCTCCCAAATAGACCTCTGGAACAGGTTCAAAAGGCTCTTCGAATTCTTCATCTTCTTCTAGGGGTGCTTGAGGTAATTCAATTTCATTCACAACAGACCTTTCACCAAATTCTAAGTATTTAAAATCCCTCTTCCTATGTTCAAGTATTCATAATAATTCAATAAGTGGCATGGTGATTTTTATTTGACTCAACACTTGGGCCATAAGACACATGCTATATTGAGGAAGAGGTGTATTTAGTGGGAGGGTAACAACACCTTTAGCTAGGATACAATCACATAATATTTGAAGTGGAGTAGGCTGGGATGAATTTGCATTTTTTACAACAACCTTCAATGGTGGGTTTGTTTTAGCATCATTTGCACTCTTAGGAATACTAGATATCAAAGGTGTTTAATTCCTAATAGGAACACCTTTAAGATTAACATCTTGGGAAATGGGTGATATTTTAGAAGAATTTGGGACTATTGTAGTTTCCTTTTAACTTCCATATCTTGCATTTTAGTTTTCCTACATCATTGCAATAACTAATGTCATGTATGTATAAAGAATATCTACTCTTTGAAAACTACCAACACACCACCATTCCCTTCATCTTTATTATTAACAAACTATTTTACCCTATCCTATCTTGTAAATAATACACCCTTTGTACATTATAAGTGTTATTTGCCATGTAGATACATAAACTATTGCCTACATAACATGTGTTTTTAGTTTATTCTTTAAATATCCAACATTACATTTTTTCATTTATCCCATGTTGTTGAAAATTATTTAGAATGAAGATTACATTCATTTTCATATCTATCTTTAGTATGTTATGTCTATCCTAGAGTATTTTCTCATTCTGTGTGATAACCCTTCCTAAGTGGAGTGAGCAAGTTTGGTTGTGTTCTAGTTAGATTTATGATCCCTTATGCCAATAATCCCCATGAAGGCTAAATTACATAGTCACTCCATGTGAGCAAGCTATCTTGTAGGTCCTCTCACCTTGCTTCATTCTATGTGACAACCCTTTATGGGTGGATTGAATGATTTTGGTTATGCCTTGGTCATATCTATACCTTCCTTGTGCTGAAAATCACCATGGAGGTTGAATTATAGAATCTTTCCATTTGAATAAGATACCCCATAGGTCCTCTCACATTGGTTTAGGTAGATCCAGAAGTAGTAGGGAGCTGACCATGCCCTCTGTCAGTACCTCCTAGTCATTTTTTATTTCTAGTTTAGTCTTGATTTCAAACCCATCCCCAACTATAATGACATACTAGTATGGTTTTCATCATAGTTTTCTATTATATTTTAGTGTGGAAGGATGAGTGTATGAGGTGTACAACTGGGAACAAATTGACCCTACATGTTAGTTGTTATAATTCCTTTGGGATTTTTTTGTAATGTCCTTTATTTTATGTCAATGTTTCTAATTTAATGTTTATATAGTAAACATTATTCACTACATCTCTCATTTCACTTTCATTAACATCTATTTTCCCCTCTCTATGGAAGGGAAAAAATGGTGGTTGTCACATTTCTTCTAAATTATTTCTTTGGATGGTTTGTAGGGGTTGGCCTAAAACAAATTCAATATCATTATGATTACTAGTGGTTTTGTATTTAATATCTTTCCTCTCTTTATGGTTTTTATTGTATTTATCTTCCTTAACATTTTCAAAAACATCAAAAAACTTCACAACTTTATTCTTAATTACTACACATGGTCATCATCTAACAAAGTTTGTCATATTCCTAACATTCCCCATGTTGAATTAAAACAATAAAAAATATATATAAGTAATTGAAACTATAATGAAGAACATATAAAAAATGGTTATAAAAAATAATATTTATAATGTTGAAAATCTTAATGAATAACACAACAACATGAATTCACTAAAAAAATTCAATAACACAATAAATGAATTTAAAAAAGAATTTGATTTGATACATCTAACTCAACATTTTTATTAGATCGATACTTGATTTTTATGAGAGCTACAACCAGTTTGGAACATATACAAGGCCTAAATCCCCAAGAGAATACCACCAATGACTAAAATGAGACTCCCATACCTGAATGAGATTTAAACATGGGTAGGACTAGATACAACCAAGCCACTTTACCAACTCACCCACATCTCATCAACCATCTAACCTAACATTTAGTTATATGTAAATGAAAATATTAATTTTGATATAGACAATAAAATTTAGCTATATGTGAACAAACTTTAAGGGCTTCCATCAATATAATAGTAAATGTTTGATCATATAAACACATACATATTCTAGCATGGCCATTGATTGCATATTAGTGACCCATATTAACTGGAGAAAGGTCCCCACTACAAAAAAAATTAAAGCAATGCCAAAATAATGTACTCATTTGTACCTTATTAGTGGTCAAAATTTTAAAATCACTTGACATATAAATTTGAATGATTGGTTACACTAATTAATTGGCTTAAAATGAAATTTTGATGTAGAAATGGTGATGTGGCTTTAGACATAGTCAAATTATCGACCTAGTGGTTTAATTTTGATTTCTCAAGTAAGACCACTACATTGGCTAAAGGAAGGAGTATAAAATATTTCCCTTAATTATGAATTCATTATACCATTTATATGTTTCAGGTAGGTAAATAAAAATTTGTTGCATATATAAGTAACACAACAATATAAATTCGTAAAACTATTTGGTTTTATACATAAACAATAACATTAATTTTTGTGTTAATGAAACTATCTAGGGATTCCATCAACGTAACATTTAATGTTCAATAACACATGGAAATTTTTTTATGGTACTCAAGGTAGCTAATGTTTCATCCCTCCAACATGTAAAATATATAGTCTCTATTAAATATTATATTTGCATTAGGTTCTATCACCATTGATATCAAATTTATTCAAAGTGTGTAACATTTTAACATGGCACATTGAACAAGATTAACATGGAGTTTTAATGTAAATCAAGATTGACAAGCTTCATCTAATATGGTGCTGCATTGCTTATTAAATACACCTAATAAGACATCACTACTCCTTACTACATAAATCTCAATGGATAGTTGCAAGTAGGGAAATAAAAATACATCTCATATATAAGTAACATAATTAAATGAATATAAAAAATGATTTTGTTTGACACACAAAAAAAACTCTAGTATGCAAATGAAAACCTTAATTTTGATACAAAGAAAATAACATTTACTAGTATGTAAATGAAAATGTTCAAGACTTCCATCAACATACTAGTAAATGTTAAGTATTTTATCCAAATTTTGAACCCATTTATATTCAAAAAATCATGCATATGTGGATTATTTTATTGATTTCTTGCAAAATACATAAAAAATTGGAAGTAGGGAAACATAACTGTGTCATTGATATAAAAAAAACATTTATTGGTATGTGAAACAAAATGTCTAGGGATTACATTTTAATATGATAAAATTTTGAGTCAAATGTGAATGAAAACATGCCAATTATGTGGGTGTAGATGTGGGTAACATTTCATCCCTTCAACACATTGACCATACAATCTAAGTCAAACACAACAATCTATATAAGATAAATTTGGGTGACATGACATTTATGGGAGAGTGACTTGAACAAGGTGAACAAGGTATAGATCATGTGTATGGAGGTATTAACACACCATATTAATTGAAATAAATGTCACCATAAGCTTTTGATCATGAAACTTCATTGTATATTAATAAAATAAGTATCCTCCAACATGCACCTTCATAGAATACTAGTGACACAAGTGTCTTCCAACATGATCATTGAATTCTATAAATGATAAAATCTAGTAAAAAATAATAACACATCACTAAATAATTTGCCTATAGAATTTGACAACATATCAAAAACAACTATGGAAATATGCATTTGTAATGTTTAAAACGTGAATGAATAACACCAAACATTAATTGACATGAACATATCAATAACACAACAATATTAATCGACTAAAATATGTGTCTTGATAGAAAAATAATAAAATCTATGATTGGTATTTCATCAAACAAATTTTAAATTTAAATTTTGAATTTTGTAAGAATGGTGAGGCATAAAAACTCTGTTAGACTTATATTTTGTAAGTACATAGTTTTAATGGAGGGGTTTGGAATTTAGTGTTCCAATTTATAAAGTCAAATTTTGGAGCCAAATATTTTAAATTTGAATAACATAGTATGTAATAAAATTTAAATGCACCCTTTGTAGTATTATATAACATGTAGATTTATGAATTGTGTTTTTTTTTAAATGTACAATCAGAGGTACAATCATTATAAATAGTTATTTAAATATTGACCTTTTGGAACTCATATAATGAGTGAACTTATCATTTTATAATAATTTACACATAAAAATATGACAAAAGGATGTGATGTTTTGAAAAAAGTATATAAATTTTAATATTATGTACATTTTTAAAATATGATACACTTTTTTAAAAATTATGGTCTTCTTTTTTTTTAGTAAGTATAAAATATTTCAAATATAAGTTATTGTTTTTTATATGTCTTGTCCTAAAATGATAAGACAAATAATACAATAAAAGATTAATTTTACCCAAAATGCTCCAACTTTTTTCCATAATTAAATATCCATGAATAAATAATAACTTAGGAACCCATTCAAAACATGGGTCACAATTATTGGACCCTATACAATAATTTGTTCCCTCACGCTATATACAATATCAAAAGTGTTGACTACATAGTGGTCACTCTAATGGATTTGGGTATGATTGGGGGTAGGTTTTTATGCCATAACCTTGTCCATTACAAAGTCATATGAGTTTGTAATGGTAAATTTTTATTCAAATTTAGGGGAAGGAGACCAGTAGTTAGGACCCCTAACTTTAGAGTTCTACATTTTTAAAGATATGCCATATCGTAATATTTTTTTTTAATTTGGATAGTTTAACATTTTATTAGTCAAAATAAGTTATTTGGGAGGGTTTTCAATCTTATTTAGAGTCATACAATGATTTGTATGTGGACATTTAATTTACTATGATTTTATAGGTGTAACCAATAACTAGGACCTAAATGTCCAATTATTTTTATTAATTTCACCAATAATAATATACAACTAAACATATTTTTTTACATTGGATTAAACAATTATGTACTCGGTGATGTAGTCAATTTATCATGAGTAATTAATTGAAAAATTAAGTTTCATGTTGGAAGATGTGTGGTAATTTAATATGAAACATGAGACATGTTTAATGATGTTTGGTGAACTTTGTTTCCATTAATGTTTCTATAAAATGCCACCATATACACTATCAACTACTTATTCAACATGGTGTTTCAATTCATCTCCTCAAACACTTGTGGACCAATTACACATCTTCCACCATATAAAACGTTTCATAGAGATTGTGGTGCCATAAGTTATGAGGGATGAAGCATTATCCACACATGTGTGACTATAACATAACCTACAACTATGTTTGGTTTCATTTTATCATATTTTTCATTATGGCTTTTGTTATTATTTTGATGGTTTTTTGCATTGCTTCACATCTAAGTCAAATTTTACTAGTATGTTCATCATGTCGCCACAAGGTTTTATTTCAAATAGTAGTAAATGTTATTATTTTTAAATGTAACCATTTCATTTTTTGAATTTGATGGCCATGTCAGAACATGCATATTTCATTAATATACAACGAAGGGTCATGTTTGAAGATGCTTGTGTTATTAATATGCAATTTGGCTAGTTTTAAAGATGCATGGAGGCCTTTTTTACATTATTGTGGCATGTTAATGCTTCCATATTCACCATATTAAACCTAATCAATGTGTCTTGTTCAACTCTCTTTACCAATAGTGTCATAGAACTAAAATTCCTATTATTGTTATTATAATTATTTTTTGCCTTCATTTACATATAGGTCATGTTTATTAGATGTTCATGGTTTTTATTTTGATAGAAGTAAATGTTATCATTTTATAATAATTAATAAGAAACAAAGGTCCATGTTTTAATATGTTTGGTGGGATTCGTTTCCACTAATGTGGTGAGTTAATGTCACCAAAGATAAACTCAAAAAAAATTTAGCGTGCATTGTTCAAGTCACTCTCCCATCAAAGTCATTGAATCGAGATGCCTCTTATATAGAATGTATCATTTCACAAATATTTTAGTGTAACCATGTTGGATGGATGAAACATCTCCCACATGTGAACCCATAATGTCAACATGTTTTCATTTACATTTAAATCGACATTTCATGTTATTTTTATGGAATCCATCAAGGTTTTAGTTCAAATAACAATAAAAGTTATGATTTTTTTAATCAAATCAAATTATTTTATGAATTCACGTTGTTATGATATTTATATTTGTCACCAATTTGAATTTTCATAAATTAAAGTGTTGTGTTAATCATGTTCAACATACCATGTTAAAATGGCATTCACTCACAGTAAATTTTAGATGAACAATGATGGAATCCAATGACATTTAATGCATAATGCATTGTTTAATAGAGATTTTAGCTTCAAAATGTTATACACATGAAATTTTATGTCTTATTGAATATTTACTAGAATATTAATAGAATCCCTTAAGGTTTTCAATCACATACCCAAAAAATTTATTGTCTTTATATAAAAATTAATATTATAATTCACATAGAAGTAGTTATTGAATTAGATATATCTATCCATATTATTTTTTTAATTCATATTATTGTGTTATTAATATGTTGTTATGAATTAATGTTTTTGTATTATTTAATCACATTTTTTACATTACAAATAATATTTTCCATACCTTTTGTTGATATTTTTTCCAATCATGGTGTTATGTTTTTTATTTCTATGATGTGTTTCTATTTCCCTACCTACAATATTCCATTTCTTATACAAACACCAAGTAAAATTTACTACACATAAATATTTGATTGGATGGAAAGAGATTTGAGCTTGCAATTTAGGAATTATGAAAATATTGGTATATAATTTTTTTAATGACTGTTATGCTTAATTAATTATATATTTGATTAATTCATACATATTCTAACATATTTCCTAATTCAATGGGGATTTAGTTAATGCTTGTTTGGATAGAAATGGATTTGAAGTTGGGATGGAAGACTGAACATTTACTGGTATGTGTATGGAAGCCATAAGGTTTTTAATTCACATACCAGTAAATGTTATCATCTTTATATCAAAAGTATAATTTTAATTCATGTATCAATAGTTGTTATTGTGTTTTTTACACATTATTTATGGATTATATAACACCTTAGTCTTGTATACTTAGAAAACTTATAACTTGGTTGTTTCTCTCAATTTTAGACATTTCTTAACTCTGTAAGTATCGTATATGCCCTACCTTGTGCCCCTTGTCCTATTTCATAGTCTAACCAATATTATGTTGATGACTTGGGCCTTCTATCTTTTTGATGATGCTTTAAATGTACTTATATCAAAATAAGTTATCTAGGAGGGTTTTCAATGTTATCTAGAGTTATACAATGATTTATATGTGGACATGTAATTTGTTATGATTTTATAGGTGTAACCAATAGTTGGGACCTAAATGTACAATTATTTTTATTAATTTGACCACTAATAATATATAAATGAATAGATTTTTTGATATTGGATTACAAAATTATACACTCAGTGATGTAGTCCATTTACGATCGGTAATTAATTGAAAAATGATGTTCCATGTTGGAAGATGTGTGGGTATTTAATATGCAACATGGGACATGTTTAATGTTGTTTTGTGATTTTTTTTCCATTAATGTTCATATAAAATGCCATCATATACACTATCAACAACTTATTCAGTATGGTGTTTCAATCCATCTCCCTAAACATTCATGGAGCCATTACACCTCTTCCACCATATAAAATGTTTAATAGAGATTGTGGTTTCATAATTTATTAGGTATGAAGAATTATCCACACATGTGTGACTATAAATAAACCTATGACTGTGTTTGGTTTCATTTTAGCCAACTTGTTATTATGGGTTTTGTTATTATTTTCATGGTTTTTTGCATTGCTTCACATCTAAGTCAAAATTTACTAGTATGTTCATAATATGGCCACAAGATTTTTATTCACATAGTACTAAATTTTATTGTTTTTATATGAAAACATTTCATTTTTTGAACTTGATAGCCATGTTGGAATATGCATATTTGATTAATATACAGCAAAGTGTCATGTTTGAAGATGATTTTATTATTAATATGCAATTTGGCCATTTTAAAATATACATGGAGGCCTTTTTTACATTATGGTGGCATGTTAATGCTTCCATATTCATCATCTTAAACCTAATCAAATTTCCTTGTTAAATTTACTTTACAAATAATGTCAAATAACCAAAATTCCTCTTATTGTTATTATAATTATTTTTGCCTTCCTTTACATCTAAGTCATGTTTATTAGATGTTCATGGTGACCTTCAAGGTTTTTATTTTGATAGCAATAAATGTTATCATTTTTTAATAATTAATATGAAATAAAGGGCCATGTTTGAATATGTTTGGTGGGATTTGTTTCCACTAATGTGGTGAGTTAATGTCACCAAAGATAAACCCTACAAAATGTTTAGCATGCATTGTTCACGTCACTCTCCCCTCAAAGTCATGAAATGAAAATGCCTCTTGTATAGAATGCATCATTTCATAAATATTGTAGTGTAACCATGTTGGATGGATGAAATGTCACCCACATGTGAACCCACCATGTCAACATGTTTTCATTCACATTTATCTTGACATTTCATGTTATTTTTATGAAATCCATTGAGTTTTTAGTTCACATAACAATAAAAGTTATTATTTTTTATCAAACCAAATTGTTATATGAATTAATGTTGTTATGTTATTTATATTTGTCACCAATCAAAATTTCCCTAAATTAAAATTTTGTGATTATCATGTTCACCATGACATGCTAAAATGTCACTCACTCATAGTAAATATTAGACGAACAATGATGGAATCCAATGACATTTTATGCACAATGCATTATTTAATAAATATTTTGGCTTCCAAATGTTATAGGGATGAAATTTTATATTCCTTAGTAAACATTTACTAGAATATGGATATAATCCTTGAAGGGTTTCAATCACATACAGAAAAAAATTATTGTCTTTGTATACAAATTAATTTTATAATTCACATACAAGTAGTTATTGACTTATATATATCTAACTATATTATTTTATGAATTCATATTATTGTGTTATTGATATGTTGTTATGAATTAATGTTTTATGTTATTTAATCACATTTTTAACAGTAAAAATAATATTTTCTATAACTTGTGTTGACATTTTTTCCAATCATGGTGTTGTGCTTTTTTATTTCTATGATGAATTTATTTTTCCCTACCTACAACATTCCATTGCTTCTAAAAACACCCACTAAACATTCCTACACATAAATGTTCTCTTGGATGGAAAGGAATTTGAACTTAGGATTTAAGAATTATGAAAATATTGGTATGTTTTTTCTAATGACTGCTATGCTTATTTAATTATGTATTTGATTAATTCATACATATTCTAACACATTTAATAATTCAATGGGAATTAGTTAATGCTTATTTGGATATAAATGGATTTAAATTTGGTATGGAAGATTGAACATTTATTGGTATATAGATGTAAGCCATAAGGTTTTTCATTCACATACTAGTAAATGCTATCATATTTGTATCGAAAGGAAAATTTACATTCACATATCAGTAGTTGTTATTATGTTTTATGCACATTGTTTATGGATTATATAGCACCTTAGTCTTATACACTTGGAAAAATCAGACCTTGGTTATTAATCTCAATTTTAGACATTTCCTGACTCTATAAGTTTTGCATATGCTCTACGTGTGCCCCTTCTCTTATATCTTAATATAACCAATCTTATGTTGATGACCCAAGCCTTATATATTTATAATGATTATTTAAATATACTTATTTTGCAGTTCTCTGCAAGTTCTAACCCTATACTTATCTTCTTGCTCTTTGGACACTAGCATTCAGAATAGACACTTGCATTGATGTAGGTGTCCTAATTTGATGCAAGTGTCTAGAGCCCTAAAGTAATCTAATTTACAAATTAAATTTATCCTAATGGTTAGTCTAAGTGATTTAATTTGAGTTTCTTACCCAAAAGGATTGATATAAATGCAAGATCAACCCTCATTCATTCCTCATATGGAAAATACATAAAGAGACCACAAAAACATATCAAAAGCATTGTATCTAGAATATAGTTGAGAAAATCTTAGCTATTTTCTCCTATTTCCATATCAGTCATAGGGACAATGCATATATAACTCTAAAGTATTGAAGGAGCATCCCAAGATCTTGATTTTACAAGCTATAAATTGGGTCACTATTGTACTTGATTTCAACATATTACATGATTCACACATAAGCTAACATGTAGGGGAGAACTACATCAGTATAAGGACCTATTTAGTGTATTGGATATGTAGGCAAATCTCATTTATAGATGGGTATTTAAAGTAAGTTCAACACCATGATCCCACCAACTCATTTTTCCTATGGTCACTGTGAAGATGAAGAATTAGGGTTTTATTATTTAATAAGGAGTGACAATTCATGACTTAGATATGAATGCACTAGAGTGAAGGCTAAAAAAACACATAAGCATCTAGTTTCTCACATCCTTTTATAGAACGTATTTTGTCTAGGACACATGCATCAAGTTTAGGGATGTATAATGATGTAATTGTTACAGGTTAACACAACTATCCATAGATCTAGAAACACTCAATCCAAAATTTAACAATTGTTCTAGAATCATATTCTAGTCCACTTACCTACCTATAAAAATTAATATGTATAGGACACATGCATCAAGTTCAAGGATGTATATTGATGTAATTGTTATAGGTTAACACAAATGTCCATATATCTACTTAGGTACACTTTTATTTTTCATTTACATACCTATCTTATTTGTACTTTCTATATTCAGCCTATCCTAGGTTATTAAATTTAGCGTATGATATATATAAGTTTATCATTTAATTTTCTTATTGTAGATCTAATCATCACGCTTGTGAATTATCATTTACATATATCCCTTTAAGCAATCTATTTAATACCAAGCTATATTCATTTTAGGGTTAAACATTTAGTGAAGTCAATGTGATGTATGGGATACTATGACATGTTTATGTTGGTTGCTTATGTTTTTATTTATGCACTTCCTTGAGTGTCTTCCATTACTATTGTCTTACTTGTTTGAGCATTTGACTATGATACACATAATTATGGTCATCATGCATATGTTTATTTTATTTGACATTTGTATATGTCATTATTTTTTTTATAGAAATTTGAATATGTCATTCGTGATTTTGTGTAAATTTAACTATCATGTCCTTTTGATTGTGAAACATTTAAACATGCCCCTTATTTGTGGTCTTCTTGGACCATTGTCTTTTTACTTGATTATGAGTGATATTGTGTGTGTGTTTTTTTCTTTTTGAGCTTGTCTTAAATTTTATCTAGATGTTTCCTTGATATTTATCATGAATCTTAGGCCTTCATGTGACTACATTTTTCTATGTAGTTCAATTTCATATCTACCTAGACATGTAATATTATATTCTACATGGTTCGTTCATAGTTATGTGGTTGTCTTATCCTTTTGATGTGAGGTAACAAACACTTTATATTCTTCCCTCACCTCAAATGAGGTGCATATTAGTTGGGGCATGTCATAGAGTCATGGCTTCCACACACATTAAATTTTTAGATTCATTTAAATAATTTTTTGGAAATATGTTATCTACACTTATTTAGTATTCAACATCTTTATATTCATTGGGGGAATGCTTTGGAAGCATGTTATCCAAACCTATTCATTATTCGACACATCTAGATACAATAGGGTCATGTTTTGTAATCATGTTAACTACTTTGTTACTTATATCAATTTTTATATTTTTCCATATATAATGGTGGCATGCTTGGGGAGCAAGTTCTCCACACTTACACAATCTGTAAATTAGTTAAAACACACATTTACATGATTTACATTCATAGTTGTGAAAAAAATTTATACATTGGTACCATTATTATATATAGTTTCATCATGAGATATATCTAAGGTATATATATATTATGAAATGAAAATTTAATAGTTTAAAATCAAAATAAATTTCATATTTCAAAACTTTTTTATGAACTGTTACAACATCATGGAGTTTTATGTATTGATACCTAGGTTGGACTTTTACAGTCTTTATTGAACTAATCTATTGCATTAGTTATTTCACTTTTTGTTATGGTTGAGGTGACTAAATTATTTAATATTTCAAAAATTTCAAGTTATAATTTATTGTATCATTTAGGCTCGCCATGTTATAAGTATTATTGGGTTGCAAGATTGAGTAAATTTCAATTGTTGGGTGGAAACTCACATTTTATCTAAGGTTGGGGGCATGTGCCTTCCAATATATTGATATATCTATTTAGATATGTGAGATTTAAATATTTATATATATTTTTCATAATCTCAGTTTCAAGGATTTATAATGATACATATATTTCAAATCAACTTGCTAATAGGTAATGCAGTTACATCGACACATAGTTATAATCCTAACCCTTGCTCTTTCAATTTCAATATTTTCAAGTAATTTAAATTACACATTATATGCAATAATTATATACTATAACATGTTCTTGGTTACATGTAAGTTACTAGAAAATCACTCATGTTGGTCTCATGCAAACAGAATGTAAGTTATAAACACTTAGGTATGCATTCATTTCCTTTAAACTAGCATTTTTATTACTAAATTAAAGGGGGTGGTGGAATGAAGACACTATTTAAGGATTATATATCACCTTAGTATTGTACACTTGGAAAACTCAAAACTTAGTTCTTTCTCTTAGTTTTAGACCTTTTTCACTTCTACAAATCTTGGATTTACTCTACCTTATTCCTATTGGCCTATATCTTATTCTTACCAAACTTATGTTGATAACCTAAGTATTATATCTTTCCTATATTGATTAAAATTTACTTATCTTACACCTCTACATGTTATGAGCATGTACCTATTTCTTACTCCCTATCACTAGCATCTACGATAGACACTTGCATTGATGTAGGTGTCCTAATCTGATGCAAGTGTCCATTTCCCTAAGGTCACCTAATTTTCAAATGAAATATATCCTGATGGTCATCCTAATTGATCTAATTTGATAAACTTATCTAAAGTTATTGATATAAATACAATATCAACCCTCATTCATTCTTCACTTCGGCAAAATCCTAGAAAAGACCTAAAAAGAATAAGGAAAATTTTCAAAAGTATTCTATCAATTATCTAATTAATCAAAACTTCCCTATTATATTATATTTTTATATAAATCATAGGGAGAACACATATATATGTCTAAAGTACTGACAGAGTATCCTAAGCTCTCACTTTTTACATATTGCATGATTCATACACAAGCCAAAATGTAGGAGAGAATACATCAATATGAATCCCTATTTAGAGTATTTTCAATGTAGGAATCACTCACTTATAGAAGGGTATTTTGGGTTAGATCAATACCATATGCCCACTAAATCATTTTTCCCCAAGGTCACTATAAAAATGAAGAACCATGGTTTCATTATTTCATGAGGACTGATAGACCATAAGCAAGACCTGAATACACCAGAAAGAAGGTGATGAAAAACATAGAAGCATCTAGATGGTCTCATCATTTTCCACGAAGTATCTTGTACACGACACCTAAATTTAGTCTAGATGCATGTATTGATGCAAATCTTTTATGTTGATACAAGTGTCTACGGCTCTATAAGCACTCAATCTAGAATTTAGTGATGTTTCAAGAATCAACATATAGTCTAATTTCTATTTGCTCTAGATCTAGATCTAAATTAACATAAGAGATATCTAAGTAAATTATTTATTTATCATTTTAGTACATATCTTAGTTTTACTTTTTATATTTATCCTATCTCAATTTAATGAATTTAGCATATGTTAGATTTGAGTTTAGAATCTAGTTGACATGCTATAAATTTGATCACCACTCTTGTGAATTATCAATTATATATACCCCTTTAACTAAGCTAGGTCATCCACAACCAAGATTAATTTTAGGGTTAAAGATATTTATATCATAATTAAGATTTTCATTGACATTCCACTAAAATTAGGACCGATGTCTAATTAGTTGTATAAATTTGACCAATAGTAATATAGAAATAAATATATTTTTTACAATTTAGGCACCTCATCTATTTAACATGGGTCATTAACAAAAAATAAAATACCATGTTGGAATATGGATGTTTGTACAACTAAACATTCATTTGTGTGTGGACGGAATACCTAAATGTTTTCATTCACATACTAATAAATGTTTGTGTCTTTGTATAAAAAATAATATTTTCAGTATATACTAGTAAATTTTGAGCTATATGTATAAAAAAAATCATTTTATGAATGTATATTGTCTTTCTAGTGATATTTTATTGTGAAATCATGTTGTTGTGTTATTGATTCACTTTTTCATCATTACAACTATTCTTTTCCATAGTTGTTGTTGACATGTTTTCTATTGTATTTTAAATTAATATTTGCATGAATTATTTTGTTTATAGATGTTTAATTGATGCAAAGGATGATTTTTTCTTAGGATTCTCACAAAAAGTTTATGAAAATTATCTTTTTTGACACTTTTTTTGGCATATATTTTGCTACTTTTACATTTTGTTTATTAACACAATATATATTTCAAAAATTTGTGATTCTCTTACATTGATTACATTTTTTTTCTTAACACAATTATTGTGATGCATACTTATTATTGCTTGTATTTTTTATGTGTTTTCTTATGTTTGATGTATATGAGTAATGATCATATATTTACGTGTAAATAGTGATTTAGTAAAATGTGGAAATCACTTTCATGTGAATTTTATTTAACATCCATTAAACTTATGATCCATTTCCACGCTAAATGGAAAATAAAAAGTAAATTTCATTCAATTACATGGTCAAAACTAATATAATAGATAATAATTATATTAATTAATACACTTAATTATGTTATATAATAAACTTGATACATGTTATTACATTAGATAACAATTAAAATAAGAATTACACCATCTAAAGTGGAACAATTGGGTTATGCCCTTCATTGCCTATATTCGGAAAAAGTGGAGTTACAGTTGGTATTTCAAGGGTTTTCTCCTTAGTGGGATTTGTTTCCATGTTAACCTAATGAAGAGGATGAATCCTAAATGAAATTTTTTTAGGGATGTAATGTGATTACTCTTTATTTTTTTATCACTTCTGTGTCAAAATTACAAAAAACACAGTCATTATGATGCTCTTACATTGACTACATTTTATTTCATAACAAAATTATTGTGATGCTATAATTTTGTTTATTTTATTTTTTATGTGTTTTTTAATGTTTGTTTCATGTGGGTAATGATGAAAAATTTATATATAAATAATGATGAAAGACAATAGGAAATCATTTTCATGTAAAGGTTTTTAAACTTTCAATAGGCATATGCTCCATTTCTGTGGTGAATGGTAAATAACAAGTAAATCTCATTAAATTACATAATTAAAATGAATATAATAGATAATAATTACTTTAATTAATACACTTCATTACATTATTCAAAAAAATTAATAAATATGATTACATTAAATAACAAGTAAGAGGATGAATCTTAAATGAAGTAATTAGGGATATAATTTTTTAGACACTAAATTTTTATCACTTCCATGTAAAAATTAGAAAAGAAAGATGAAGATTCCCTATTGGAGAAAATAATAGTTGTGAATAATCCTATGGATACACTTGTGGCATTTACCTCTTGGTCCAGAACTAGTATTTGATCCAAGTGATATCTAATCCCTTAAATATTCCCACACCAATTCCCTATACATTAAAGTCAAAATTAAAAACCTTAAAATCAAGTGGGTACCTATAGAGAATTATTATTGAATTAATATTATTCCATTTAAGATAGTATAACATCTTTGATATACTATGGTAGATATAAATAATGATACCATCATTATTAAGTGGTATGATAATATTGAGGGAAAATAAACTGGTACATTTTCCTTGCCAATATAAGTTGGCTCTATCATCCATAATAACCTATATCATGTAATTGACTTTGACTTGACATATAATATCCTTTTTGGCCATCCATGGATTCATGATATGTGTGCATTTACTTATCTTCGAATGGAGGTCACTATTCCTAGGTATTTACAATCGTATAAATATCGTAAACATCTATAAGTAGATGGTCACCAATATACTTATTATCATAGTGCCATCCATGCAATCAAAAAGGAAAAACATGTAATGTTTGATACATGAAAGTGCAATTATCTAGATCCTAGTACCCTTGCTTCCTCTTCAGATTCCTCCTTTCCCAAAACTCCTCTCATCTAAATATTCATGACAAAGTCCTTGGCAGGCATAGTATTGAAAACACATTCACATTGCCAAATTACCCAGATCACCCAAAACCCATAACATAACTAAGATGGAAAGGAGAAAGAATAAAGTGGTCTCTTACCCTAAGGAACATGCCAAGAAAAACATTTAGTCAATAACATATGATGCAATAAGATGAGTCATGGTTGTATGGTGAGGATTTTTATCCATTTTTTTAAAGAAAAAAGTACCCCATTCCAAATATAATTATTTCCCATCATGTTTATAAAGGAAAGGGATTGAGAGAAAAAGAATAAGGTACACTAGGTCTTATTCTTCTTTCTAATCATGCAAAGAAGAAAGGTCTTGGATACAAATCACCTAGGCTTATCTCCACACATCCTAAAAGTGATTTAACCTCTATGTTAAAAGATGATGTTCCCAGTAGTGACACATAGTCATTTTATAGAATCTATGATGAGCTTAACAACACCAATTTATTTGATTCACATTTTATTCTCATTATTTCCATTATCCAAAATTTTCCCTTGCCCTCTATTATCACAACCTTATTTATTGGGACTAGTAAGACTATGATATCATACTCAATGATTTTTAAAATGAAAAAGATATTTCAAAGTTTATGAGATCAAAGGATAGTTTACGGATAGGTGACCAAAAGTAAGGATTTATATACACTTTGGACCCTATGGCCTACTTTAGGGAGAATACAAACTTCCTTGGTCAAAATAAAAATTAAACATTGAGATACTTAAGTGAAAACCTCTCTAATGCACTTTTTGATCAGGGAAATAGTAAAAAAAAATACAATTCCATTTGTGAAAACCTATTTTAGGCACCATTAGATGAGAAAGTTTGCTCTCATTTATAGGAATCCCATGAGTACACAACTTCATGGTTATCCTTTGGAGCATAAATTAATCCTAAAGGTCATGAATAATTTGAGCATATGGTATTGGAAAATATAAATTTTTGTAGTTCATTGGTTGTTATCTCCTATGAATGATTCTAATTTTTCATACATGGGTATGTCTAAGAGTCCACATTCATGGATAGATGATTGTTTGCCTTCTTTGCATATGATTTTGGAAGATGTTTCCACTCTTATGGTGGAATTTACTATGGAAGTAAATATTGGCATGAATGAAAAACATAAGATGGTAAAACTTGGTGTATAGCACACTCTAGAGGAAGGTAACTTGATTATTTCTATCCTAAAAGAGTTAATTGATGTATTTTCATGGTCCTACTCTGATATGCTTGGTTTATATCATTCTTTGATGGTGAACCATCTAGTTATGTACCAATATGGTAAGCCTATTAAGTAGAAGATATGGAAGATGCATCCATAGATTTCCATCCTAGTCAAAGTAGAGATATAAAAGTTGCTTGTAGTGGGTTTAATTAAGTATATTCCTTATGTAGGTTGAGTTTATAACATTTTTCCATTCAGTAAGAATCCACTTGGAAGACAAATCTACATATATTTTAGATATCTTAACAAACCTTATCCCAAAGATAATTTTACATTACCTAGTATAGATATGATTATGGAATCTACATTAGGTTATGGGATGATATCTATTATGGATGGCTATTCTAGCTATAATTAGATCAAGATTGCTGCAGAAGATCAAGCCAAAATAATTTTATGGGGAAAATTTTCATATAAATTCATGTGATTTGTCTTGGAAAAATATGGAACTACATATCAGTGTCTCATGACATTTTACACAAATCCAAAACTTGTGTCGAGCATCCTGAAGTACTGTAGAAAATATTTGAAAGGATTCATGAATATAGAGAATATATAAACCCAAGTGTACTTTTTGGTTACATATGGAGAATTATTAGGATTCATTGTATGTAATATGAGTATTTAATTTAATCTATCCAGAGTTCAACCCATTATTGACATGCCTCCTCTTGCTAATTTGAAACAACTTCATAGCCTATAGTGATCTAGGACATTTGTTACTTCATATCCAAACATATTGATCGATATCATCCATTTACACTTGTTTTGATAAAGGCACTAAATTTCAATGAAGTTTTTAATGTCAACAATATTTTGATCAACTTAAGAAATACCTAACAAATCCTCCAATAATTATTCCACCAATACCTATGCATATTTTGTTATTGTACATTTATATAACTTCAAGTACCTTGGGGGTATTCCTTGCCCAACATGATGATCAAGTAAAATAAATATATATTTATTATCTAAGATAAACATTACTCACTTATGAGAAAAATTATACTCAAATTGAAAAGGTTTGTCTTGCATTAGCTTTTGCTTCTTAGAAGCTTAAACATTATATGCTGAATAATAATACCATGTTGATTGCAAAAGTTGATCCTTTGAAATATGTATTATCAAAATTATATTTAACTTATTGAATGGCTAAATGGGTAATGTTTCTTAGTGAGTTTGATATTTAATATACACATTAGAAGGCTATCAAAGGTCATGTTTTATAAAATCAACAAGCTAGAGCACCTCTCCAAGATTTTAATCCTATTATAGTGTATTTTGCTCATGAATCTATCATGAATCTTAATGAATCCAAAGAATGGAATATTTATTTTTATGGATATTATACATTTAATTGTTTAGTATAAGGAATAATATTCATTATGCCATAATTAAATCTTCTTCCTACAGCTTTTTGCATTGGATTTCCATATATTAATAAAAATTCCAAATATGAGGCTTTGGTTGATATGATTAGTCTTGTAGTTTAGTGGAATAATAAAAACTTGATATTATAAAATGATTCACAACTAATTATTAATCATGAAATTGATTAGTATCAAATTAAGCATGAAAAAATTATGCCTTACAAAGGCATGGTAGATGCACTCAACATCAATTTTGAAGTCATTGAGTTTGAATAAGTTCCTGGAGCCAACAAAAAATTTATTGATGTTATGGATAGAATTAGATCCATGATTGTATTATCTCCTACTATAAATAGTATAAATTATTGATTTACAACCTTCTTATTCTAACATATGACTGTTTTGATTCTGAGATGATATGTTTCATTGTGTTTCCCAATTCCCCTTGGTACATAGACATCTAATATTATCTCCATAATCAAATCATTCTTACTGATATATCATGTAACCATTCAAAATAGTTTATCTAAACTAATTCCCATCACACCATACATGGAAACATGTTATATTATAGGATTTATGATAGAACTTTACTTCATTGTTTACATACGAAATAATATGACTTATCTCTTAAGGAAGTTCACAAAGGTATTTGTACGGCCCACACTAATATTATGGTCCTAGCCAAAAGTATCCTTAATAATGGTTCCTATTGGTCTACTATGGAATTAGATACATGTTCTTATGTTAATAAATGTCTAGCATGTCAAAAACATGGTGATTTTATTTATGGCCTACCAAAGGTGCTTCAACCAGTTATGAATCCTTGGCCATTTTTTACATGGGGGATTGATCTCTTAGGAAAGATTAAAAATACATCTCTAGATGGCCATAAGAATATCCTCACTTCTACCAAATATTTCACTAAATAGGTAGAGGCAATCCCTCTCAATTATATAAATGGAAATTAGATTTCCAAATTCGTCATGAACTACCACATTTTTCATCATACCATCCCTTCCACTATCATCTTAGATAATGGCACGTCATTTAAAAATAAGGATGTTGCATCCCTATGTTTCAAGTTCCACATTAAACGTAATATTTCAACTCTTTATTACCCCTAGGGTAATGGACAAATTGAAGAATCGAATATAAGACTTATCAAAATCCTAAAAGTGATTATCAATGAATTTGGCTATGATTGATATTTTAAAATATTCCCAATCTTGTGGGCATACCACACTAATGTCTACAATATTATTGGTGACACACCCTATTCCATTATTTATGGATCTAAAATCAATCCTTACTATTTATATTAAGATTCCCTTCTTACGCATTTCACTAAAGGATATTCTTGATGAAGAATACTATCAAGTTTCCATATTATCAGAGCTAGAGTTTTTAGATGATAAACGGTTCACCACCCTTAATAACCATAAGTCCTATCAGAATTAGATACTTTAAAGTTATAATAAGTGAATTATACCTTTTAAGATTGATCTTGGTGATATTATATTAAAATAAAATCATAGGAACACTAATTTTGAATGAGAAAAGAAAGGTGTGTTTAGACCAAATTGGTTGGGTACCTTCATTGTTATAGCTAACTATGGGTCTTATCCATATAGGTTGGCCACTCTATAATGTTATGAATTAAATGATCCAATGAATATGATGAATCTTAAGTGTTTTTATACTTGATTTTTCATGCTCTTGTTTATAGGTGTCCTTACATAGGGGCATCTCTATTCTATTATGTATTCCTTATCATTTCCACCCTTGATTTGGGGAATCCCTTCAATGTTCCTCAACTCCATTTCCTATTAACACCCTAATCATATTATGATTATATGGGTATAATAGGTGAATTAGAGCAATACTCTATAAGATTAGATAATAATTATATAATGGTTTTTGTTATAATATATTTTAATAAGAAATGTTAAAATATGGAACCACATCATTTTTTGGCTTATTTGAATTTTTTCATTCCCTTGAGTTCTTATCGATTCCAATTCACTTTACCTCATTCAACCTCTTTTCATATATTTTTTAAATTAAAAATGTGTATCCTACTTGAATTTGATTTTGAATGGTACACTTTGCATTGATTGTGTATGGATAACCCTTTCCCATTTCATTTTTTTTGTTGAGTTCTCACACCCACAGTTTACCTTCATCTCTTTTGATAGGTGTTTATAGAGTTGTATTTTCTTATTTATTATATATTCTTTGGTTGAAATAATCTTGTTTATATCCTATTATAAAAATCCATAAAAAATTCAAATATTCCAATAATATAAAAAATACAAATATTCCCTTGTGTACAAGCCTAAAAAGTTTCATGGACCAATATCCCAAAAAAATTCCCATCTATGCACATCTCTAATATAATACCATTAAAAAATTGTCATCCTATTACTCAACATGTATTTCTAGTTGTTTTTAGTTAGGTGGCATACACTAAAGTACATCATAGATGATTTTCAACTCCTTATGAGTATGACATATCAAAAGTGGACCTATTTCCTCCTCTCCCATAATTTTTTGAGTTAATTATCACACTCTCACTATTTTGTCAATTTAAGCATTCCATCTCAAACATTAATTTCCTATCTTGATGATACTTATTGTTTTATGTTCCTAATTTCCATAGATCTATAATTGATTGAGGTGTAGTTAGACTATATAGGTAGCACTTAGTTTTCTAAATTAAACTTGGCCATCACTTATCCTATACTATTGAAATTTTGTTAACATTTCTCTTATCATTTTTGCATGTTTATTACTTATATGCTCTCCCCATTTTGCGAGTATTTTAATATTTTTCATCTAAATCTATCTTCTCAAATTTTCATCACTTCTATTCTTTCCCAATCCATAGGAAAACTAAATTTGGCCTAAATTCTATGCGACTATGAAGGTATCATCTACTTGCATGGGGCATTTGGAGTCAGCTCGTTCACCCCTTCCTTATTCTTCTATTACCCACCCTTTGGTCACAATTATTTTGTACTACTCTTGGTCTCAAGGATAATACATTATTATCACATACACTCATATCTAAACTAAATATTTATTTATTTTCACTTTTTTGTTTTTTTTATCAGGTTGTTTTGTTATTAGATTGCCTTAATTTAGTACATTATTATTTTCACTTAAGTCCTTATTATTCATATTATAATTTTAAGTTGTGAACATTTGTATCTGAAGTAGAATTGATTTAAATGAATTATGTTTTACTAATCTAAAACTCAGAAGTTTTGATTGAAAACATATTTCAAGAACATGAAAATAACATAGTAACAATGAATTCTTTTAGAAGAGATGTTTTATTACTCAAAATTGCAATACCACTATATGCTTATCTCTGGGAAGAGATGTCTCCTTTCCCTTTCAAGTTATATCTTAGTTTATACACATTTTGAAAGAAAGAGGAAGATTTGGAAGGTCACCAATACTGAGGGAGATTATTTTGTTTGATTTCCATTATTTAGAAAAATATGGAATTTGAGGAATTACTATTTTTAGAAACTTACTATTTTTAGACTGCACTACTAAAATTGAAATTTTGGGTACTTATATAGGGTTTTTTGGGGTAAAAATACATAAGTATGAGATAAATGAAATATAAATTTTTTCTCCACATTCTTATCTTTCCAATGGTTCAAACGGTGAGTCAATTGGAGCTACGGTGCAAAAGTTATGGCTCCCATAAGTTCCATCATCAATTGGGGTAGAACCGTCACCCGAATTGTCGCCTGAATTGTTGCCCGGATCATTTAAATTTAAATATTGATTTTCCATATCTTATTTTAAGTTTTATACATTTACATTTTCAATTCAAATTTTCATATTTTTATAAATAATGTTATTATGATTCTTTCTAGATTATGATGCATATTGTCATATACAATATTAAAGATCAAGTCTCAAAAAGGTCTAGTCATAAAACAATGCTACAACAAAATAAATCTCTTTGTCTAATCCAATAATAATACTATAAACAACATGATCAATCACATCACATCATTAAACATAACATCTATCTCATCAATAATAATAGTAAGAGTATCTCTAAATCAAATTCATATCAATCATGTCTAATATAAGGAAAAGAGACATAAGGAAATGACATGAACATCACATGAGATAGAAATGATCATCATGGATCTCTATATGTTTATCAAATCACAAATGTCCATATATACATAAAAATAGGTCATAAACATTAATAATAATACATTTACACCATGGATCATACAACTACATCATGTCAATTTGTGCATCCCATGAATAAAAAACTATAGAAATATGTATCAACATTGGATATGCCCATCTATAGAAGATCTACCTTGTGGTTCATCTCATGGAAATATCTCTCCAATCCTATCCTGACCTAGGGTCATATATGTTCAAGTACCCATGGTTTATGATTGAGGAGGTAGTCTGAATATAGATCTAATTGATTTCGAAGTCCTTCAAGACCAACCTAATTTAGATGTTGATTATTGTGCTCTATACTCTATAAAACTAAGACCCCTAGTTGTGTTTAGTAATATTACCTCATACAGGGTCCTATACTGTTTGGCATCATCCTTAGCTTGAAGGATATTATCACCAGCTTATAATTCCCCCTATGTGTAAAGATGTCTAAAGCATCATATCATTATGTATATAAATCTAGTAGGGTTTTTTGAGCCTTGTCTCTTTATCTATCATCACTATCACACTCTACCTGCTCAAAATCTCACTCTATCTATGTTTAATCCCACTCTACTCAATTCAAATACCACACTTTTAGATCAATTTCTATCTCTATAATCACTTGAGTTTGGACCTGTAATGTAAAATCTTACTTTTCTTGAGTATAATCCATCTTTATGGTCAATTATACTTGTATTTATAGAATCTAAATCACCTCTACCCTCAATCTAGAAATCACTACCTAGTTTGTACTAATCTAACTATGTGATGAGGGTAACTACTATGATTAGTAATCTAATCTAGCATGTAGCCATGATATCTTAGTGTCTCTACTATTTATCTCCTATCTCGACCTATCAAAAATAAACTAATCAATAGATGATACTATTGGTCTCAATGGGATGGCATACCTTGCATCTACTATCATATCTAAGTCTTGATCTTCTCATTTGACACTATCTCCACCTCCTCATCCCCCTCTTTCTCCTCACCCTCCTCCCTATCCTCATATCCCTCCTCCTCTCCTCCATCCTCATTTAATCAAGGCCCTACCACCACTGACATGGGTATAGATCGAGGAACCCATACTTTTAACTTGTCCATGATTTCCCTAATATCCTTGTACCTATCCTTTGTCACCACCCAATGGAGTGGTTAATCTCAAAGCTTGATACTAGGCCCACCATGTCACATATCTTATAGTAACTCACATGTATATTAGAACTCCTATATAATCTTAATCCACATATGAAACCAACCCAAAGCTATACTCTTCCTCTATTCTATCCACTGTTATCCTCTACTAGCATGTCTCTCTAGTCATATGGGCAATATGATGTGGCCCTTGAGATACATCTTGATATATCATGAACTAATATTGCGCCCTATCTAATCTATATTATTTTATGGTGAAATCTTTATGTCCAATGATAAAACACACTATGGTCATGTAAAACATATACTCAACATCCTTAGGCCATCAATACTACATACCTATGTAGGGCCATTATCTTGTTTAGAGCTTGCCTATAGTATCAAATCTCTCCCCTACATCTCATGTGCCCAAGTCCCACCTGATACTACCCATAGTCCATCATCTCATTTAGCATCCTATGTTATCATTTCCCTACTAGTCTTTTCATCTAAATATACTCTCAGTCCTACACCTATTGTAGTATAGGTGGACCTATGATATGTCCTCCTTGGTATACCACACAAAAATATCATGATATAATTATGATAATATCAATCAGCCCTATGAAAATATGATAGTCTACTCTATCATGTAATTCATTACTCCACCCAAGTATGTGTGAAATACATATCTGCTCTTGTCATGAAGCAAAATGTCATTGAAAATAACCATTAAAATAATCATTACCCGGTCAAGTAATTTTAGTAGGGGAGGGTCAATCTCCATGGATCTATCTCATTATATGTCCACAAATATATTGATCTATTCAATTTCCACATACCCACCTTGAACTATCTCAATGTTAATGTTCCCTATTAAGTCCTCCAACATACCTTGTCTATGGCCTAGGGCTAACTACTATAGTGGTCATACTCTGATCAACACTTGAAAAATACATTAGAATTATGTAATGTGATAGTCACCTGGTATATCGGGAACTATAATGTTAAATTATATGACTAACATCTCTCTCCTAAAGTACTGATTAGTTCCTAATCCACTCTAATTATTAGAATCCTCACCATGTATAATAGGCTAATCACATTAAATAGGCTATGCATCTCATCCATCCAAACTACCATCTACTTTAAGATGTGGTACTATCTATCATGTGTTACATTCATATCAAACTAATCCTACAATCTAATCAAGCTCTCAATAGTTAGTCATATGTAGTGTTAGTGCCTAAAATTACATTGAAGTAATAAGTTCCTTGTCAAGTATAAATGTATAAGTACTGTTGAGTTGACTATCAAAGCCTAAGTCCTTAGCCATATTCCTATTTTCAAATATTCATCATATGTCAAGTTTCATGTTAAATTAGGTAAGTCTTAATTTGGTCTTTACTTACTACATATAAAGCCTTAGGGTCTTCGAGTATTTTTTTAGGATAGTTTTCATGATGAAAATAAGTTTTTGGGATTATTATTCATGTAAAAGGTCTTAAGACTTATTTCTATTGGGAAAATTGTCCATGATAGAAAACCTAATAAAATTACATTTTTTTGAGAAAAATGTAAAGTCCAAATGTTTTGGGAAAGTACTTAGCAAAAATGTCTAAAGGATCATTTCTATCGAGGAATTTGCCTATGTAAAAACTCCCAAAGGAATTTTGTTGGACATTTTGTCCATGAATAAAATCATGAATGTGCTCAATACTATGGAAAGATTGTTATGAGGGAATTATTGCGTAACAAAAGTCCCAACATATAAAAGGCCTAATGAAGAAAGTCTATAAGGAAACTTACCTAAATTATTAGTATGATAGTCTCATGGGCATTTTGCGATGGTCACATAGACACCAAAATTAAGCTCAACCATTATTCATTCGAGATTAAATTTTAAGGTCACATGGACATCATTGATGGTCATGTGAACATCAAATGATGGATATGTGAAAATAAAATTTAGGCCGTGATAATTATCCATCGAGGCTTAAATTTTATAATCACATGTACATCATTGACGGTCATGTGAACGTCAAATGACGAGTGCATAAATGTCAAATTTAAGCCACACTAATTATCTATTAGGGAATAAATTTTATGGATCCACACCCATCAAAAATATTGATATGGATGTTAAATACCAGGTGCACAGATATCAAATTTAAGTCATGATAATTATCCATTGGGTCTTAAATTTGATGGTTTTATACCCATCAAAGATGTTCATATGGACATAAATTATGGTCACATGAATATTAGAGATAATCCAAATAGAGATCAATGGTCTACATTTGATCCTAGCTTCAAGGGATAAATGAAGGTGGGAATCTAAGCTACATCATATAGAAGACACAAGCATACAAATTCTCCTATCCATGAGAAGGATACATTGAATGGAAGTAGCCATGTTTCAAGGTTGTGTTATAGATTAAATAATATTTGATTTGATCTTGGAGGTAGGATATTTGTGGAGTTAGTGTAGGGATTTGGTTCTTTTCTTTCTTTCTCTTTCTTTCCTATCTTCATTTGTATATAGTGCCTGTACATTATTTGTTTGATTTGTATTGTGTTATTCTTTGCTCTTAATAAGTTTTTTAAAGATAGTCATCATCTTAGGTTTCATCCAGCCATTCAAATGAGGATACTTCTTATGTTAGGACTACAAGTGTGGTTGTTAATGGGTCTGAAATGTGAGCTCAATGTTTTAATTTTTGAGATACTAGTATAGACCAATGAATAGGCTATTTGTTCCCTAAGATCTTGAGCCTTGTTCTTATCTAAACCTAATTCTAATGAGGATTGCATAAGTAAGATGAAGTTTTAAATTACTGAACCATAGTCATACTTGGACTTAAACAACATTCATTACCTAGGGTAAAGTTTGTAAATAAAGACGATTAAATAAATATTAGACACTTGACCAAATCCTAAAACTTGTCTAATTTAGTTTGTAACCTTTGCCAAAAAGCTGAAATGGTCTATAAAAAAGAAAAATTATAGAAATAAGAGCTCAATAAAAAAATCAGAAGGAAATTTATAAGTAAAGGTGATTTGGGTAATCTCCACTATTGCTATGGATGTCTGGCTAGTAGTGGAGCAAGGGCTTAAGTGGAGCCAGAGGCATCTTTATCGGGTCTATGGATGCCTAGCTGGTAGCAGACCAATGTCAAGGCCTTCCCTAAGCTAAATCATGGTTTTTAATGAATATCCAACATGTTGTAAGTCAATTCCAATGGTTAAAGACATGAAGTTTGGAAATTACTCTCTAAAACCCATGGTAAATGGTTAGTGGAATCAAATCACACACCCAACATGACTAGGTTTTGATTTTTGATCCTAATTTCACATGTGTAAGAATTTTTTAAACATTGAATTGGTCTTGACAATGGTGCTTGATCAAATGGAGTGAATAGCATAATTATGATTTTGAACCAAAGTCTTTAAAATTTAAAAAATATTGCTATGAGAATTCACTTGATTAGGCTGTCGTTAGCATGTTTGAACATTGTTTTTATTTTAAGATCATCTACACCTAGTTTGGTTAGAATAATTTTTCATGATTTTGTTTTAAATATTATCTTAATTTTCTAACATTATATCTTTGTGTTTCACATTTTAGGATTAATTGCAATCCATTTGAAATAGATAATGTCTAGGTTTCATGATTTAATGTCAATATTAGTTTTTTTACTAGCCTTTGGTTTATCAAAATCTTAGTTGAATTTTTTTTTCACCCTAAAACCTTGACTCCAATTACCTTGGCTCATGTCTCTCCATTTGAATTCAAAACTAGTGAGAACATTTTAAAAAATCCATGGAATTAGTTAAATGTGTATACTAAGGCTTGGTCATGTTTATTTACATGACCAAACCTTAGTTTAAAAATCCATGCATGGTCCCTTTTAGGTCTTGAGATCCTTTAGCCTTTGTTTCTCATGGTTTGAACTAAGACATGGTCATTTTTATTTAGCAGAGGTCCATTTTATATAAATCTTAGTCTAAAACTTCAACCTAATTTTTTAATTTATATTTATTAATATGAATCAAAATCTTGGTCTAAGACTGTAGCCTAAGTTTTATATTATTTTTGAGCTCTAACTTAGTTCTTCTCTTAATGTTCATAAGCACCAATAACATTCGACATAATGGATTAAAATTGACAACATATTTTGTCTAGGTTAATCAAGATTGGATGGTATGAGTTTAAATTCAAAAGGTTAAGCTTACAGTGCATAATAAAGCTCAAGCATGTTCCCATCGATTGATGGTATGCAGTTAAGCATACACCTTCTAATTGATGGGGCATATCAAGTCAAGACTTTATACTTAACCCAACGTGAATGCAGTGATGACATGCATCATAATCGCATTAGACAGAGTATTAAGTAGCCAATGTCATTTAATCTTTTGGATCAAAATTCAATATAATACATTGATTTGGCCTAGCAAGATCCAATATCATGAGATCAAAGGGTACCTTTTATTATGTTCTAACTTGGTCTAGGGATTTAACCTAAAGTTTCATTGTATTTATTAATATAATGAAACTTTAAGTTAAAAGTTATGCAAAGTCATTTTTTATTAAGCACGGGGCCTCCTTTTATTATGTTGTGAGCTTAGTCTAAACTTTAGCCTAAAGTTTTATTCATGTTCATGTACATAAATGAGACCTTAGACCAAAGACTTTAGCTTAAGAGTTTTATTCATCCTTGAGTTTTAACTTAAAACAATTTTCATTGTTTGTAGGAACAAATCACACTCAATCTCATGGATGAAAATTTTATGATACAAATTTGATTAGATGAAAAGATATAACAATGTGAGAGCATAGATGAAAAGTCAATACATGGTCATAGGCTAAAGATTGAGCACATTCCTAGAGATCGATAGTAAGCATTCAAGTTTACACAATATGATCTATAACATGTATTAAGTCAAGACTTTTTAATAAAGGCCATAATGAATGTGGAAATATAACTTGGCAAGAGTGTGTTAGTCTGATAAGACTAATAGAGTAGGATGCAAAGAGCCCTTAGAGCTACCAAGTGGCATCATTTTGGTATAAGACCTATATATAGCTAATGGCATTTGATCCTTTGGATCAAGATCATTGACACAAGTTTTCTTAGTCGAGTAGATCTAATAGTGTGATCCACAATGGACTTTTTAAATGGCTTAGAACTAGTAAGAAAGTCACACATGCCTAAATTAGGGCCAATGAAGTAGCCCAGTTAGTTTCAAGCCTTATGAGTGCCCAATTAGATCTGATGTGGCATGTTGATTGTCAATATGTGGTAAAATTTGGTTGACAATCTAAAATTAATTGTTCTTCCATGGATGGGCAATGATTTGAATAATAGGAGGTCTATGAGTCATTCCAAAGCATATTTTCCAATCATAACCATGGATCATTTTATATTTATACCTTGACCATGGATCATTCACATGACATCATTGCAAAATCAAGGCTATTTCATGACATGCACTAAAAGAAAGACAACTATCTAAGAAGTTCCAACTATATAGGCAAGTGATCAAGAACTTCTCCAAATGGTTGCATATGAGGACAAAGTCTATTTGGATACTAAAATGAATATTCTCCTTCTATATCATATGAAGACATCTCTAGCCATGAAATCAAAAGTTTGTTGAAAATATTCATCATTCATTATAGGGGTAGTTAGAGAAATTATTATCTTCTTGTAAATGGATGAAGATATTAAGCGTGGCATGGAATATTTTCTAGCTAGAAGTATCTGGGAAAAATTGGGAAGGTTATGCAATTTTGCAAATTGTGACCCATAATCCTAGTGTTGAAAAAGGATTAAAATGTATAAATATGGGGCTTATCCTCTATTCAAAGGTTGTTGGTCATTATTTCAGGTGTTTATTTTCTCTAAGTCTAGGTTCTACAAGAATTTTTGAGATCAATTATTGTGTAGATCTTGTATACCTTCCTAAGGTGGTTGCATTTGTACATTCATTAGTGAGCTTTAAGGGCTATTTATTTCTCCCTTGTCAAAAGAGCAATCTCACCATGCTTGTACCCATGGCAGTATTTTTAAATATTGATGTTTGTAATATTTATTTTCAAGTTAATGAAAAAAAATTTGGTTATTTTTTATATCCTATTGATGAAGTGAAACAATATATTTCATAAATATTATTGATTGGATATCTAGTTTTATGTTCATTACTAGTTATCATTTTGAGCATGGATCTTGATTATGTTGTCCCCCAAAAATATCACTCATTTTTGGGACAACATTTGAACTATTTTGGTCCTATAGACCAAAATTGTCTCTTCCCTTTTTAAAATTTGTCCTGGGCATTCAAATTCCTCATTTTTCAAGCTTCTTAGAAATTTACGGACTCTGCAGGCAGGTTCATTTCTACACATTCAATGAGCTTCATAGTTTCTGTAGGTAGGTTTTACCAAAAGAATCAGTTTCTATAACTTGGTCATTTTTGGGATTGGTTCAGTGCCTTGTTTCAAACAAAAATCTCTGTCGGCAAGCATCAACAGCAGGTTCAATGTTTGGTTCATCCTTTGGTTCAAACACTTGGTTCAAAGGCTTGGTTTATTCAATTAAACTATCAACTTGAACCATTTTGGTTCAAAGCCTTTGTTCAATCAAGTGGTTCAATACGTTTGGTTCAATGAATATAAAAAAGACTCAGCCAAAACAAGGGAATGAACCATTAAACCATTGAACCAAAGTTGGTTCAATCAGTCAGTTCAAAGGAGTGCCCCAAGAGTCAAATACATAAGTGCCCTTGCAAAGGAATTCTCATGGAGAAAAGTGACCAAGGCAAACAAACGGATCGAGACAAAAGCCCAACAGAATCTTGTGGATGCTGCCAAGTGTCAATGGCCAAGCCCCACTAAACTTTGTTTCTGTGAATTGGTAGATATTGCCATGTGTCCTTCTTGAAGCTTGTTGGGAGCCTCCAAGTGTCAATATCCATAGTCTCTTCCCTTAGCTTCACTATTTCAAGAAAATACCATGGTGGGCCTGGGGATGAGTGACTAAATGAAGTAAAATGTTCCAAGTGTTTGGATCCACGTGACTAACAAATGTAGTCAAACCATGCCACGCATCCCTTGTAAAATTTGGCAAAAGTTGACAAGTGTCAATATTTGCAATTTATCCCTCCTGCTTCTTGTTTTCATAAAGACTATGGTGGACCCCCAGTGAGCTATTGAAGAAAGCAGAATGTGCCATGTGTCATCATCCGCCTGACTCTCCAAAGATGAGTGGAAGCTGCCATGTGCCTTTTTAAAGTTAAGCGGAACACGCCAAGTGGCATCATCCACATGAATCCAAATGAGTTACACATAGTTCTTTAGTGTTTTGAAAATGCAATGGAAGCCGACACGTGTCATCCTCTACAGGATTCTCAAAAAGCAAGTAAAAGCTGCCACTTTTTCTGTTGTAAATCCATAGAGAGTGACAAGTGTTTGCACCCATGATTCTGAGTTTCTAATAAGTTTCAAAGCCTCTATCAATAAATGTTTCTCAGAGTCCTGTGGAGGTTGCCACATGTCTTCACCTATTTAGCAGCGTAATGTGTCATGCATCAATTGCTAAAGACCAACAGAAAGTGACTAAGGAATAGAGCATCGAATTAAATCTAGAACCCAATTCAAATAACCAAAAAAGTAAGAATGATGAAGAAGGATCAGATCACTAGGTGGACTTTGAAAGATGTAAGATTTTAATAGCATGACTTGTTTCTCTGCATTGAGAAAAGCAAATGGGTAGATGCCCCTAAGTTCTAGCTTGTCTTCTTAATAGATTTTAATGCAACATGATGTGTTACTATTCTGGAGTCCTTCTTGAAGAGGATATATAAAGGACTCTCTTCTATTGTAAATATATCTCTTTTTTTACCATCAGAATGAAATTTTGCCCAAATTGAAAGACACTTCTAAGACTTTGAGCTCAATTTGTTTATCATATTTTGTTATTGGAATAAGAAAGCAAATGGTTTTTTAGACTTTGTGCTGTAATATCTTTGTTGTTGAGGAAAATGTTCTTATGTCTTTTTCTTCAATATATCTTCTATTCCTTTAATTCAACAAGCAAAATTAGTGACAACAGTCAAAAAGATGTCCTGAAGAGTCAACTGTGGAGAGACTTTGTGCCCCCATAATTGCCTTTAGTGTGTTTTCTTTTCATTTTTATGTAAAGGACCTTGGGGTGACTTTGTGCCCTCATTGTCCTTCGTATCTTACTCTTGAGCAATCCAGGTGAAGACTTTGTGCTACATCTCTATTTGCTAGTTATTACATTATTTGTTACATTTTGATATTATTACCTAGAGTATTCTTGTGGCTTGTTGAATAGTAATTTTGAAAGAAGAGGAGTGTTTTATGTCATTTTCCTTAATTTTCTCCTTTGATCTCCACACATCATCTCTAAAGAAAGAGAGATGGATGGTTTGTCTTACCCTTGAGTATTATTTTCTGTTACTATATATATAGCCTATCTATAGGGAACCTCCCTTGATGAGAGGAGAGATCAGTCCCCTTCTGATGTGGTAAACCTACACATTTGGATGACTAATCTTCCTACTTTGGCTGATCAGACCTATTTTGTTTATTAGTATGCTGATCGACAAAATATTCAATCAACATGTTATAAAACCCTTTCTACATTTTTGAATAACATGTTAGGGAAACCTAGGTTTATGGATTTGATAAGAAAGAGTTTTGTGAAAATTTAGTTTTAGTTTATGTTATACTCTTTCAAGGATCATTTGGTATTTCTAATTATCTTGAATTTGAGTTTTTTTACATCTGTGCTAAGGAATTATGTAATGAATCTTGCAAGATACCCTACTATTTAAAGGCCACCACCATGCCACATTCTTTTTTTATAATTATCCAACTTGTCCTACATTATCCTACCCTACAAATAATACACCCTTTGTATACTATAAGTGTTATTTTCCTTACAAATGCATAAGATATTGTATATTTGAAATGTGTTTCTAGGTTTTGTTTTAAATTCTAGAATTGTAGTTTTTTATTTGACCCTTATTGTTGAAGATTCTATATAATAAAGATTGAAGTCTCTTTCCCATCTAACTTTAGTTGCTTATATATGACTTAGAGTATTTGAGCATTTTGTGTGACAACCCTTCATGGGTGAAGTGTGCAAATTTGGTTTTAACCTAGTCATATATGTGAATTTTTTGTGCTGAAAATACCCATGGAAGTTGAATTACAAAATCTCTGCATGAGAGCAAGTTACCCCATAGGTCCTCTCATCTTGGTTCAAGTAGAGCCAAAAGTAGTAGGGAGTTGACAATACCCTTTTTGGGTACCTCTTAGTCATTTTATGTATTTTGTCTAGTCTTAATGCCAAACCCTTCCCTAAATACAATGACATACTAGTGGGTTTTTCATCATTTTTGTCATTTTCTCTCAAGTGTGCAAGGCTAAATGTATAAGGTGTACAACTGGAAACCAACACTTTACTAGTGCCATTATCAAGGATATTTATTGTCATCCATGTTATTGAGGACTCTTTGTTGAGTTGTGGAGCTAAAAGATTCACTAATGAGCTAATGTGGAGGTTGTTAGGCTTACACAGTAACCAGCATCAGTCAGAACCAACTGACATCGGTTAGGGGTCGATCAACATCGGTTAGGGGTCGACCAGCATCGATCATCTTTAGATCGACACAGACTTCTATGCATTTCCAAAATTATTATTTTAAGGAGAACATATTTGAGCCTTTGATTTAAGAGGTGGATCTAAGGGTGGCGAATGCATGGCTCATGAACCCTAGTGTTGTAGTATTCTATATAGTAGGGTTAGATCCTCATAGCATGTACAATTTAGTAATTGAGTTGATTGTAATTGATTGAGAGAGAGAGAGAGGGAACTCTTGAGGGAAAATTATTGTACATCTGCGAGGTGTGAGGAGAGAGATATTACTTCATTATATTTCCTTCTGGGAGAGTTTAATATAGATTAGATGTTTCTTGTACCTCCTATTATTTGCTATTTTTGATTTCTAGTTACTTATTACTTTTGGTTTCAATTCCTTGTTTAGTTACTTATACAAAAGTAATCAATTTTACTCTAAGATCCTAACAACTGGTATTAGAGCGTGTTAGTGTTTGTTGATTACAGAATTCACTCACAGGGGTTTTTGATTGAGTGGGAGCAAATCAATGGTAGAAGAAAGTAAACTAAGAATGGAGAAATTCAATGGCAAGAATTATCAATTATGGAGGATGCAGATTGAAGATTATCTATATCAAAAAGATCTGTATTTACCATTGGGTGGGGTTTTAAGGAAGCCCACATATATGGAAGATGAAGAATGGAATGTTCTTGATAGAAAGGCTCTTGGATCTATAAGGTTGAGCCTGGCAGCTTCTGTGTTTTCCAACTTATCACAGGCAAAGACAATGGTAGAGTTAATGGATACTTTAGCAAATTTATATGAAAAACCCTCAGCTTCGAATAAGGTATATCTTATGAAGTAATTATTTAATTTGTAAATGCAGGAAGGTAGATATGTATCTAGTCATCTTAATGATTTCCATACAATAGTAAATCAGTTAAATTTAGTCAAAATAGTTTTTGATGATGAAATTAAGGCTCTCTTAATCTTATGCTCTTTACCTGAAAGTTGGCATAGTTTGGTAATGGTAGTTAGTAATACTGTATCTGATTCAAATATCTTGAAAATTGATGATGTTGTTAGTGTAATCTTGAATGAAGAAATTGAAAAGAACATGGGAAACATTAGGTAATGCTTTAAGTGTTGAAAGTAGGGGAAGGCATAGAGAGAAGGGCAAGCAAGGGAAATCAAGGTCAAAGATGGGAAGTAGATCCAAATCCAAAAATGAAAGAATAACCTACTGGAATTGTGGAAAGAAAGGGCATGCAAAGAAAGATTGTTGGTTGAAGGATAACAAAGAAGATCGGCATGAAGGTAATAAAGAAGCAAAAGTTGCAGGTATTGTTGCATAGAATGCTCTTATATTTTATTTGGATAATAAAGTATAATCATGGGTTTTAGATTCTAGTGCCTCTTTCCATGCAACCCCAAATAGAGAATTTTTCAATGATTATGTCCATGGAGATTTTGGAAAATTTTATTTAGGGGATGATGAGCCTTGTAAAATTGTTGGCAAAGGAAAAGTGCAGATGAAATTGTAGAATGGAAACACATGGGTGTTGAAGGATGTCATGCATGTACCCATCCTGAAGAGGAATCTGATTTCTGTAGGAAAGTTGGGTGATGAGGGTTGCACAATAACTCTCATAGCTGAATCTTGAAAAGTTTCCAAGGGTGCACTTGTATTAGCAAAAGGTATGAGAGTAGGTACACTTCATCTATCTACTTGTATCACTGATTATTCTCCTTCTATTTTATCTACTTTAGATGTAGATGCAAAGTTGTGGCATTGTAGGCTTGGTCACATGAGTGAGAAGGGAATGAATGTTCTTAAGTCAAAAGGTAAGCTTTCATATTTGAAAATCAAAGATCTAGATTTCTGTGAGCATTGAATTTTTGGGAAACAAAAGAAAGTGAGGTTTCTGAAAACTGGGTCAACAAAGAAGAAGCACAAGTTAGAGCTTGTTCACAGAGACGTGTGGGGACCAGCTCAGGTAGCTTTTATTAGAGGATCACAATATTATGTTTTTTTCATTGATGATGCTATAAGAAGGGTATGGGTTTATTGCATAAAGAGGAAACCTAATGTTTTTGACACATTTAAGAAATGGAAAGCTTTGGTTGAGAATGAAATAGGTTTGAGATTGAAGTGCCTTAGATCTAACAATGGTGGTGAGTAATGTAGTAATAAATTCAACAATTACTATTCTATGAGTGGAATACACAGGGAAAGGATGGTTCCAAGGACACTTCAACAAAATGGAGTTGCTGAAAGGATGAATAGAACAATAATGGAGCGTGCACAGAGTATGAGGTTGCATGCTGGTTTGCCCTTACAATTTTGGGCAAAAGCTGTGGATACTGTGGTTTACCTGATTAACAAAGGACCTTCTACTGCATTGAATGGTGGAATTCCAGAAGAGGCTTGGATAGGTAAAAAGGTAGATCTTTCATTTCTCAGAGTTTTTGGTTTTGAAGCTTTTGTGCAAATTGATAAAGAAAATAGAAAGAAGTTGGATGCTAAATCTATGTGGTGCACTTTCATTAGTTATGGTTTTGGAGATTTCAGATTCTAGTTGTGGAATTTAGAAATTAATAAAATTATTAGAAGCCATGATGTAGTTTTCAATGAGAAGGTGAGGTATAGTGATCAGCTCAAGAGGTTGAATAATTATGAGCAAGGCAATCTTGATTTGGAAGAGGTTATGATCCAAAATGAGCTCACAGGTAAAAATCATCACTCACAAAAAAAAAAGACTGATGTCAATCAGGTGGAAATTGACATCGATCAGGTGGAAATCAACATTGATCAGGAGGAATTGACATCGGTCAGGTGCAGATTGGCATCGATCAGAGATGACCGAGATCGGTCACTATTAGAAGAAAATTTGGGCAGACAACAAGCTATAAATGAGTCTCAAATGCCCATAAGGAGGTTTGAAAGGGTATGCAAATCTCCAATTCATTATTCCCCTTCTTTATACTACTTGTTGCTCACTGATGGTGGAGAACTAGAAAGTTTTGATGAGGCAATGCAGGAAGAATCTAGGAAATAGTGGGAGCATGGCATGAATGAGGAAATTGATTCCTTGGAAGAGAACCATATGTGGGATTTGGTTGAGTTTCTAGCTAGAAAGAAAGCACTGAAAAAAATGGGTATATAGGTTAAAGGAAGGAGAGAATGGACAAATGAGACATAAGGCTAGGTTGGTAGTAAAGGGATTTGCACAGAAACCAGGTATTGATTTTGGTGAAATTTTTTCTCCTGTAGTAAAGATGACTTCTATTTAGACTGTATTGTCTTTAGTTGTTATTGAGGATTTGCATCTTGAGTAGCTTGATGTTAAGACAACATTTATTCATGGAGATTTGGATGAAGAGATATATATGGATCAGTCGGAAGGTTTTGAGGTCAAAGGTAAGGATAAACTTGTGTGTAGGTTAAAGAAAAGCTTATATGGTCTTAAGCAAACTCTAAGACAATGGTATTTGAGGTTTGACAGGTTTATGACAGAGCATGGCTTTAGTAAATGTCAATCTAACCATTGTGTTTATTTTAATAGATTGGATAATCGTAGTTATATTATCCTGTTACTATATGTAGATGATATGCTTGTTGTAGGTTCACACATGCAGGAAATTACAGAGCTTAAGGTAAAATTAGCTCACACATTTGCCATGAAGGATTTAGGAGTAGCAAAGAAAATACTTGGCATGAGTATTAAGAGAGATAAGAAAAATCACAGTTTGATTTTGTCTCAAGAGGATTATGTGAATAAGGTGTTGGAGAGGTTCAATTTGTAGGATGCAAAATCGGTAAGCACACCTATGGCTAGACACTTCAAGTTGAGCAAAGAACAGTGTTCTAAATCACATGATGAGGTTGAGTACATGAGTAGAGTTCCATATGCTTCAGCAGTTGGGAGCTTGATGTATGCAATGGTATGTACTAGACTAGATATTGCCCAAGTAGTGGGAGTTGTCAGCAAGTTTATGGCCAATCTAGGAAAGGAACATTGGAAAGCAGTTTAGTGGATTCTCAGATATCTAAGAGGGACCAGCAGTAGGCATTTATGCTATGGAGGGTCAAACGCTTCTCTACATGGGTATGTAGATTTGGATATGGCAGGTGACTTGGATGGTAGGAGAAGCACCATAGGATATGTGTTCACTATTGGTGGAATGGTAGTTAGTTAGATTTCAAAGTTGCAGAAGGTTGTTGCCTTGTCTACTACAGAGGTAGAATACATTGTAGTTACAGAGGCTAGCAAGGAAATGATTTGGATGACTCAGTTCATGGAAGAGTTGGGAAAGGAGCAAGAGAGTTGCAGATTATATAGTGATAGTCAAAGTGCAATTCATTTGGCAAAGAATTCAGCCTTTCATTCAAGAACCAAACATATACAGCTTAGGTTCCACTTCATTAGATAGGTATTAGAGGATGGACAGTTGAAGTTGGAAAAGATCCATACAGATAAGAACCTTGCTGATATGTTAACAAAGCTGGTAAAAAAGGAGAAGTTGAATCTTCATTCAACTTTTGTTGGTCTTCAAGATTGAACTTGAAGAGGGAGAAACAAGCTAGAGATGTTTAAAGGATGTTTCTATATAGGTACATGTGAAATTTTTTATCTCCAAGTGGGAGATTGTTGAGCTGTGGAGCTAAAAGCTTCACTAATGAGCTAATGTGGAGGTTGTTAGGCTTACACAATAACCGGCATTAGTCAGAACCAATCAACATCAGTTAGGGGTCGACCGGCATTGGTCATCTTCAGACTGACACTAACTTTTATGCATTTCTAGAATTGTTATTTTTAGGAGAACAAATTTGAGCCTTTGATTTAAGAGGTGGATCTAAGGGTGGTGAATGCATGGCTCATGAACCCTAGTGTTGTAGTATTTTATATAGTAGGGTTAGATCCTCATAACATGTACAATTTAGTAATTGAGCTGATTGTAATTGATTGAGAGAGAGAGAGAACTATGGAGGGAGAATTATTGTACATCTGCAAGGTGTGAGGAGAGAGAGATTTATTCATTGTATTTCCTTCTGGAAGAGTTTAATAAAGATAGGTTATTTCTTGTATCTCCTATTATTTGTTGTTTTTGATTTCTAGTTACTTATTACTTCTGGTTTCAATTCTGTGTTTAGTTGTTTATACAAAAGTAATCAATTGTTCTCTAAGATCCTAACACTCTTGTACATATTTTTTGTCATTTTTAAAGTTCTCTACCTATATTTGCTACATTTTGACTATCTTGGTTGTCAACACCATAACACTCCACTAGGGATGTGCTAGGATGTTTTAAGGCTTGATAATTTGACTTCTACTACATTTATTGAAAAGAGTTGTTAACATTGCATGTTGAAAGGTGTTTTTTCCCTTTTCAAAATTATTCTAAAAATATTAGTGTCTTTATATTATATCACTTCGTTAACTTTAATAAAATATGTTTTCAGCATGTATCATAGTTAGTGTGTTAATAGTTTTATTCTAGAATTTTGATTCGAGTGAAAACTCAATTTTATCATCTAGTTTCAAGAAGACTAGAACCTAGTTTAAATTATCTTTTCTAATTTTCATCTTTGAGTATTTTATTTTTTGAAAATCTAGAAGGATTGAGACTATCTTTCAATGGTGACTTATCTAATAAACTTGTCTCACCATTAAGTTTATATCAAAGATGAAAGAGACAAGTTTAGAGGCATATTAAAGGGAAAAGCTCAACTACTAAGGGTTGTCATGATTTTGATAATCTTAAACTATTTATCAACCCTCCTATTGTTGAGGACTATCATAGATATCTTATCAACTCTAAAACCTATAGTCTTATGTATTACCTAGCTCCTTCTCAACTAGCTAAATCCCCTCCCAAGTTTGATCCACCAAGTATAGCTCATTCACCCCCTCACATCCCTTTGCCATTTTTTTTTGAACCTCCCATTGAACCAATCATGAGTCATAGGAACCAAGATGAGATTGAGAAACTTGCATTCTATGTTCCTAGATTTAGAATTATTAATTTTGAGGAAATTGTGGGTTATCCTAATGAAGTCTTGAATGACATAAGGAAATGCCTTCCATAATTTCAAGGAAACAATGTAATGAGTGGTGATAAGAATTTGAGGGATTTTCACAATATCATTAAATATTATGAAGTTTACCATGAGGATGTGTGCATTAAACTTTTTGTACACACATTAGAAGAAGATGCTCATGAATGGTTCAATTCCCTTTCCCATGGATGTATTGATTTATGGGAAGAGATGAAGAATGTTTTTAGAATTCAATATTGTGATAGAATTGATTCAAGTTTTCTTTTGGTGGAATTTGAGAACATAAAAAATAATCATAATGAGTATGTGCAAGACTTTAATACATAGTTCTATAAAGTTATGATATGGTTGGCCAAAAACATCAGGCCTAGTGATATAACATGCTTGATAGAATACTATGTTGCCTTTGATAAGAAGGTTGTGTACTAATTGAGGGACAAGGCTCCCACTAACCTATGATTAACATTAAATATGGTCATCAAAATTGAGAAAAACATAAAGGTTGTTGGAAATCCCATGAATAAGTGGGATAATGTAAAATTGGTCAATCTAGAAAAGATAGAGTAATTAAAAATTACCAATTTTGAGGAGAATTTTAAGACTTTGGCCTCTACTTTCAAAGAAATTTAATATAAGTTGGCCACAACTAATAAGGGGATCCCTCAATGGTCTACTAGTCAAGAAAGGCCTCTAAATTTGAATTAAAGATAAAGTGGGGTTGTTTTCCATAACTAAGATAATGATAAAGGGAAGAGGCCTACACATAAAGAAAGAATAGACAAAAATTAGAATAGAGGGGCTATAAAAGAATTAATTGATCCATTAAATGCTAAAGTGAATGCATTGAATTCTACCATTGATATTGATTGGTGTGACAAGTCTTTCCTTCCACATCCCCTATGTGATATAATGGAACTATTTGATGAAGATGTAGATAAAATTGAGTTTACACCATCTAATGATGAGAACTTGATGTTTAATTGTCAAATCCCCCAAAGTAAGATGACTACCTCCACAAAATTGCTAAGTGTTATTACTATAAATCAATTTTGGAGTGAGGTTGAAAAGGTAAGTCTCCCAACTCCCAAATTTTATTGTCACATTAATATGGCATAATTATATGAATTATTGATTCATGATTTCAATTTATTATTCTCTATGATGATTAAGAAATATGATGGGGGAGCTTCGTCATTTGAGGACAAGTAGTTATTAATTAATGCATCAATTGCCCAAGAGAAATAATAGCACTTGAGAAACATATATCAGGGTACTGCTCTTGAAGACACTGCCCCTACAAATCCAAAGGTAGGGGATGCTAATAAGGAGGCTAAGAAAACTACAATAGTCCCTAAAACTTCAAATCTAATACCCATTTTGTAATTTGCTAAGTTTAGATGTGCTCTAACAAAGAATAGGTTACCCATATTGTATACTATCCCTAAGGGTGATAATGAAGATAAATTTTCCTTTAAATGCTGCTAATAATAATGTTAATCCATCCCATCCTACTACAATTCAAACCTTAAGTGATTGTATTTTAGATGAAGGTGTTTTTACCCTTCCACCAAATACTACTCTTCCTCAATATGGCATATGTGATATGGCCTAAGTGTTGAGCTAGATAAAAATCACCATGTCACTTGTTGAATTATTAAGAAAACCTAAACATAGAAAGTGGGATTTTTAATATTTAGAATTTGGTGAGAAATCAGCCACAAATGAAATTGAGTTACCCAAAATACCCCCAAAATGTGATGAAGAATCAAAAGAGGTTGTTGAACCCACTTGGGGATAGTACTTGTAGATATTTAGTTGAATGTGGATCTATTTTATATAGCTCTCTTAATCAATTCCCTGATTGTTCATAATTACATGTTTGACTCTAGAGCTTCTTGCAATGTGATACCCCTGGGTGTTTTAAATGAGATTAGAGTTAAGGTTACATCAACCTTATACAAGTCTTATGTCATTGATTCATTATAGGTTTCAGTTGTTAGACAAGTTAAGGGGTTGGTAGTACATCTGGCAGTGCATCTAGGAAAGTATTTAAATATGGATATGGTAGTTGCAGACTACCCACTTTAATGAGGTATGATAATGTCATGTAAATAGGACTCTAGCATGGGTGGAAGTGTGCAGATAGAAATATCTTATGCCAAAATTCCACTAGAGGGTAAGATGGTTAACATTTATAGATATCCAAAGATGCTACATGTAATTAAAGATCTGAAACATGCTATAAATGATGTATTGTACATAAATTTTGAATTGCACAACTTTATTGGGAATGTTGATACTAGTGAGCAACCTGTTGTTCTTGATGTTGACCCTAACAAAGAAAGTGTATTCTAGAAGATTTGTTTTGATGGGGCTTGCTCTAATCTTGGAAATGGAGATGGGGTTATCTTCTATGCCCCTAATGGTAAGTGTTTGAGGTTTTCTTTCAAGTTATCCTTTGAGTGTACTAACAATGTTGTTGAGTATGAGGCTCTCTTGATTGGTCTATAGATTTATTATGAGTATATAATTAAAATATTGACTGTCTAGGGTGATATTGAGCTAGTCGTAAAGAAATTCCATAATGCTTATGCCACTAAACATAAAAGGTTGAAACAATATCAAAATGTTGTTTGGGATTTTCTTAAATTCTTTGATGCATTCAATCTTTATTATCATGATAGATGTTTAAATGAATAAATTGACAAAATTTTAGGGTTATGTGCTCAATTTGATATTGCAAATATGATCCCTCATTATCAGTATCAAGTGGAGGTGTTTGTCAAGCCTTCAGTCCCATATAATGTTCATTATTGGTAGGTGTTTGATGATGATGATCAGATCAAAAGGTTTTTAAATTGTAAAGTTGAGTTATATGATCAGCTCATAGACTTGGAAACTATGGTTCAAGTTTGTGATGGAAAGGAAAACTTGTTTGGGAAGGACATTATTCAACTAAAGACAAACATGCTCCTTATAGGATTGGTATGTTTAGAAGCATCTTTGGATAGAGTAGATAGAATCAAGACTTGAGACTCATTTATTTTAAAGGACCTAACTGAGTGTGATTTACATTATCATGAGAATCTAAGGAAGGTTTGGATAGGTACTCACATAAGTGAAACTAAGAAGGAATTTTACATGCAACTACTTAAAAATTACCAAGATTGTTTAGCATGGTCTTATTCTAAGCTGATATCATATAAGGAATAATTGTTTTAGTACAATAACCCATTGTAGCCGGATAAAAATCCTTTCAAGTATAAATAGTGGCCCATTAACCCCATCTTAGCCACCAAGATGTGGGATGAATTAAAGAAGATAAGGGATGGTGGTATCATTCATCCCATCAAGTACTCATCATGGGTTATAAACTTAGTCCCTATATGGAAAATGAATGGTGGCATCTACTTATGTGTGGATTTCCAAATTTTGAATAAAGCTTATTTGAAAGATAATTATCCCATACCCAATGTGAATAACATTCTACAAAGTGTTACTAGATCAAATATGTCTACCTTAGATGACTTCTTAGGATACAAATATGTTCTGGTAAAGGAATTTAAGAGATCCAAGACTATGTTCACTACACCTTGGGACACGTATGTATATATGAAGATGCCTTTTGGGTTAATGAATGTTGGTGCAATGTTTCAGTCAACTATGGACATTGAATTTATAGGTGTCATCAACAAGTTTATAGCTATGTATTAATATGATATCACTATGTACTCCAAAACTATCAAAGAATATTTAGAGCATCTAGAGTAGGTATTGATTAGATGCAGCTAGTTAGGAATTTCACTTATTCTTAAGAAATGACACTTTGGAGTATAAAAGGAAAAGTTGATGGGACATATAGTGTCCAAGGATGGTGTCATTATTGACCCCAAAATGGTATAATAATTTGAAAAAGTGCCTATCTTATTGTCTAAAAAGGGAATTCAATCCTTCTTTAGACAAACTAATTTTGTAAAGAGGTTTGTGTCCAAATTTATAGAGATCACTCTACCCATTACTTCCATGTTGAATACAAACCAGATCATCAATTGGGAGGGGAAGATGTGCAAGAATTCAATGAAATTAAAGGAGCTTTAAAATATTCCCTATTTCAACTAGCCCTAATTATACTAAGTCATTTTAGATATTCTCTTTTGCATTATAATTTTTTTTTGTTGTTGCCTTGTTGTAAAAGAATGAAGATTATAAAAAGTAGTGAATAACATTATTTAGTAAATCTATGTAAGGTACTAAACTAAATTATGTTATCATGGAAAAATAATCTTTCACTCTCTTCAAACATGTCAAGATGTATAGGCCTTATATTCTAAGTTTAAATATTGTTGCTTATGTCTTGCATACCATAGTGGAGGACATCTTGATTCAAACTGAAGTATCCAAAAAGAGATGAAGGTGGTTTAACAATTTACAAGAGTATGACATGGATATGTAGACCATCAAGATAGTAAGAGGGATGGGTCTAGCCAAGTTTATAGTTGAGACTAATTTATAATTTGTTGAGGTAAAAACTACTATTTTTAGTGTTGATGATTCCTTTATTCAATATAACATGTTTTTGTGGTACATAGATATTGTTTACTACTTGAAAAATATGAGTTGTCCCCTTGAATTGGACAATAATCAAAGGAGAACTCTTAAAATTATTTCCCAAAAATACCTCTTGCTAAGAATGGACTAGCATGGAAGAATTTGGAAGGGGTTATTCTAAGATGCATACTAGAAAAACAAACTATTGACCTAATTGAAGAATTCCATAGTGGAGTATGTGGTGACAATTTTATGCCTAAGGATAAAACTCATAAAATTTTAAGACCTAGTTATTGGTGGTCATCATTGTTCAAAGATATTTCTCAAAAAGTTAGAAATTATGAGAAGTGTTAGTGTTTTGTTGGAAGGATGAAAGCTTCAAGTTCTCTTCCTTTATTCCCTATGATGATTAAAGGCTCATTTAGATAATGGGTAATGTATTTCATTAGATAAATTTCTGATTAGTCAAGCAATATACACATGTGGATACTAGTTGGAATTGACTACTTCACCAAATGGGTTGAGGTGGTCCCTACAAAGAAAGTAACACACTAGGTAGTAATGGATTTTTTATTGAATCAAATTATTTGTAGATTTGGTGTGCCTATTAAGGTTATTTATGATAATTACATGAGATTAAAATACAAAACTTTAGTGGAATTATGTAAAGAGTAAAAGATTAAGTTGACCTATGCTTCCAATTACAACCCTGTAGCGAATGGGTAAGTAGAATCTAGTAACAAGAACTTGATCAAGATCATATGATGAACATTAAAAGTAAATAAGAATAAGTGGGATGAATAGTTGAAGTTTTCCTTATAGTATGATAGGATTATGCCTAAGAGAGATATAATAAAAATCCCTTTTGAGCTTGTTTATGGAGCTCAAATAGTTTTGCCTATGAATTTATAGTTCCCCACCTAGTAGCACATGCAACGACTACAGGATGATGAGCAGATTGGACACTATGAAAGCAAGATGAACTAGGTTATTGAGATTGATGTTATTTAAACACAAAATCATGAAACATACCTCAAGTTTGAGGAAAACCTAAAGAAAATAATTGATAGGAAGGTCAGTCCAAGAACCTTCCAAGTAGGTGATCTAGTTTTACTTTGGGACAACATGCATGAGGAGAAAGGCAAGCATTGCAAGTTTGATGCTTTGTAGATGGGTCCCTATTCCATTGACTACTAGATTGGAGAACATAATTTCTTCTTGATAAATTTGTCCAATGAAATAATAGAGCTATCAATCAATGGTATACATCTAAAATACTTCCTAGATTAAGTCTATAACCTATGTACATTAGTATATAGTATATATTTTTGTCTTCCTATTTCCTTTCATGTTTCTATCATGTGTCTATTTTCTTATCATCTTAGTTTATTTTTTTTAGTCCTCCATGTTTTATCGATCTTACATGAGGGATTATTGATCAATTTGTTAAGCCTTGTCTCTATGGTCCATTGGATTAGCACCCTGTCTTATGTTTGGGGTTCTTTGTACACTTATAGGGGGAATGCATCCCCAAATGAGAGATAGTATTAGTACCCAAAGTTGTACTAAAGAAATTATACCATTTTCAAGTATAAATGTCTAATTCCTTAACCATATTCATGTTTTTGAATGTTCATCTTTAATCAAGTTCTGTGTTAAATAGGCTAAGTCTTAATTCAGTCTTTACTTAGTGCGTATAAAGCCTCAGGGTCTTCAATTTTTTGTTGGGACATTTTTATCGAGAAAAAAGTCTTCAGGATTTTTATTGACTCAAAAATTTCAAAGACTTATTTCCATCGAGCAAATTATCTGTGACAAAAAACTTGATAAAATTGAATTATTTTGAGAAAATTGTAAATTCCAAATGTTTCGAGAAAAGTGCTTAGGAAAAAAGTTTGAAGGACCATTTATATCAGCCATATTGTCCATAGGAAAAGTCCTAAAGGAATTCTGTAACACATTTTATCTACAAAAACTATTGAATGTGTTCAATACTTCAAAAATATTGTTGCAGGGGAATTGTTGCAAAATAAAAGTCTCAAAAGACAAAAGGGTTGATGAACAAAATACCCAAAGGAATTTTCCTAAATTGCAGGTATGACGGTCTCACAAAAATATTTTGATGGTCACACAGATGTCAAAATTAAGCTTAGTTGTTATCCATTAGGGCTTAAATTTGATAGTCACACAGACATCATTAACATTCATGTGAATGTCAAATGATGGGTGCACAGATGTCAAATTTAAACCACAATAATTATACATTAAGTCTTAAATTTGATTGTCATGTGGATGTCATTGATGGTAACATGAATGTCAAATGATGGGCATGCAAACATCAAATTTAAGCCACAATAATTATCTATTAGGGCTTAAATTTTACGATCACACACTTGTCAAAAATGTTCACATGGACATCAAATGAAGGGCTTATAGATGTCAAATTTAAGACATGATACTTATCCATTGGGGCCTAAATTTGATGGTCGTGTTCCCATAAAATAAATTCATGTAGACGTCATTGACAGTCATATAAACTTTAGAGATGAGTCAAATAGAAATCAATGGTCTATATTAGATCCTGGGTTTAAGGGATCAATGGAAGCTGGAAGCCAAGCTACATCATACAAAAGACACACACATCAAATGCTCCTATCCATGAGAAGGATCCATTAAATAGAAGTAACCATGTTTAAAGGTTCTATTATAGATTCAGTAATCTTCTATTTGATCTTGGGGGTAGGCTCTTTGTGGAGTTAGTGTATGGATTTGGTTATTTTCTTCCTTGCTCTTTCTTTCATGTCCTCATTTGTATATGTCCCTTGCACATTGTTTTTTTGCTTTATCTTATGTCATTCTTTGATCTTAATAAGTCGTTTCTAGATAGTCCTCAGCTCGAGTTTCATCCAGTCATTAAAAAAATGGGACTTCTTAGGTCAGGACTATAGGTGTGGCTGATTATGGGTTTGAAATGTGAGCTTAATGTTATAATTTTGAGGAGGCTGGTAAAGACCAATGAATAGGCTAGTTTTTCCCTAAGATCTTGAGCCTTGTTTTGATCTAAACCTGATTTTAATGAGAATTAAATATGGATGATGAAATTTTAAATTATTGGAGCATAGTCATGCTTGCACTTCAACTACATTCATTGCTTGGGGTAAATTTTGAAACCAAGGATGACTTGAAGATCAGACACTTGAAAAAATCTAAAAACCTGGCTAACTTGATTCCTGATCTTTTTCAAAAAGTTGAAATGGTATATAAAAAACAAAAAATATAGAAATAAGAGCTCATTGTAAAACTCAAAAGGAAAATTTTAAGCAAAGGTGATTCAATTAATCTCCACTAGGGATATGGTTTCCTGGATGATAGTGGAGCAAGGGCTTGAGTGGATCCAAAGGCATCTCTTTTAGGGATATGGATGCCTAGCTAGAAGTAGAGCAATGCCCAAGCCTTCCCTAAGCTAAAACATTATTTTTAATGAATATATAACATGTTTTAAATTAATTTCAATGGTTAAAGACATGAAGTCTTGAAATTGATCTCTAAATTCCATGGAATATGGTTAGTGGATTCAAAGCACACACACAACATGACTAGGTTTTGATTTTTGATCCTAATTTGGCATGTGTAAGACTTGTTTTAACCATGAATTGATCTTAACAATGGTGCTTGATCACATGGAGTGAATAGACTAATTATGAGTCTGAACTAAAGTCTCTAAATTTTAAAACATATTTATATGAGAATTCACTTGATCTAGGTGTCACTAGCATTTTGGTACATTATTTTTATTTGAAGATCATCTCCACCTAGTTTGGTTAGCATATTTTTTCATGATTATGGTTTAAATCTTTTCTTAATTTGGTAATGTTGTATCACTGACATTCTAGGCTTGATTGGAATCTATCTGAAATGGACAATGTCTAGGTTTTATGATCTAATATAAATATTAGTTTTTTACTAGACTTTAGTTTGTCAAAAGCTAAGTTAAATTTATTTTTGATCACCATAAAAATCTGATTCTAATTAACGTGGCTCATGTCTTTCCATTTGAATTTAAAACGAGTGGGAACATTTTTTTTAAAAAAATGCCATAGACTTAGTTAAATTTTTATACTAAGGATTGGTCATGTTTATTAACATGACCAAACCTTAGTCTAAAAATCAATGCTTGGTCCCTTTTAGGTCTCAAGCCCCCTCAACCTATGTTATTCATGGTCTAAACTAACAAATGGTCCTTTTTATTTAGTAACATCCCATTTTATTTACAGATTAGTCTAAAAATTTGGACTAAAATTTTAATTCATATTTATTAATACAAATCAAAATCTTGGTCTAAGACTACAGCATAAGTTTTATATAATTTTTGATCTGTTAGTTACTCTTAATGTCCATAGGCACCAATATCATTTGACTCAATGGATTGCAATAGATGGCATGCTTTTGCAAGGGCAATCAAGATCGGATGGTACAAGTTCAAATTCAAAAGGTTAAGCTTAAAGTGCATAATAAATCTTAAGCATGTTCCCATCGATCAATGATACATAGTTAAGCATACACCTTTCAATCGATAGGGCATAGTAAGTCAAGATTTCATACCAAGCACAAAGTGAATGCAGTGATGACACATGTCATAACTACATTAGATAGAGTATTGATCAACCGATGGAATTTGATCCTTTGGATATATATCGAATGGAATGCATTGATATGGCCTAGTAATATCTAATGGTGTGAGATCAAAGGGTCCCTTTTACTATGTTATAATTTGGTCTAGGGCTTTACCCTAAAGTTTCATTAAATTTATTAATACAATAAAACTTTAAGTTAAAACCTTATGCAAAGACCTTTTTTATTAAGCACGGGGCATCCTTTTATTATGTTGTGATCTTAGTCTAAAATTTAGCCTAAAGTTTGATTCATGTTCATTTACATAAATGAGATCTTAGACCAAAGACTTTAGCTTAAGATTTATATTTTTCCTTGAGTTTTAACTTAAGACAATTTTCATTATTTACAGGAACAAATCATGCTCAATCTCATGGATTGTAATTTGATGATGTACCTTTAATCAGATGAAAAGATCTAATGGTGAGAGAGCATAGTTGAAACTTCAATACATGGTCACAAGCTAAGGATCAAGCATGTTCTCAGAGATCAGAAATATGCATTCAAGTGTACACAATCCAATATATGGTGCATATTAAGTTAAAAAATTTCAAAAAATCCCAAAATGAATGTGGAACCACCACTTGGAAAGATCATGTTAGTCTGACAAGACTAACAGAGAAGGATGCAGAGAGCTTGCAGAGCTGTGAAGTGGCACCATTTCAGTACAAGACCTAAAAACAATCAATGGCATTTGATCTTTTATATCAAGATCAATGGCATGTGTTTTCTTGGGTGAGTAGATCCAATGGTACGAGCCAAGATGGACTTTTCAAAGGCCTTGGAACTAGTAAGAAAGCAACATGTGCTTCGATTAGTTCCAATGAAGTGGCCTAGTCTATTTTAATCCTTGTGAGTGCCCAAATGGATCTAATGTGGCATGCCAAGTGTTAATATATAGTGAAATTTGGTAGAGAAGATAAAATTAATTGTTATTCCATGGATGGGCAATGATTCAAAGCAAAAAAGGAGGTCTATGAGTCATTCTAAAGTATATTTTTCAATCATAACCATGAACCATTTTCTATTTATACCATGACCACAGATCATTCATGTGCCATCATTGTAAAATTAAGATTATTGTATGGTATGAATTAAAGGAAAGATAGTTGTCCAAGAAGTTCCAACTATGCATGTAAGTGATCAAGAGCTTCTCTAGATGGTTACACATGATGACAATGTCTATTTGGCTCCTCGAATGAATATTCCCTTTCCAACTTGTATGAAGACATCTCTAGCCAAGAAATCAAAAGTTTGTTGCAAATATTCATCATTCATTATAGAGGTAGTTAGAGCAATGATTCTTATATTATAAATGGATGAAGATATCAAGTGTTATATGGAATATTTTCTAGATGGAAGTATCTTGGCAAAATTAGGAAGGTAGTTATGCAAATTTTCAAATTATGACCCATAGTCCCATAGTTGAAAAAGGATTGAAAATCTATAATTAGGGGGATTTTCCTCTATTCAAAGGTTTTTGGTTAGTGTTTAGGTGTTAATTTTCTCTAAGTCTAGGTTCTACAAGAATTTATGGGATCAATTGTTGTGTGTAGATATTGTCTCATTTTTTAAAGTGGTTTCAACTATACAACCATTAGTGAGCTTTAAGAGCATCTTTATATCTCCCTTGTCAAAATAAAAATCTCACTATGCTTTTCCCAATGATGGTATTTTTAAATATTGAAGTTTATAATATTTAATTTCAAGTTAATGAAAATGCTTGTGGTTGTTTGCTATTTCCTATTGATGAAGTACAACAATATATTTTTCAAATATTTGACTAGATATCTAGTTTTATGTTCATTACTAGTTATTATTTTAGCATAGATCTAGGTTATAAAACCCTTTATGCATTATTTTAGAACATGTTGTTGAATAACTTGTCAGGGAACCCTAGGTTTATGGATTTGATAGGAAAGAGTTTTTTGAACATTTTGTTTTAGTGTATGTTCTAATCTTTCAGGGATCATTTGGTATTTCCCACTAGCTTGCATTTGAGTTTTTCTACATCTGTGTTAAGGAATGATGTCATAAATCTTGTAAGATACCATGTTGTTTGAAGGCCACCAGTATGACACATTCCTTATTTTATATTTATCCAACATGTCTTACCCTATCCTACCCTACAAATAATACACACTTTTCATACTATAAATGTTATTTGCCTTGCAAATGAATATGCTATTGCATACTTGAAATGTGTTTTCAATTTGTGGTTTAAATTCTAGAATTATAGTCTTTTAATTGACCCCTATTATTGAATATTCTATAGAATGAAGATTTCAGTCTTTTTCCCATTTATCTTCAGTAGCTTGTATATGACTTAGAACATTTGTGCATTTTGTTTGATAACCATTCATGGGTGAAGTGTGCAAATTTGGTTGTACCTTGGTCATATCTATGCATTCTTTGTGCTAAAAATACCCATGTAGGTTGAATTAAAAAAAATGTCCATGTGATCCTTATATCCCATAGGTCCTCTCACCTTGGTTGAGGTAGAGCTAGAAGTAGCAGGAAGCTAACCATACCCTTTTTAGGTGTCTCTCAGTCAATTTTTTTATAGTCAGTCTAATCTTGATGCCAAACCCTTCCCTAACTACAATGAGATACAATCAGGTTTTTCATCATTGTTTGACATTTTCATCATTATTTGACATTTTAGTTGAGTGTATGAGGTGTACAACTAGGAACCAACATGTAGTTAATTCAATCACATTTCTATCTTGCTAATAAAATTTTGTTTCCTAGTAGAATCATTTCATTAGGTCCTATTTCACTTCATCATTTGCTTTCCCCTTTTTATTCTTGTTCAATTTTTATTCTTATATTCATTATGATACTTCTACCATTTTTAGGAGAATTAAATATTTAACTTATTCATTTCATTTTTTTCATGGTGAATTTGATACTCAATAGGGTCTAGACATTTTTACCATTTATATATTGAATTTAGTGTTTTAGAAGACCATTTCGCTGATTTATTGGCCAATTTGTTGTTTCAATGGAAATTTTCGTCATTAAAATAAATCACTATTAAATGCATAATTTTAACCATTTATTCTACCATTTTTTAAAATACCCATCCATTTCACATTTTCTAAATCATTTTAACCATTTGGCAAAATTATTGGTATGTTTGTCATCTTCAACATTTTTGTGGCCAATTCACTGTTTTATAGACCAAATTCACCATTTCTAAAATTTCACTTTCTATTATTCATCATTTAGAAAGTTCAATAATTCTAAGTGTGAATTCATTATTTTCATAGTCAAAATTATTGTTTACATGGAAAATTCATTGTTTTCACGAATGAATTCACCATTGCATGTTCAAAATCACCATTTTAAAAATGACGAGTTCATAGTTTTTTCTATTTATAAGTGCAATAAATTAAATAAAAGTAGAAATTCAAAAATAAAAAATTGCACCTAATTATGGGCCTACTCCTTGTGCTCATCTGCACTCTCATTCATAGTCTAGAAGTACTCTCAGATGTGGTCTATGAGCCATTTTCTCTAGGTCACTTTCGTTTAAATTCTCAAAGGTAAATTTTGAAGAAATAGGGTAAAAATGAATCCATTTTAGCCCCTAGAGTGAATTTATATCCTTTTATTTAAAAAATTACCCCTCCCCCCTAAGTGACATTGTATCGTGTCATTTTTCTCTACAGCCTTATTTTTAGCACTAATATCTACTTTCATCTCATTTTCTTCTATCTCTTTTATTTTTCTCCTCTTTTGAATTTTATATGTTATCATTTCATCCTTTTTCATGTACACTCATCCAAAAAATTCTTAATTCTCCCATCGAGGGGGCATCCAATGTTTGCCAAGTGACACATTGGGTCATATTTGAACACATTTAATAAAATGTAAGATCTAACATCCATTAATTTTATTCTATGACCATTTTAAATATTTTTAGAAATATTTGAGAATGCGTTAATTCATCCACATATCACAATGCCTTCTAAAATAGGGGAAAAATTAAACACTCCATTTTTATCAATTACATGTTAAAAATACAAAATGGAACAACTTCCCATCATTGCATGCAAATTGATCCAAATTCATTTATTCATCTAATGTACGAGTTATAATTCACCTTAGGGAATCTCTAGGTGGGATAATTAACCATATTAAATATGTTTAATTATTATTTTGGTCATTTTTTCTAATCAATCCTTCTTCAGTGATTAATTTACTAATTTTCCTTCATTGATCACTTAATTCAAATATTTCCCCTTCTCTAAATCATTCTCTTAATCAAATTTTACACATTGTATTAACTAAATTAATATGTTATTAATTTAATTGATAATTCTTTTAATTATAATTCTATTCAAATGGAATTATATTTTCCTTTAAATTAATATTCTTTCATTTCCTTCTCCTTCTAAAGGGAATCTTCATTCAAGAAACAATCTTGAGATCCTATGAAATATGATTTTTTGAGTTCACTAATTACTAAATGAATTAATATCAAGGATTATTTTCCACCCTTAATTTTAGAGACAAGATGAAGGATTCATAATTAATCTTGTGAGATATTTTAAGGATCATTCTCAACCTTTCATCTTGGAAACAAGATAAAGGGTTCATATTGATGATCCGTATGGTTATCCATGTGCTCTCTTGGAATTGATTCTCCACCTTTAATCTTGGTTATAATATGAAGGGTCCATATTGACTCTTACAATGATATTTTGAAGATAATTCTTCACCTTCCATCTTGCATGCAAGATGGAGGGTTAATATTAATTTCATTTATATATTTTAAAGAGATATCCTCCACCCTTCATCTTAGATAAGAGGAAGGGCTCATGTTGTAAATCCATGTGTTTATCCATGTGACTTATTTAGGATGAATCTGTATCCATCCATCTTGGAATGAAGATGAAGGGTATTCATTGATTTGAAATTATTATAAATAAATCTCCTATCCTTTAAAACTAGTATAATCATGTTTGATAACAAGTTGTCATATTATTAAGTCCTCTTGTGAATCACATTCCACTCTTCATCAATTCAACTAACCCAAAGTTTTAAAGTATATGTTTCATCATGAAATGGAATTGACAAAGGCACATTTAGACTACATCTAAGTTGCATCTACTTACAACAAGGTGAACAATCTTGAATGGAATGTAATAATAGTTTATATCTTTCCTTGATTATGGTTTAGTTTAGCTTTATTTTATTCTCATTAAGGTCCTAAGTTCAAATACATATTTCATTTACCTTATTTGATTGAATTATCTAACATTGTTAAAATAACACTTATGAACAATCCTATGGATACATAATGTTTACCTTATCTTCTTTTATGTTATCTTTTTTAGGCATAGGGTTTAATTATTTGCTTAAATTCCTTTTCCTATCCAATTATTTTTAGGCTCTCTTAAATAATCTATCCCATTTATCATGTTGTTTATTTTTCTCCGTTTATTTCCTTTGTTGTATCTTCTCCTTCTCCTCTTTTTTATTTTTTATTTTTTATTTTTTATTTTTTATTTTTATTTTGATTTGAATATTATATTTTTCCCTTCATTCCCTTTGAGCCTACTTAAGTTTTTCCTCTCATCATATTTTTATTTATTCATTGTCTTAAATTATTCTGTCTTCTTGTGGGAATCATATCATATAAACATTCTCCTATAGTTATATGATGTTAATATTTGATATTTTATGCTCATCCTATGTGAATTGTTTCTTCAACCCTTTCCATAATAAATTTAAGAAATGTTAATATTTTACTTTTTGTTTAATTTAATTATGATTTTATATAATCAATATTTTTAATACATTTTATACTACCTCATTTTCATCTAAATCAACCATTGCATCACATATTCCCCATTATCTGCATACTACATAGTAATGAACTAACTACCATGGGATAGAAGGACTCAGTGATGGTATTGAAATTGACACATATAATTTGACTAATTCACATTTAATGCCAATATTTTTTTTCCATCATTAAACCATTATCATGTTCTTACATGGGTAGGCAAACCTAAACCATCTTATTTGAAACTAAATATTACATCTATTTCATTCAATGCATTTTAAGCTATTAATATTTGTTGACTATGAGTATCATGAATTTCATGGATAATAACATTTTTTGAACTTGTTTTATGTTTACCTTAAAAAATAATTATTTTTTACATTTGATCCATCTGATGCATCCTAGCTTGAATATCTCCCTTATCTAGCTCCTCCAACCACAATGTATTTTCAACTACACTAATTTCATCCTCTTCAACATGGAATGATAAACTTGGATTCATGTCATTCTCTACTACTTTAAGGTTTAGGTGCCAAATATTTGTCTTTATAAATCCATATTTTATATTTTTATGTGTTTCTTCCATATTCAATGTTATGCTACCCAACATGGAAAATTTTCATATCTTTACCTCAAAAAATGATGTATATCCATACATGACATCATCTCATTATTGATTAGGATTTAAATGGATGAAACACAATTATATCCAACTGATTCAATCTATGGCTAGTATGTGTGGGAAATAGAATAGGATCAGTCTCCAAAGCTTTAACCTCTTATATTGTTGACAGTGCAAATTGCTAATGTGACCAAATATGAGAACGTGTTATTTTAAATAGATAATCCTCCAATTATATATATATATATATATATATATATATATATATATATATATATATATATATATATATATATATATATATATATAGTCCTTAAATAATTTTTTCATCACCCATGTATGGTATTCAGAATGATAAACCCTTAACCTATAATGTGTCTAGGGATATATGTCCCTGACTTGTGGCTTACATACCTTTTATATATATATATAGACACACACACACACACACACACACACACACACACACACACACACACACACACACACACACACACACACACAGTTCATAAATAAATTTTTCATCACCCATGTATGGTATTGGGAATGATAAACCCTTAACGTATAATGTGTCTAGGGATATATGTCCCTAACTTGTGGCCTACATACCTTTTATATTATATTAATAAATTTATCTATGTTCTTAGTATGGTTGGCCTATGAAATAACCATTATTAAGTAGAGTATATATAGGAGATAGTGGTTAGTTATTTAGGATCATATTATGTGTTCTACTCTTATTACATTGTTCTAGAGGTTTCCCCCTTGAACCAACTTATTAATTTTTATCAAATACTCTACTATTTTGTTATTTATTATTTTGTATATGATTATTTTTATCTAATTATTTGATATATTACTCCATTATTATGAGTGTCTGAGTAATTTCATTATAAGTGGTATTAGATCATCGATTTGGGTTTATTTTTAGAGAGCTTATTTTTATAATTAGTGATGTGACCATCATAAGAGGTGAAGGATCAAAATAACATAGCTTTCAATCCAAGAATAATTTAATTTTTTTGAGACTAAAATATTGTTTTATGTCTTTTGAAAAAAATAGGAATTTTTTTTCATACCCTTGTGCAAATTATTAGTCATTGGATTAGTCTAGACGAGATGATCACAATGGTTTAATATAATAGTATATAGTTTAATGGCCCAAATCCCTTGAAGCCACCCAAAAAATCCCTCATAAAGATGACATGGTGTTTGTAACTTCATATCCAGTAATTTTTTTTGGTAGTTTGACAAATTTAGTCAAATATATAAAGCATGTTGATGAAGGATGATCTTGATGAAGTAAAAATGGAGATGGATTCTATGAAGGGTCAATTATCACTAGTGAGTTATAAATTTAACTCATTTATGGATCTACTTCTCAAAAATAATCCTCCACCTTTCCAATCAAGTTCACTTTGTTATAAAAATCAAAACTCCAATACTTATTCAAAGCACACGCTACAAAAATTTGAGGTACACAATTTTTATGTTAAGGATCCTATTAGGACTTGTTCCAAAGTCTTAACATTAGGTTAGATTTTTGGTAGGTAATAAATAATTTTTGTAAATGTGGCATGCATATTTTAATAAAGACACCCCGATAAAATAAAGTTAGTTTTAGTTTAGGTAGTTTTATATTTTTGAGTTTAATTAATTAGAACTACCTTACGGGTTGTTTTCTCATAAATTGTTGGTTATAGGTTAGTTGTTTTTACCGGTCATTGTTAAAAACTATATAAATCAATGTTTGCATTGTAAAAGGGTTAACAGAGTAAAGGCACCATTATTTAATTGATTTTTGAATATTAATAAAATACTTGTGCACTTTCACTAAGCGGCGACAAGGTTCAAACTATTTTATTCAAGGAGTTATCAGTGGTATCAAAACATGGTAATTTTGGGAGCTTGGTGATTTTAAAAGGAAGGCTCGCTGAAAAGTCAAATTCATGTGAAATCATTGGCATGAAATAAGGTATGCCATATAAAGTAAAAATTTTATTGGTTTAAATGTTTGAAAAATTATTAAATTATTTTAATTTTTCAAATATTTTTTACATTTAAACCTGTAATTTTCATATACCACCATCTGGTCATTTTGATCATTCATACTCCATTACAATTGTATTTAAACTCCTCTGTCATTAAAAATGAATTTTTTAGCATTTAAATGTTATTAAAATTCATTTTTTTTTCACAAATGGACTTGTACGACTTGTTTACTCGTGAAAAACCTCTAAAATTTCCACTCATGGCTGCCATTGTTAATTCATTTCATTCTCAGGCCTCTTAAAATCTAAAACACCTACAAATATTGTTAAAACCCCTAATTTTTTATCCTCAAGGAAAATCTAGAATTTTTGCTGAGTTGTATAGCCTATGGTACAACCTTCCAACACCTTGGCTGAGATTTGAAGCTATTCTCTACAAAAAATACCTTAAAAATTTGCTAAAACTTAGCCAAAATCCATTTTATCATGCTTGTATGGATCTATACAGCTTGTAGGAGAGAGAACAAGTGAAGAGAAACTTCCAGGAGCAATCATGTCATCCCAGGCAAGCATGGCATAGGTATAAAACTAGAAATATTATTTTTTCATATTTCTAAAGTTTGGTTATCACAAAATTTGCTGTGAATGGGTCCCATCAGAAGGAAGCCTAAGTGAGAAGACTGAAAAGCTAAAATTTTTGGATTTATTTACATATATGTAAATTTTTTTAAAAATTTTCCCTCATCCACAAAATCCAGAATAAGTAGAAATTTTTGAGTATCATATCTTGAAAGTGCTCTTAGAGAAATTGGTTAAAGTCATTTTGTAAGAAGTTTGCAAAGGAGGAGATCAAGGGTTCAAATCCCTTCCTTTTGGAAAAAGTTCTTTTTCTTTAGAATATACTTTTTGTAAAAGGAATATTCCCTTTTAAATCTACTTTTTGTATGCCTTGAAAGCTATGAAATGCATACTTATTGTTAAAACTTTATTTCTTTTTACATTGTTATGGTGATATAAGGGTGTAATTGGTGGAATAAGGTTGTAATTTGGTGAAATAAGGGTGTAATCATTGATTTTTGATTAGGTTAAGTGCAAAACTCATCAAAAATTCTTTTTTTTCTTTTGTGCTCTATGCAGAGGTTAAGTGAAAAACCCCGTAGAGTAGTGTCTTGTGCAATGAGTGTGATATTTGTTTCATCTCTTTTGCATTTTGTTGCACTTTTCTCTTTTGGACTTGGTTTCATTTCAAGATGCCAAAAATTCAAAATTTGCTTTCAGATGGTGATAGATTAATGATTTCCAATTATTCTGATTGGAAACCATTGATGGAGGCTTCACTAGTTTTTAATGAGTTATGGGATATTGTTAAGAATGAAAATCCCACATTGCCAATAGAGAAAGTTAAATTAGATGTATTTAATTGGCATGATTCTAAGGTCTTATCTCTCATTAAATGCTATTGTACTTGTGATACTTATGTTCATATTGAAAATTCACCTCATAGTTACACTACATGGAAAACATTATCTGATTTGTATGATAAGAAACCTAAGCATAAGAAGATAGATATTCATATGTAGTTATTTACTTTGTCATTAGATGAAGATGGGGATATGGGAGAATATATGTCTAAGTTGAAAAATATCACTACTGAGTACACTATGACTGATTTTGGAAAACTAGATGATGACCTCTTAGTCACTCCTACTTTGAAAGGACTACCAGGGTCCTATAGGAATTTTGTTGAAATGTTGCATGCCTCTCACAAGAACACAAGCATCACCTTTGATAAGTTGGCTAAGTTTCTCATCCAACATGACCTCTCTCTACCCAAGAAATCAAAGCAAACTGAGGAAGCCCATGTTTTAGAGTCAAAGCCTAGTTCATCTTCATTTAGGCATCAAAACAATAAATGAAACAGTTATAGAGGGGGTCAAGGTTATAGAGGAGGCAGATATCAAAATAGGGGTAGAGGTCATTCAAATAATCAACAATCTAACCAATCACATTCATATGAAACAAGTGATCAAGGACATGGCCACAACTCATATAGGGGCAGAGGTCGAGGTAGATTAGACATTCAGTGTCATAGATGTGGAAAATGTGGTCACATTGCCTCACAATGTAGGATTCCTTTTGATAAAATTTAGAGGCCACAAAAAGTGACTAAGACTAATTCTACTCAGTATGCCGATCATGACTATGATGAGTCCAGTAATGTTGCCCATGAATCTGCATTCACTACTTTAGGGAACATTGATTATATTGAATATGAGGCTAGAGATGAGCTCATAAATGTATGGGTTTTAGACACAGGAGCAACAAAACACATGACATTTAGGAGAGATTTCTTTTGGTCTTTTATGGAAGCTTCTCTCTCTCCAGTTGCCTTAGTAGATAAGTCTATGCATACACCACCAGGACTTGGATCTATTCAGAATCTTCTTCCTAATGGGTCAATAAAATACTTGGAGGATGTTTGGTATGTTCCCACATTGAAAAAACACTTACTTTCTTTGGTAACTATTTGAAAGAAAGGTTGTCAAATTGTGCTTGAAAATGGGCTCATTTACATCAATTCAGTGAAGGATGATTATAAAACAATGTATACAGGATATGAAGATGGAAACTTGGTTAGATTTCATTGTAAAGTGCTTCCTCCCACTATAGAACTTGTAGCATTTATTGACACAGGTTCAGGTACTATGTCTACACAATGGTTATGGCATCTCCACTATAGACATTTGAATATCCACTCTTTAGTGGATTTGTAGAGATATGGTATGGTGAATGGGTTGCCCACTTTTCAAAAAGATAGTATTCTTTATGAGTCATGTGTTTTGGGCAAACAAAATCGGGAAAATTTTCCTAAATAGTCATCTTGGAGAGCTAACAAATGTTTATAGTTAGTTCATAGTGATGTATGTGACATGAAAAAGTCATCCATTGGTGGGTGTAGATAATTGGTCTTGTTTATTGATGACTTTTCTCAGATGACTTGGGTATTTTTAATTAAAAACAAATCTAAAGTTTTCAATAAGTTTTTTGATTGGTTACACTTAGTTGAAAAATAAATAGGTTCACATTTGACCACTCTTCACTTAGATAATGGAGGTGAGTATACCTCAAATGAATTTTTAGATTATTGTCTAGTATATGACATTCATCAAAAATATAGTAATGCTTATACTCCATAGAAAAATGGAGTATCTGAATGAATGAATAGAACTTTAGAGGGCACAACAAGTGCCATGTTGCACTATGAACAAATTGATGATAAGTTTTGGGTAGAAGCTATTGGTACTATAGTGTATTTGAGAAACATGTCCCCCACAGTTGCACTTTTGGGAAAAACTCCATATGAGGCATGGTATGGGTTTAAACCCAAAGTTAAATACTTGAAAGTGTTTGGATGTCTTTGTTCTACTTTGGTTCCTATTAAACACAAAACTAAGTTGGAACCATGAAGTTGAAAATGCATCTTTCTTGGTTATTCTGAAAATAAAAAAGGGGTTTCATTTGCTTACATAGGATACAAGCAAATTCATAGTGAGTTAAGATGTAATATCTGATGAGTTTGGGACTATGAACACTATAGAGATTGATTCTCAACTTGATAGATTAGAGAGGAAAAATATAAAAAGAGATAAGGGTTTGAATAATGGGGATAACTCTTCAAAATTATGGTATGAAACTCAAATTCATTCACTTTCCTCTCCTTCATCTACAAGTTCACAGGTTGATGACTTAGAAATTGTTGAAAATTCTCTAATTCCCACTTCGAATGATGCACATGGTGAGAATTCTAGAGTCCCTGATTTGAATAATTTGACTAAGTATCCAAAATGGGCTCAAAGTACTTTTTCTAACATGAAAGCAAATGAAGTTGATTTAACAGGGCCCAATAATTCTTTAAAATTGGTAAACTATGCTATGGTTGTTACTACTTATTCCTCTAAGCCATCCACTTATGAGGAGTCATCTACTGAACATGTTTGGAAACATGTAATGAAAAATGAGTATGATGCCATACTTGGCAATAATACATGGGTTTTAGTTGATCCTATTCCACATGTTAAACCCATCAGATGGCTCCATTGATAAACATAAGGCATGACTTGTTACAAAAGGATATGCGCAACAAAAAGGTATTGACTATGAGGAAACATTTGCACCAACTGCCAAATGGCACACTATTTGTATGGTACTTGCCTTAGAAGCACAAAATGGTTGGAAAGTAAATCAATTGGATATTAAAAGTTCTTTTTTAAATGGTGATTTATATGAAGAAGTATATATGAAACAACCTCAAGGTTTTGAACAGGTGGGTGCTAAACATAGTGTGTAAATTGATAAAAGCTTTGTATGGGCTCAAATAAGCACCCAGGGCTTGGTATGAGAAAATGGATTCATACTTGAAATCCATTGGTTTTCATCACAGTGAATCTAATGATACTCTCTATTTTTGAGTGCAGGGTAAGAAAATGGTGATACTTGTTCTCTATGTCGATGACTTGTTTATCACAAGTAATGATGAAAACCATAACAAGTCTATGAAGAAGGAATTAAAAGATGGGTTTGAGATGACATATTTTGGACTTCTTCACTACTATCTAGGCATAGAGGTAATGCAGAAATAACATAGTATTTTCATTTCACAAACTAAGTTTACTTCTAAGTTATTAGAGAGGTTTGGCATGAGTGATTACAAACCTACCCTCACTCCCATGAAAAGTAATTTGAAATTGTCTAATGATGATATTAGTGCCTTTTTTTATGGCACCACATACAAACAATTGGTGGGAGATTTGATATACTTGATGACTACTAGGCCTGATATTTCATTTTCAGTTGGAATTTTATCTAGGTTTATGCATGAGCCTAGAGAAATTCATTGGCATGCAACAAAACGAGTAATTTTTTACCTTCAGGGAATGAAAACATATGGCCTTGAATACCGCCATAACAAGAACTTCAAACTTGTTGGATATTGTGATGCAAATTTTGGTAGATGTGTGGATGACAGAGTGTCAACCACAGGTTATACTATGCATATGGGTTCAACTGCCATTGCTTAGTATTGTAAGAAGCAGGATACAGTAGCAAATTCATCAACAGAATTAGAGTATATTGCAACATGGGATGTTTTCGGATAAATTGTTTACCTTCATCATATTCTTGAAGATCTTCATGTTTCTGAATTTGTTCCTATATAGTTATACATTGATAATCAAAGTGCAATCAAGATATCCAAGAATCTAGTGTTTCATGCAAAAACAAAACATATGGATATCAAATACCATTATCTATGAATACTGGTGGCAAAGAAAGCTCTTGATCCAATATATTTCCCAATTGCCGATCAGACAGCTGATATCTTCACAAAACCCCTTGACAGAATCAAATTTGAAAAATTTAGAAAAATGCTTGGTATATGTCCAAAGACCTGACTTTGGATCATAGGGGGGTTTGTTAGGACTTGTTCGAAAGTCTTAAAATTAGGTTAGATTTTTGGTAGGTAATAAATAATTATTGTAAATGGGGCATGCATCTTTTAGTAAAGACACCCCATAAAATAAAGTTAGTTTTAGTTCTAGGTAGTTTTATATTTTTTACTTTAAATTAATTAGAACTACCTTATGGGTTGTTTTCCCATAAATTATTGGTTATAGGTTAGTTGTTTTTACTGGTCATTGGTAAAAACTATATAAATCAATGTTTGCATTGTAAAAGGGTTAACAGACTAAAGGCACCCTTATGTACTTGATTTTTAAATATTAATAAAATACTTGTGCACTCACACTAAGCGGGGACAAGGTTCAAACTATTTTGTTCAAGGAGTTATCAGATTCACTCACTTGGATCAATAACAAAGAAATTTTATTTAATCTACATCATATCCCATGTGCACAAAAGGTGATCATGCCATCTCTCTATCTATAACCTAATCTATTAATTTGGTATAGGTGGTTGTGTACTCAAAATAAAAATAAGGGAACTCTTATTACCTGGTTGGTGTTTATTAAGGAGATATAGATGCACTATCTGAATAACATCTCTAGAAACTAATTTAGTTAATTATCAAAGTTATGATTGATAAGAAACGTTTAAGATTCCATTTATCAATTATATAATCTACCCTCATGTGTGAATTCCATCATTAGAACAACTTGACTAACTTGTTCTTTGGGGGCTTAAGGATAACATCAAAATTTAAGTTTTTTAAATTAATTAATTAATTATTTTTGAAGTCATACCATTCATTTTATAGTCCAAGGAAACATAGATAGTCAAAATAAGGGATTTCACTCACGGCCTCAAATGAAATCTCACCATGCCATCATTTAGGCAACCTACAAGATTGACCCCTTAAAAAGTGAAGAGAAACAATCCAAAGGATTATGTTTTAGTTGTGACATTAAATGGAGCAAAAGACATAAATGTGCTAAAAACAAGTTTTTCTACATTGAGGATACCAATGAAGATGAAGATTATGATAAGGCCACATGTTATAGTATGGAGTAACTAGATGAGAAATCTAAATGTTCTCACTCTACTATCTCTTGTCATGCCCTTTCAAGTATAAGTGCTTCAAATATTAAGGTGGTGGGACTCCTCAAGAAATATATGGTGAAAGTGTTGATTGACTTAGGAATTACACATAACATCATCGATAGTAATATGGTTACTCATTTGAACTATTTTATTTAACCTACCCCATAATTTCAAGTCATGATTGTAGATGGTGGCACAATTAACTATTTTGGATAATTCCATAGTATTAATATTACCATGGGGGACTACATGTTTTATTATTATATGTTTTTTATTCCCATTGGAGGAGCGAACATTTTTTGGAAGTATAATGGATCCTAAATTTGGGTACATTAGAGATAAAATTCTAATAAATGTTCAAGATATTTCATTCTAAATGTAGGGAGTTTGAACTATGAGGATTATGGAAAAAGTCTCCCTAAATTTTTAGTTCACATCAAATGACAAAGATTCTTACAAAAATGAAACAAGGATTTGTAGCACAACTATTTTCCTTAGAAGTTTATCCAACACATATATCTCCACATCTTGATTTATGAATGATTCTTGATGACCATTTATTAACTTTTGGCACAATTATAAAAGGTGTACCACCTAGTACAAAATGTGATCATGCCATAAGATTGATTCTATGTGGTAGACTACTAAAAATCAGATCATATAGGTATCCATATGTTTAGAAAAGTGATATTAAAAACATCGTACATGAGATTATGGAGACATGTATTACATGATACAACAAAACTAAATATTCTTCCCCAGTGGTCATGGTGTATAAGAAGGGTGACACTTAGATGATGTGACTTACCTACCAAGACCTAAATAAATACACCATCAAAGATAAGTTTCATTTTCAATACATTAATGATTTGTTAGATGAATTACATGGTGTTGTTTATTTTACCAAACTATATATTCATTATAGGGATCATAAAATTCAAATAAAAGATGAGGATATTCATAAAATAACATTTAAAACTTGTGAAGAACATTATGAGTTTATGGTCATGCCTTTACGTCTCACAAATGCATCATGTGCATTTAATAGTTTGTTGACTATTATTTTTATGCCTTTTTTAAAAAAAATTTATTGGTGTGTTTTTATGACATCTTAATATACAACAAAACATTGGAAACACATTTGAATAATGTGAAATAGGTATTGCTAGTTCTAGAACAAAATCAACTTTATGCAAAAGTTTCTAAATTTGTTTTTAGCATCCATGAGGTGGAGTACTCAATTCATATTATTTCACATGAAGAAGTCAAATTGAACCTAATAATATCAAAGCTATGATGAGTGTAAGGTTATAAAAACCCTCAAGAAACTTTGTGGTTTTCTAGGGCTAATAGGATGCTATCACATATTTTTAATAAACTTATGCTAGAATAGTAGCTCCACTCACAACCCTGTTTAATAAATATTCCTTCCATTCAACTTAACTATCTACAAAATAGTTTTAGTAGCTAAAAGGGGCTATGTGCACCATTCCAATTTTTTTGACCTACAAGTTTCAAAAATGTTTGTTGTTGAATGTAATGCATTAGGATATGGCATGGGAGAAATACTTATGTAAGAATGAATACCCATTTATTTCAAGATTTGATAACTTAAAGGGAGAAAAAAACACATGATAATCTATAATAAAGAGATGATTGCTATTCTTCACATTCTCCAACAATGGAGATGATATTTAATGGGTAGACACTTTCAGGCAAATATTGATGATGGTAGTCTATAATACTCTTTAGAACAATTTTTATCATTAGAAGAGTAAAAATATTTTGTGACTAAAATGTTGGGTTATGATAATCAAATAGTCTATAATAAATGCAAAGACAATGTGGAAGTATATCTACTTTATAGGAGGGTTAAATTAATTGAGGCACTATTATACACAATGACCATGTGGCAAATAAATTGGTTAGAAGAAATAACATCAAAAATGGGTGAATGATAGGGATACATGGATCCTGATTTAGAATATTCATCATCATTTGTGTTTTTATAAAATAATTGAGTGGATAGGCTATGTATTACGGTATAAATATATGTTTCACCTATGTAATGAGTTTTTTTTATTAAACTCAAGATCCTTTAGAAGATTCATGCATCTCCAATAAGGGGCATTTAGGATTTCTAAAGATGTATTATCGCATAAAGAAAGATTTAATCTAGGACATAATTAAGTGGAATATAAAACAAAATGTGGTAAAATGCAATGTTTGTCAACATAAAAAAGGGGAAACAATTAAGACATCATGTATTTTTCAGCCATTATCGACCCCCAGCAAATGGTGGGGTAAAATTTCATTAGATTTCATTAAAGGTTTGACCAGATCTAAAAGTAAAAATTTCATCATGGTAGTTATGGATAGGCTCATGGAATATGTGGATTTTATTCCTTACACAACCATTTTTAGCTAGTATAGTAGCTATTAATTTTCTTAATATAATTCAAAAGTTATATGGTACCTAAAAAATCATTGTAAATGACCATGATCCTATCTTCACCAAAAAAATTTGTACTGAGACTATTTAAAATTTGGGTACCTAACTGACTCATAGCTTATATTATCATCACCAATTTGATTATCAAATATAGGTTGTCATAAAAATTCTAGAAGGATATCTATTTTGTTTTTCATAAGATAAATAGGAACATTGTGTTCATTGGCTTCCACTATAAGAATGTTGGTATAAATTTACTTTCATACCTATTCTAAAATACCTCCCTTTGCTTAACTTTATGGATATCACCCCACCATCTATGACTTCATATTTCAAGGTGAAACCCAAGGTTCAAGGTGTTGAAGACCACATTCAAAATCAATAAGAGGTAGTAGTTGTTTTAATGGAGGATTTAGTAATAACATAAAATAAAATTAAGTATGAAGTTAATCAACACCATAGTGAGAGGCATGTTTCTATTAGTGATTGGGTATTTGTGCACTTGCAACCATATAAATAAATGTATTTTAGGTAACATAAAAAAGATAATAAACTTTCTCCTAAGTATTATGTCCTTTATTAGATCTTGAATAAAATTGGAAATGTGACATATAAGCTTGAGCTTACCCAATCCACTTGCATACATATTATATTTCATGTATCTTGTCTAGATAAGGTCATTGGATAGAGAGTTCATACCCATAATTAATTACTTAATTTGCACTAAGAACTTAGATTCATTATGTAAAATGAGGAGATCCTTCAAACACACATAAAATATAAGAACAAAAGAGATTAAGGAGTATTCTATCAAGTAGAATAGTTTGAATCATGAGGATGCAACATGGGAGGATGAATCTTTCTTGTAGAAACATACATAGTTTAATTAATGTTGATGGGAATGTTGTTTTAAAAGAGAGGGTCATGCTACACCATTAACCTATAGTGTGTCTAGGGATATATATTACCACCTTGTGGCTTACATACATTTCATATCATCTTATTACATTTTTATATGTTCTTAGTGTGATCAGCGTATGGAATAACCACGGCTAAGTAGAGTATATATAATAGGTAGTTCTTAAGACTTTAGGTTTATATTATTTGATTATTTTTGATGGTCCCCCTTGAATTGGATCAATCCTTATTCTCAAGTACTCTTCTCTTTTGTCAATTATTATTGTCGATCCAATTATATTACTCTTAATTATTAGATATATTATTCTATTATTTTTAACATCTAAAAACATCATTATAGGGATGCCATACATGTACCTAGTTGAAATACTAAACTGAAATTATACAAAAACATTTTATATTTTAAGAGGTAGAATTGTGAGATGCTCTGCCCAACTATATTAACACATTATAAAATTTTGATCCATTCTCTACTCTTCAACATTATTTGTGGCATAATCTTTGACCATTTTTTAGTGATGAATCAAATGTCATAATTCCTTCTATCTTGCACCCCTCTCACATCATAATTTTATATCTTGTGTGGCCCATATTAGTTTTTGGAATACATATTTCTCAGGTTATCATACAAAACCTATCCCTATGTGAACCCTTAGCATCACATCCATATCTATATCCAATCTTGCTCTAATTGTCAAATATAAATTAAGATGCCTCTTTTTGAATCTTAACCTCCATGACTTAATAAGGACCCCATTATTGAAAGGGTTGGACCTATTTTAACATATGTGGGCAATGTGTGACTTCAAATTAAAATGTCCAACCCATGGCTCATCTTTACCAAGTACTTACAGTACTCAATGATCCCAAATTCTTTTGCATCTTATAAAATACTGGGCGGTCCACTCTTATTAGTTGTTTTTAATCCTCTTAGCCAATTGGACAAAGTGTTTCATTTCAAGCCACTATTTACTACTCAAGCATTTTTTTAGTAACACATTTCACTTTACATGTCATCATTTTTCCACTCTTTATGATGGTTGTTAAGGGGTTGGTATTGAAAAAATTATTTATTTGCCTCTTGGAAGTGGGTTTTTCTTTAGTCAGTTATAGATTTTGATGGTTGGTATTGGGTTACCTTTCATGTATCATTTCATCAAAATCAACATTAACTAGAAAATTTAGTTCTCTATTATGTACTATTAAATGTCATATTCATCTAACAAAATGCATCTTCTTCCTATTTTTTCGCATGCTTAACTAAAAAATTCAATATATATATATATATATATATATATATATATATATATATATATATATATATATATATATATATATATATATATATATGTAACCTTTAATATAATTGAAAAGATATTAAAAAAATTGATCATAAATATTATTTTTAATGTTTAAGATGTGAATGAATAACACAATAACATCATTTATATAAACATATTGATAACACAAAAAAATGAATTCAAATAAAGATTTGGATTAATACATCCCAGTCAACATTTACTGGTATGTGAATTAAAATTATTAATTTTGATATATATCCAATAACACCTACTAATATATGAATGAAAGCCTTTAAGGATTCTATACATGTAATACTGAATGCTTAATCATACAAACACATGTTTCTTCCAACATGGCTCTTCATTTTTTATAATTGACCCATGTTGACTTGATGAGGTGCCTAAGTGTATAAAATTTTAATCCAATGCTAATTATATGATATGGGGGAGAGGGATCTATATTTCTATTTGGGATGACAATTTATATATGGCATTTGGTAAAATGCTTTGGCTAGAGCCAACAATTATCATAATCAAAATGTGAAACAAGAGGTAAGAATCATTAATGTTTGTTAGAAGGACATTGATTCCAATGGAAATTATAATATAGGGTCTCCCTATTTTGAGACATTTACACCCATTGGCAACCAACTCTAGTTAAAGCACATGACTCTATAGGGTGAAAACACAAGGGTCTTCATTCTGGTACAAATTATGGTAAAAAAATAGTTGTTAATTTTTATATTTTAATTGGTTAAATTTATAAATAGAATTAGAAATTTGGAAACCAATAATTTTTCATACCTATAAAATGACTAAAAATGATAAACCATGTGGTTTAGGTCTATGTTTTTAGGTAATCCCACCAGATGAATGAGGGAACATCAAACCTTGGACTTATTATGAAATTATTACATTGTCTAAATTTTGAAGGTAAGGAAATAAAAATGGGTTGCATAAATAAATGACACAACAACATGAATTTAGTAACATATGTTCATTTTTAAATTTGTTCAAGGTATGTTACATCTCATCCCTCTACTATGTTTAATCTATAATCTATGTTAAAAAAATGTAATTTGCATAAAAGATAGTTGGTTCTATCATTATCTTTGTCAAACTTACCATGAGTGAGTGACAGTTTAACATGGTACACTGAACAAGGATAACATAAATCTTTAATACAAGTAAATAAAAATGAAATAAAGATATAATTAAGATATCAAAATTAATTTAAAAAATAATTTAGTTTAATAAAAATAATAACATTTGTTGATACATGAATGAAAACCTAAGATTTGGTGCAAAAAAATAACATTCAGTGGTATGTTAATGAAACCCATAATTTTTATAAAAATACAATAAAATTTACTTATATGTGAACAAAAAACTTCATTTTGATACAAAGGCAATAACATTTACTTTTATGTTAATGAACCCATTCATATCTTCCATCGACATGCCAATAAATGTTAAGCCTTTAATCCAAAGTTATTAGTATGCGAATGAAAACATCAAGGGCATCAATCCAAATAACACAAAATGTCGAGTCCCATATGAATGGAAAAATTCCAACATTGTGGGTTTAACTATAGTTAATGTTTCATCCCTTCAACATGGTGATGCTACAATCTCTGTGAAACACTGTATTATGCAAAAGAGGCGCTTGGGTTTCATGACTATGAGGGGAGAGTTACTTGAACAGGGTGCAATGAACAAGTTGTAGAGTTTATGTTTGGTAGTATTAACCTACCACATTAATGGAAACAAATCCATCCAAGCATATTTGAAGATGTCCCATTGATTCATGTTAATGACACCATCTTCTTACAACATGGTTATTGGATTTAAAAAACCATGTGGTTTGATAGAAAAATAATTAAATTTATTGGTATGTGAATGAAAACCTTGAAGGCTGCCATGAAATTACTAGTAAAAGTGACCCATATGTAAAGGGACACAAAAACAAATAGATATTACAATCATTTGAGTTCCATGAAATTTTAAGGGAGATTGAATTGAACAAGACACAAGGAACATGTTGTAGATGACATAAATGTGGCTTTAACTATGAAATTAATGGAAATAAATCCTATCAATGTCTTAAAAGAAGGCTTTTACATATTAATGACACAAGTGTTTTCCAACCTGCCTCTTAAATTCAAAAATGTGTTAGAATGTGTATGAATTAATCATATGCATAATTAATGAAGCATGATAGTCATTAAAAATGTATTTATATGTATACCAAAAATTTCATGCCCATTGAATTATGAAATGTGTTAGAATATGTATGAATGAATAAAATTCATAATAAAATAAGTATTACAGCCATTACAAAAATGTTTTTGTATACCAATGTTATCATATGTATTCTATTCCATTTTCAAATACCTTTCCATTCAAACAAGAAATTGTGTGTATACAAGTAAACATTCAGTCTCCCATCTCATGTTCAAATTCCTTTCCATCCAAACAAGCGTTTATGTGTAGGAACATTTAGTGGGTGGTTACAGAAGAAATATAAAGTTAGAGGCATGAAAATATAAATGTATTGCAAAATTAAAAAAAAAAATACAACTTGAATGGAAAACATATGGAACCCAACAATTTTTTTTGTAGAATGCGTTGTTTAACAAATATTGTAGCTTCAACATATTATATGGATATAATGTTTCCTACCTTATCAGCTATAGAAAATAATATTTGTAATATTGAAAAAGTGAATGAATAACACAAAAACATTAATTTACAACAACATATAAATTTAAAAACAATGCTAATTCACAAAATGATTTTGTTTGATAGTAAAACAAAAACAATTATTACTATGTCAATGAATAAATTCAGTTTGGTTATCTAGAACATGGGAAATGAATAACTGATGTCTACTTCAATGAATGTGAATTTGATAATCTGCACTTCCAATTAAGAAAATTCTAATAATAAATCTAAAAATCAAACATTAGTTAGTCTAGAATATCTTATTTTTATAAAATTGTATCTAATTAACCAAATTTATATATTTTTATCTTGAATGTTGAATGTTGTGGGAATGGATAGGCTTACACAATAATTGAACCATCAAATTTGCAAGTGGATGTAATAAAATAAAGAGATTGCTTTTAATTTTCATATTGTAGAGCTAATTATTTTAAATTGGAATATGATAGGATGTAATAAAAGTGTAAGTGCACTAGTGATTGTGGAATCATATATATAAATTTGGCTTTTTTCATTCATATAATTAATAAATTTAGTGCTTTTGAATTATTATCTCCTAAAAATATATGAAAAGGATAAAATGTTTTCAAAAGTTTCTTTAATTTGGAATATGACATATATTAGTTTCAATGTTATCTATTTTTTTATTTAATTATAATGTTTATTTATTTAAAATATGTATGTAGTATTTTAGATATAAATCCTAATTTTTTAATCAAAAAAAAAAGATCCTTAATATAATGTATAAGTTACTTTGACCTAAATCAAAAAAATACATATAAATAATTTAATAAGAATCAATTAATTATAATTAGAAAATCACTTCAGCATGGGGTCATAATTAGTCGACCCTATCCAATAATTGAACCCCTTTTGATTAGTCAACACATACCAACAGATGACATCTTTAATGTTTGTTTAATAATTTCTGAAAAAATAACGAGTAATTTTATTTCTAGAAAAGCTTATACCTGGTTTTGCTTAATGAAATAGTGCGACTCTATAGGAATTCACAAAATCAGAGTGACTATCAGACTTGATATATAAGGGGAGTGAGGATGAAATCCCTCATCATTTTCAAAATTTCTTTTCCATTTCTAAAAACCTTTTCCAGTATCAAGTCTTCGAATATATCTTGTTCTTGACTAGCACAATCCAAACTGTCTGAGATTGAATATTCTTCTTCATCCAAGAATAGATTCCCTTGTTCTTATTGGTTGAGATGGATTTAAATATTTAGGTCCATGTTTTGTAGGTTGGGGGACTCCAGCTAGTGTATTGCAAAAATTCATGCAAACAAATCCCTTTAAGATTTAGATTATCCACTACATAAGATAGCAAAGTTAGAATAGTGGGATAAAATCTTAGGAGGTGGTTGGATTAAAGAGAGCAAAAGGCATAAGAAGATCCAATGGTTCCAGTGGAGTATGATCCTGGGTAAGATTTGCAGAGTCTTCATATTTTTTGGTTTCCCAAATTTGCTTCAATATCTTAGTTTAAGATTTTCATTACTTAAAAGAGGCACCTTTAGAGGAGGATTGTTGTAAGTTGGTGTAACCCTCACCTTGTTTACACCTTAGGTTACCTTGTTCATTATTATGGTCTCTTTTTTAGGGAATGTTTCTCTTTAGATCATGACCAAGATACTGGTTGGGTCACCAATGCTCTGATTGGTGACTATTTTCTATATAGGAATCTTTCTATAGACTACAAAACCCACATTTAATCAAATATTCCTCTTCTCATGAACTAACCTCTTGAAGGTGTTCCATAAATTTTAACATATTTATACAGACCCATTCAGATCAATCATTCCTTTATTGGAAAACCTAAAACTCTTCATTTCCCTAGTGGCTGTGATATCATCCTTGTAACCCTATTTCCTTTGTTTATTAGCCATAAAAAATTTTAGGTTAGTTCAACCATGAATGTAAAAACACTTATGGATACCCATTAATCCCTTCTATAACATACCTAAGATATAGCTAGGCTTCCTTTGTACGGATTAGCACTTCCTTCTTTAGGCCCTGCTCCAATTAGCCCTTTGACCATGCAAAACTCCTTGTCCTGAGCAAAGTACGAACTTTATAATAAAAAAAACATCATTCAAGATACCCATTACCTACTTACAGGTGAATCAAATGTCTGTTAGTTCACTTCTTTGGAGAAAACCACTTTTCTATATTGGCCTACTCCCTTCTCCTTGCATACACCTAGGACGCACTTTGCAATTGACTTTTTTCATACTTATTCATAGTGTACCATCTTGAAACCACATCCAATAGTTGTTAAACATCATGAAGGGTCAGATTACAAACTTTCAAGAATTTTTAATGGTTGAAACTCATTTTAGAGGACAATCCCTAGTTTTAGGGCTTTCCTAATCCTGTACAAGCCGAGAGCATATTAAATGCAATTGGGAGTGTTTTGAGGGGTTTCAAGGAACCAAACCAGATGCATGAGGTCTGCCTAGGTGTTATTAAACTTTTCCAATCCATTACCAATCCATGTTAACCTTATTCTCATATCCCAACCGAGGTAAATCTAACATACCTTGACTATGTTGCTTGTGACATTCAACAGGGTTTCAATGCCTCTTACAAATTCCTGTGGTCAATGGACTTATCCAAACACTCCACCAATACATTAGTTCCTTAGTTAATCTAAAATATCTTCCATTCCCTTGATCAATTTAATTCCTTATCAAAACTTACAAAACTCAGTATACTTACTTGTCTCAGTCACCTACAGGCCCGAGAGTAAACTTTGGGGACTTAAGATATCCACAAGGTTTCCAAAGTCTATTTCTTATTCATTTAGGTCTACCCTTATCTCATAGACCTATATTCATACTTTTATAACCTCCATGCATTAGTTTTCATGTTAAACCATTCTTAACAGTGCACTGTGTTTGTCTTGGAATACCTTGTCCAGACCCTGTTTAAGATCCTTTATTACATACAAAGTTCTTTAGATCTCTTGATCATATAATACCACTTTCAACTTGTTCTTAGAATACAACTAAATTTCCCTCATTCATATCTTACAGCATAAGGTGATCATTATTGTTTAAGCTCTTAAAGGAAATTACATACACATAGGCCTACTTACAGCTGAAACCAGAGTTCTACAGATGACATCATTGTTTGCATTTATTCACATGAAAATCAACATAATTTTTCTTAATCAAACAAGAGCACTTACAAATAAAGGGATCAATACATCCATGATCATGATCAATGGCTTCCAAAGCCTTATTTAGACACTTCATTCCCTTTTCTTGTCCTCACATCCAAATATTCTCTCTGTCCTTTTCTCTTATATTCTTGATCTCCTGGTTGTCTCTTTCTTTCCTTTCTAAATGAGGTGCTCCCTCTCTCTCTTCTCTATGTCCCTCTATCCTCTTGAATGAATTATCTTTTGCTCTTTTGAAGAGCCTCATACCTAACCTCTATGCCCAACTTGGCTCAAGACAAAACAAACACAGTTTGTAATTTGCAACAATATACCAAGGTTGAAATAATTTCAAACACTCCTCCTTTATTTGCTCAACAACTCCAATGTAGGAGATTATCCTTTAACCACTTTCACTCTTTACCTTTTTACATTGACTTTTTACCTTTACTTTTACAATTACTCCTCATTAACAACATTTTGGAGGGAAAATACAATAATTTGGATTTGAATTCAAACATGACTTGCATCCCAACGTAACCATGTCTTGCATGAAGATGTATGTAGATGCTCCTACATCATACTCTCCCTCTAGAAACAATTTTAACCTTAGTTCAAATGAGATATCTCCTCAATGTTTTAATGCTCACTCTATCCCTGGATCCTAAGGTCTTGTTGCCAATACCAATGCTTGTCTTTGTTTGGAATAGTCTTTGTCCTTCATTTTGCTTTTCTTCCTCTTGAGATATGTCCTTCTCATTTTTTTCTCAGCTGCCATCTCCCGCTTCCATGCTTCTTCATCTTCATACATGTCTTCTAGATCTTCTTGTTGTTCTTCTTGTTTCATGAGCTTATCCAATGACTCAAGTATGTCATTCACTTTAGCAACCTTCATACCTGCATACAAAACATTCAAAGCCACCTTAGAATCAAAATCTTTAGGCCATGAAGCCTCTTGGCTGTCTCCATGTTCTTGTTCCTTGATCAAAAATATCCTTGCCTATTGGGTTTGTTCTTTTATTGCTTCATTCTTACCAATGGTGTTCTCATCATGATTTGTATCTTTACACAACTCTCTTGGAGAACTAAAGAGCTCCTCCAACATTCTCAACTCCTTCTTTTGTGAGATCTCATCTATCTCACCATTCTCTTCATCAAACATGGGTCCTTCTTTCTTAAGGATTACTTGTCCTTTACCCCTTATCTCATCTTTTCTTAGCTTGTCTTCAAATAAACCAACTTCTTCATTAGTACACTTATCAAAAGCAATTGAAACACCATTACCTTATGTCTCCTAACTCTCTTCAACTTCTCTTTGAAGCCATCTTGTTTGTTTCTTGCCTTCAATGAGGCATTGATTTGTTGTATACCCATCTCTTTCCTCATTAACCAACCATTTGGAATTCTCTCCTTGCTGCATATTAGTCCACATAGCCACTTTCCATTTTTCATTTCTCATGAAAAGATCATTAAATGATTCAAAAATATCATCATAAACAATTTGTTTACCTTTCCATGTACTTGTGTCATCCTCAAGCCTTTGGTTGTATGTGTCAACTTTCACCTTCCTCCATTGACTTCATAGTGTTGTTACCTCAACACTCACATCTTCACTCTTTGCCTTCTTAGGTACCCGTACTTATTTCTCCTTCTCATCAATTGTCTTCTCAAACCATGTAGGCATCCTGCATCCATGCTCTTTGACCAACACTTCCTGTTGCTTGGGAGTTTGCTTCTTCCACCATTTAGGCATCACATATCCATGGTTAATTGAAAACTTCACCTTTCTCTTTGCTTCTCTAACATGTATATCAATAGTTTCATGCTTATAAGAATAAGAAAAATCAATTTTTGAATTCACCTTTACCTCCTTAATGGACTGCTCCATTAGTTCTTTGACTTGCATAGCTTCTTGATTGTTTGTCCTTTCTTCTTCCTTTATGCTTGACTGTTCTCTTGCCTCTTCTTGGATTTCAATGGCATCATGGAAGTCATCTTCATCTTCCATCTCTTCTCTTGCTTGTATGGGTTACTCAACACCTCCCTCATGCATTAACCAATGCATCTCTTCTTCTTTATCATCAACAACAAACTCACTTCTCTCTCTTGCACCAATCTCTTCACTCTCCAAGGCCCTTCTTTTGATCTTCACAAGGCTGCTCATACCTGTAATTACCCATGCAAAGAAAACATTAGATAAAAAAACAAGAGACCACAAGGTCCCTATGAGTGTTCTCTTCACCAACACTCTTATCTTTTCAAGTGCTCTTCCTGGTACTTCATCTTTTCTTTCTTCTCTTCTCTTGTTCTCCTCAATGAGAACATTTTTCACAATCTCTTCCTCTTTTTGTTGCTCACTTGGCAACCTTCTTATCTTCTTCAAGCCTCTACGAACTTCTTTATTCTTGGCAATATCATTTTTCCTTCTTCTCCTCTTCATTAGGAGATCAATTGACCACTTCAACCTCTTCCTCATTGGCCATACCCATGCTTGCTTGTTCATCTGCATCCAAGACTCATATCTATCTACAAACTTAGCTAAATCTCTTTTCGAACTATTAGTCTCTTTATCAATTCCATTACTAGTCATACCTCTCTTCTTTCGGATGCTTGCTTCCTTCTTAGTACCCTCATGTATTCTAATGCTCTGTAGTGCCTTCAATAATACTTCCATTTCTGAGATCTTCACCCAAGTCTTTTCCGCTTTGGTCTCTTGATCCCTTTAGGTCCTCACCTAGGTCTTATGCACCCTAGTCTTTTGGTCCACTTGTCTCACCCAAGCCTTTCTCCTTGACTGGTCTTTTGACAATCTCCTTGATCTCACCTAGGCCTTTTGCATCCTAGTCTTTTGATCCTTTTCTCAATCCTATAGCAACTTATTAGCAAACATGATCAATTACCAAATCCCAAGAGTTTCAAGCTCTGATACCAAAAAAAATGGTGTAACCCTCACCTTGTTTACACCTCAGGTTACCTTGTTCATTCTTATGGTCTCTTCTTTAGGGAATGTTTCTCTTTAGATTAGGACCAAGATACTGGTTGGGTCACCAATGTTCTGATTGGTGACTATCTTCTATATAGGAATCTTTCTATAGACTACAAAACCCACATTTAATCAAATAGTCATCTTCTTATGAACTAACCTCTTGAAGGTGTTACATAAATTTTAACATACCTATACAGACCCATTTAGATCAATCATTCCTTTGTTGGAAAACTTAAAACTCTTCATTTACCTATTGGCTGTGATATCATCCTTGTAACCCTGTTTCCTCTATTTATTGGCCATAACTCTTTGTAGGTTAGCTAAACCATGAATATAAAAACACTTATGGATACCCATTAAGCCCTTCTATAACATACCTAAGATTTAGCTATGCTTCCTTTGTATAGATTAGTACTTCCTTCTTTAGGCCCTGCTCCAATTAGACCTCCGCTCATGCAAAGCTCCTTGTCCTGAGTAAAGTATGAACTTTATAATAAAAAAAAACATCATTCAAGATACCCATTACCTCCTTACAGGTGAATCAAATGTTTTTTAGTTCACTTCTTTGGAGAAAACCACTTTTCTATATTGGCCTACTCCCTTCTCCCTGCATACACCTCTGACGCACTTTGCAATTGACCTTTTCCATACTTATTCATACTATACCATCTTGAAACCACTTCCAATAGTTGGTAAACATCATCAAGGGTTAGATTACAAACTTTCAAGAATTTTTAAGGGTTGAAACTCATTTTAGAGGACAATCCCTTGTTCTAGGGCTTTCCTAATCCTGTATAGGCCGAGAGCATATTAAATGCAACTGGGAGTGTTTTGAAGGGTTTCAAGGAAACAAACTATATGCATGAGGTCTATCTAGGTGTTAGTCAACTTTTCCAATCCATTACCAGTCCATGTTAACCTTTTTCTCATATTCCAACCAAGGTAAATCTAACTTACCTTAACTGTGTTGCTTGTGACAGTCAACAGGGTTTCAATGCCTCTTACAAATTCCTTTGGTCAATGGAATTATCTAAACACTCCACCAATACATTAGTTCCTTAGGTAATATAAACTCTCTTCCATTCCCTTGACCAATTCAATTCTTTATCAAAACTTACAAAACTCAGTATACTTACTTGTCTCAGTCACCTACAGGGCCGAGAGTAAACTTTGGGGACTTAAGATATCCACAAGGTTTCCAAAGTCTATTTCTTCTTCATTTAGGTCTACCCTTATCTCACAGACCTATTTTCATACTTTTATAACCTCCATGCATTATGTTTCATGTTAAACCATTCTTAACAGTGCACTATGTTTGTCTTGGAATACCTTGTCCAGACCCTTTTTAAGATCCTTTATTACATACAAAGTTCTTTAGATATCGTGATCATATAATACCATTTTCAACTTTTTCTTAGCATACACCTAAAGGTACTTCATGCATATCTTACACCATAAGGTGATCATTGTTCTTTAAGCTCTTAAGGGAAATTACATACACACAGGCATGCTTACAGCTGAAACTAGAGTTCTACAGATGACATCATTATTTGCATTTATTCACATGAAAATCAAAATTATTTTTCTTAATCAAACAAGAGCACTTACAAATAAAGGGATCAATACATTCATGATCATGATCAATGGCTTCCAAAGCCTTATTTAGACACTTCATTCCCTCTTCTTGTCCTCACATCTAAATATTCTCTCTGTCCTTTTCTCTTACATTCTTGATCTCTTGGTTGTCTCTTTCTTTCATCACTGAATGAGGTGCTCCCTCTCTCTCTTCTCTACGTCTCTCTGTCCTCTTGAATGAATTCTCTTTTGCTTTTTTGAAGAGCCTCCTCCCTAACCTCTACGCCCAACTTGGCTCAAGACAAAACAAACACAGTTTGTAATTTGCAACAATATACCAAGGTTGAAATATTTTTAACCACTCCTCCTTTATTTGCTCAACAACTCCAACGTAGGAGATTCTCCTTTAACCACTTTCACTCTTTTACTTTTTACATTGACTTTTTACCTTTACTTTTACAATTACTCCTCATTAACAACATTTTGGAGGGAAAATACAATAATTTGGATTTGAATTCAAACATGACTTGCATCCCAACGTAACCATGTCTTGCATGAAGATGTATGTAGATGCTCCTGCATCATAAGTAAGAAGCATGCATAAACTGGTGGGTTCTAATGTCTCCATGAATCATATACATCATATAAAAAATTGTTAATTATAAAAAAATTGTGGTTGTCTGAATCAAATACGGTTGTTTAGACATGCTAGTTAACCTCATGGTGAAAGGCTTGTGCATTTGCAGTAGGATGATATCTCTCCATAAACGTCCTTATAATCTAGTTTTTACTCAAGATCTGATCTTCAACCGAGCTCACAATGTCATTCCATAGCCTTTCTACTCTCGTCTACTGGATTGGATGAACTAAATTTTTTTATAAAGAAAACATCATTCCCAGTGGTCTATGGCTTGTTGGTACATCATGTGGTTCATTTTCATAGTGGGAGCACAACGTAATAGAGAACTACAACTAAGCATGCGATGGAGGAGCTACTACTATTATTATTATTATTAATTAATAATAATAATAATAATAATTATTATTATTATTATTATTATTATTATTATTATTATTATTGTGGTTCCACCTCGAGTCTGTTGGCATACTTTTTATATGGTTTATTGATATTAAAATAATGATTTAATAGTTAACCCATGCAAGTGTTGTTCCTGAAGTGTTGGATTGAAGGTTGGTAGGAAGAAATTACAGCTCTCTATCCTCCATTTCCAACCAATCTTTCTGCTCATAAAACATACCATAATTGAATGGCCGGTCTTCTAATGAAATCGCAGACCTGGTACCACTGACAGTTACATTGGATCTTCTTGTTATCACTATCGAACAAGGCTGACATGACCTATCATTGTATTGATAAGTTACTCTCTATTTTGTTGCAATGTAATGGACTCAGTTTAATTATAAAAGTATCCATTCTACAGCAAACACATCAAAATAAGTACAACTAAATGGACAAGGACCGAGAGCAAGCACGCAATCAAATTAATAAATATGTTTTCATTGATTTGATTATGATAATTGAATGCCTTGCAGTTGGAAAAATACACATACCTTGAGAAGACTCTACCACAATCACGTGAATGTGCTCTGTCATACAAATACCTACCTATGATCATGCGAGGTAGGCCTCTTCAACATCTTCCAAGAAACATTATGCCTACATCTATGCATCTACATAATTTGTTCCCTCTGGAAACCCGATTGCATATTCACAAACATGTCTATCAGATTCCATTACCGCCTTGGGTGACAATGCGACCACCTCTACATCAGCTTCTACTCATCATAATAGGATTATCCACAATTAATATATGCAAACATGTGTGGACTAACAAAATATTATTTTAGGAGCTGATAAATTATTACCTCGGGTGCATGTCGGGAAGCATGTTATTTTGTTAATGGTTTCAGTGGAAGAAATCGGAGAAGAAAATGAGGACTTAACTACGGAGGGTATAACTTGCGATACATATCAGGGTGGAAGGGCTAGAGGAGACGGCTCCTGAGGAGGGAAACACCATCTTAGTGTAGAAATAAACACCCACATCATGTCTAGAGAGAGGGCCTTGTAAGCAACACAGACTATAATGAAGGTTATGATTCTTCCTTCATTGCTTTCAATCTCTATAATCTCCTAGGTTATTCAAGCATACAGAGAAGTTATTAATGAGGTGACCTCACCCCTATTGATAGTTTAGATCTTAGATTATATAACTCTAAATACTAAACCAACTCTTATTTGTTGTTTTCCAACTACAATTGTAGGGTAATAATACATGTGGATAAGGAGATTTTATCATTTATCATGACAGAATTGTTGTTCTAGTGGGATTCATTTTAAATTTAAGTAAATCAGAAGGGGAACCATTATAAATTGTTTGTTCCCATAAAAAAAAAAGTTTGGGTCAGCAGGCCCTCTGGAAATTTGTTTCTCCTAAATGGGTTAGCTAAGTTACTCAGCAGACAAAATCATAGAAGTAGAAGGCAACAAAATCAAAAATTGCCCACACAAATTAAATATGCAAATGAAATTATTTTACATCAATGTATGGTACACATGCGTCTTTGAATCCAATTTGAATGTGGAGATTAGGTCGCGTCTCCTAAGGCCACAACCCTAAATTGGACATTGAATCACATAAAATTTTGATTGAACACAAAAAAATACAAATCGAGAGCCAAAATTAGAATTTGAGAATTGACAATAGAGAATATATATTATTCATCCAAGGGTATGGTGGATGTATGACTTTGACATCGACACCAAACACTCACAAGTGATTAATTATGATCAAGTGAGTTGTTTAGCCTTCTTTTCACAATAATTTGATTGAATATAAGTTTGAACTAACCCAATTGTTAGAAAGTAAAGTTATTTCATTTTTTATCTTGAGTTATTACAGGTAGTGGGCATATGCCTGTGTTGTGTTCCATGGGGGTGTGTGTGGTAATTTATGTTGGTCTATTTTTCTTGAAGATAGATTGTTTCCCTACAGAGAGTAATCACACATTGGGAAGGGATTGTTCATTATAACCATTTGATTAATTGCCAAGTACTGTCAGTTGTGCATGACTTGGTGGTTGTTATGTGTGTGTCTATGTGCCTACCATATTATACTTTGTAATATTTTTTTTAGAACAATTTAATAATACATATACATTTCTCCTAGCATTTTCGTGCATTGTGTAAATTGCTTTGTTGTTGAGTTGTTTATATTTCATTGTAAGTGTTGTATAAATCTTCTACATTTAATCCCATAAACTAAAAAAAATATCATCGTGTTGTGTTTTCTTGTGGAGGTAAACACTATAGGCATAGTCCTTAGTTCTTGTAGAGATCTTTTCTCATGTAGGATCTTGAACATAGCAAGCAATGTTGCATGGTTATAGCTCAGTCGAGCTGGTGCCATGAGAGTTGGTATCAAAACATAGTTTATGTCTTGTATGGGTTATGTTTGCCTAAGTTGGTTTTGTGTTGTATACCTTCCCCTATTGAGTTAGTTAAGTGTGTTGAGTCTAAGTTAGTATGATAGGAGATCAATCTAAAGATCTGCCTGATAACGTGACTATCAGAGGTTGGGGTAAAGATAAAGGTGAATGTTGTGGCAATCACCACAAGAGTTAGTTGAGGCTTGATGTGGATGAAAAATTTGTTGAGCAAGTTGGTACCCACTTCAAAGAGCTGGAGGACAAGGTGGGTACAAGATTAAATGAGCTCAAGGAGAAGGTCCCATCAATAGATCAGACTATCATGGAATTTACTACAAAGTTAGAGTATATTTTGGCATCACAAAATAACTTACGGGATGAAATGACTATTTGTTTAGCAGTGATAATGATTCTAACAAAGGTGGTTGTGTTTATCTCTTCAAAATTTAAAATCTCCCCAAGTTGAAATAACAATATTATTATGATGATGCATGAGATGACTGTCTTTTGGAGAAATTATTTTGGGATATGGATGAGTACCTATTAGGTTTGGGAAGACTATCAACTACACAATAGGTGTGTGTTGTGGTGAGATATATCACAGGTATGACAAGTATAGAGCCTATGTTAGACATTGCATAAAATATTTTAAAAAAGAAGTTAGACTCTTGGGAAAATCTAAATAAAGCCCTTGGGGATCAGTTTTATCCCAAGAATGTAGCATGGTTCACTAGGATTAAGTTAAGTCAGCTTAAATAAATTGAGAAGATCGAGAATATATCAAGTCCTTCTAGATCCTTATGCTATAAATTAAAGGCATATCTGAGATGAATATGTTATTTTAGTTTTAAAATCACCTTCAATCATGGGTCTGACGTTGAGCTCTGTCACCATGATGTGTCAGAAGTTAGTGAAGTTATTGCCATAATTGATCAACTCTTCAATTTCTAAGAAGAGTCTTCATCCAAGAGCATTGAGAACACTAATGCACCTAAGGGTAAGGGGATTGAGAAGGGTTTGAGTAAGTCTTTAGGTAATACAACTAGTAACTAAGGAGGGAAGGCTACTCAGCCTTCATCGATGAAATCTCAGAAGTCTAGTACCATATCCAAAGGTGACACTAAAACATCATGGAGCAGAGAATTGGGAGGAATGTCTTTTTATCTGAAGTGTTGGAAATGTAGAGGTGATCATTACAACATAGATTTTTTAGAGTAGTAGAAGGTGTTAGTGGTACAAATGGTGCATCTAGATGAACAAAGTGAGTAGAAAATGTGTATGCTTAGGGGGTGTCATGTCATGGAAAATGTTGGGTCCAATATAAGAGATGGTGGTAGTGATATACATGGGCTGAATTTTTTAGATGCGGTGATCAAGATGAAGACCAACATAACACTTGTGGATAGAGGTGTAACCCATAACTGCATTGTAAGGCATAAATTGAAAGAGTTGGGTTTCCAATCCTCCAAAGGTACCGAATGGTTTAAAGCAGTGAACTCTCCATCTATGTAAATGTTGGGTTTTGCATAGTGTGTGATTGTGAAATTCATTGAGTGGAAAGGGAAGTTGGACTTTTTCATGATAAAGATGGATGATTTTGAGCTAGTGTTAGGATATGAGTTTATACAAAAGGGCAAAGTGACAATATATCCTCTTCTTGAAAATCTTTTTATGTTAAATTTGAAGTATACATGCATGGTGAAGACAATACATAGGAGACAAATGGGGAAGACATAGGTGTGTTTAATAATGAGTATACAAATGTTTACATGGAACAAGGTGGAAAAAATTAATCTAACAATAGCTGTTGGTGGTTGGGGTGATGATGAGGGACATCAGGTTCCTATTCCAACTAAGGTGAAGAAGGTTCTTCATGTGTACTGAGACCATATGGCCATCCATCTAATATATTATTTTCTACATAGAAGTGTAATTGACCATTGCATTAAGTTGCTTCTAGGGTGATTCATCCATCTAGGGATCTCTATTAGTTATCTAGGCCTGAGATGGTTGAGTTGAGTAAATAGTTGGAATAATTACTGAGTATTGATTATCTTCATCATTTGTACTCCCCTTATGGAGAACCAATATTGTTTCATAGGAAGCTTGATGAGTCATTTAGGTTTTATGTGGATTACAGGGCCTTGAATAGGTTAACCACCAAGAATAAGTATCATGTGCCCCTCATTGAGAATTACTTTAATTTCCTTTCTAGGGAAAATGTCTTTACAATGTTAGACTTGATGTTAGGTTACTATCAGGTTAGATTCATTCCTAGAGATGAAGAGAAAGTGACCATCATCACCAAATATGGGTCATATGATTTTCTTATGATGCCTTTTGGGTTGTGCAGTACACCTAAGACATTTTTTACACCCATGAATAATGTGTTCAGGTCCATAATAGACAAGTGTGTGCTCATCTACCTTGATGATATCTTGTTTTTTTCTAAAAACTAAGAAGAACAAATGGTGCATTTTGAAAAGGTTTTCAAGTTATTGAGGGAACATGATTTGTTTGTGAATAAGTAAAAGTGTTCCTTTACCTAGGAAGAGGTGTAATTACTTAGACATGTGATTAGGAAAGCCAAGGTCATGCATGACACAAGGAAACTTAAAATGATGAGATATTGGGAGTCACATAAAGTGTACATGGTGTGTGTCAATTTTTGGGTTTGGTGAATTATTACAAAAAGGTTTATCAATTGGTAATCCAATCTTATGAGTCCATTGACAGACTTACTAAAGAAGGAGGTTAAGTGGTTTTGGTTTGTAAAGTATCAGGAAACTTTTGAGATGTTAAAGGAAATATTTATTAGATCACCTATGTCTCCCTTAATGAATTTCAATTAGCCTTATCATGTGCACATAGACGCATCTAATTTTGCCATTGGTAGGGTGTTGATTCAAGATAAGCATCTAGTTGATATTGAGTCTAGGAAGCTCAAAGACATAGAGAGGAGATATATTATCCACAAGAAAGAGATGACGACTTTGGTAGGTTATTGAAGAAGGTAGATGCACTATTTTTTGTGTGTGCACTTCATAATCAAGACTAATAACATGTTTAATTCTTTCTTCGTGACTCAAAAGAAGTTCATGCCAAAGCAAGCAAGATGGAATGATTTTATGGTTGAATTTGATATAGAGATCATGCATACTATGAGAATGTAAAATTTGTTTGCAGATTCACTCAATAATAAATAGTAATTGGTGGTTATTGTAATAGCATCATCTAGTCTAACATTTACTCATAGGATGAATAAAGTGGAATTGACAAGAGAGTTGATGGAAATGATTATGGAGAGATTGGTCCAAGATCCACAACATACAATAATGGTGAAGAACATAAAAGGACAATATCTATTAGGTAGGAAAAATAATTTCATCATTTTGGATGGATTTTTGTGGTTTACTTAGAGTCGTGTCTATGTTCCCAAGTTGGGGATCTTGTGTAGAGAATGGATAAAGAATGTAATGATTCTTTATGGGTACTTAACCCTAGGCATAAACACATTTTATTGTTTTTGAAAGGGGTTTCTATTGGTAAAATATGAGCAAAGACGTGGATGAGTTTGTTCACTCTTGTTTGATCTATTAATAAGACAAGCTTGAGCATCAATTATCAAGAGGTAAATTCTCAAACATTTCTTATTCTTATGAGACCATGGGCAAGTTCATGAGTATGGATTTTATCACTTGATTACAAAGTGTAAATGGAAATTTTAGCATCATTATTGTTGTCAACATATTTTCCAAGTATGTCACCTTCATTGCATGTAAACAACCTTACAAGGTAGATGAAACTATAAGGTATTTATTCCAAAATGTGGAGAGGTATTGGGGGGTTCTCTTGAGCATCATATCGAATAGGGATGCTCATTTTAAAAGTAACTTATGGTATAATCTATTTTGGTTGGTGAGCATAAATTTTTTATTATCCATTAGGTATCATCTTGAGATTGATGTCTAAATAGAGAAAATCAATTTAGTGTTGGAGTCCTACTTGTGCCATTTTGTGTGAAGTGACCAAATTAATTAGCTAGATCTATTGGACATTATACAATTTCCTTACAATAGTTAGAAGAGTGAGTCAAGAAATTACTCTCTATTTGAACACATGATAAGGTAAAAATGTTTATTGCCTCACATGGTGATTGCTAGATACATTAGAAGGTGTCTATTGGCCACAAATTATTTGAAGAATTGGTAAGAGTGTGTGGATATTGCAAGGCTACATTTGTTGAAACTAAGTAGGCATTACAACAATGTTGAGGATGGAACTTGAAGATTTCAGTGCTTCCCTTGGAACAATAAAGTCCTTGGTATATAAGTATGAGAGACCATATGAGATTTTGGATCAAATGGGAAAGGTTGCCTATATGTTAAAGTTGCCTAAACATATGAAGGTACATCTCATCTTTCATGTGAGACAATTGAAACCTTTTATTTCTGATGAAGTTGATCCAAAATGGAATCAACCTAATCCTCCTCCTATGAACGTGATGGATAAGATGGATCGACAGTTAGAACAAATACTTAAGGTGAAGATAGAGGGATGGGGAAATTAGAAGCAGAGGCAGTCACTTATCCATTGGTTTGGTGGAACTATAGCAAGCTAAGAATGAGAAAAATTCCTTTGGAACTACAAAGATAAGGTAAGGGAGTTCCTTCCTAGGAACAAGGGCCTTGGTCCTTTGGCATAGAGATGAGCCTTAATAGGGAACCTCCTCAAGGCCACATATGGTGGAGTCACCATAGTGTTGATGACAACACTAATTTTAAGTGGGGAAGTTTATGGTGGATGTATGACTTCGACATCCACACCAAATGTTCACAAGTGATCAATTGTGATCAAGTGAGTCATTTAGCCCTCTTTGCACAGTGATTTGAGTTAATGCAAGTCTGAATTGAGTAAAGTACTGGAAAGTGAAGTTATTATGCTTTTTATCATGATCTATTGTGGGTAGTGGGCATCTACATATGTTGTGTTGCATGGATGTGTGTGTGGGCAGTTCTACTAGTCTAGGTTTCATGAAGATGGGTTGCTTTTGTGTGGAGAGTAATCGGACCTTGAGAGGGGATTGTTTATTATAACCATTTGAGTAGTCGCCAAGCATTATTGATTATGCTCGACTCAATGGTTATTTTGTATGTGGTTATGTGCCTACCTTATTGTACTTTGGATTGTTTTAACTTGAACGAGTTAATAAGACATATACATTTCTCCCAACAATTTCTTGCATTGTGTAAATTGCTCATGTTGAGTTGTTTCTATTTCATTGCAAGTGTTGTATAGAGCTTCCACATCTAATCCCATAGAATACAAAAAGAATACCACTGTGTTGTGTTTGTTCTCGTGCAGGTAAACACTATCAGTGTAGACCATAGTTCTTTTTGAGCCCTCATCTATGAAGGAATAGAGGAGCTTGAAAAGAGCAAGCAATGCCACATGGTTATAGCTCAGTCAAGCTTGCCTCATGATAAAAGGTTTAAATTTAAGCCAAAGGTTCAACCTTTCCCCTCCAATAAAATATTTATAAGTCATTCATTCAACTTAGCCCTAGGGCAGTTCATCTTTAAGAGAAGTAAGTACTAAAATACCATCAATTAAACATATATGTGCCTATAAACCTTTACAAAATTTCACGCTTTAAGAACATTAATCGCAACATTGTACAGAAATAACATTCCAATATCGATAAGGGCCAGGTGATTGGTCGAGCTGGTCCCGTGGCAAAGGGTTTTAATTTCACCCCGAAGTTCGACTTACCTCTCAGATAAAATATTTATAATGGTCATTCGTTCATCATTGCCTAGGGCAGTTCATCTTTAAGAGAAGGAAATTCTAAATTACCATCAATTAAAGATGTATTTACCTATAAAAGTTTACAAAATTTCACAGTCGAGGAATAACATTAATCCAACACTGTACAGAAATAACATTCCAATATCTATAAGGGTCAGGCGATTGGTTCTTTGGCGTATTGCAAGGTGTCCGGACTCCAACGTCAAAATGCAGAGAGGTCACGTACGCATTCTATGCCATGTTTCACATCAGTTGGTGCAGACAAATTTATTATCATGGTATAATTACTATCGCTCTGTATTTTTATGCCCACGAATGGATGGCATAATTGGGTTCTAGAATTGCCGTAACAATGTGTGGATGCTTTTCCCATCTATCAATACAGACAAAATTCCATCAATTCAAGCATTTAGTTTGAATACATTTGGATGTTCATGTGAGTAGTGATCCCGTGCCATTTTTGTGGAAATAAGCTCCTCGTGGTTAAATGAGTTAGTGACTTTTACTATTACGGTACCATTTTGTTTTTGTTGGCTCCTATTGGACCTTTTTTCTGGAAGCATCATAAGAAGCGAAACGTATTCATGTAATACAGAGTAGCAGCGCTGTTCCACAATTAACGGATGAGATGGTCAGAAGAACTTTTAAACTTTAGTAGTCGGCTGACGGGTCGGTTGGGTCGGGCGTTCCAGTCCTAATAAATTTGACGTTTTTATAGTGACGATTAAAGGTTGTGTAGTCTGAATTGGTTTGAATATCTAGCATGAATCGTGCCAGGTTTCTCGTAGTTTAATAAATATCAAAACATCCTTTATCACTGATATCCTTTAGGAAACGCAATTCCACTCAAATTAGATTTCTATATTATCCGAACAAGTGTTAATCAATAGGAAATAAAGTTCATCGACTCCTAAAATTGATGAAGTTTGATCAATTAAAAATAAATAAAAAATCAATTTGCTAACGCATACCATTTATAAATGTCATTTTCGCTATTTATAAATATCATTAAGTCATTCTCGTAAGTTGTAAATTTCATCAAGTCATTTTCGTAATTTATAAACTTCATTAAATCAATTTTGATATTGATATCTTCGAAGTCTTAACTTTATGGATACCAAGATAGCGATTTATGGTGACATAAATTTGACAGACAACCTTGCCTTTGATGAATTTTATTTTAGGATGATGGTCTGTCCAAAAAATTTCCTCGTATCTGATATAGTCTTTTAAAAATTGACTGTATTTTATGGCAGAAAAATATAAATACAGTCATACGGCCTTCAAATTTAGTACGTGTCTGTTGTATATATAGAGGAAGGCATTCTTGGTAAATGTCTTTGACGATAATTTTTTTAGGAGCATCAAAAAATTGACTAGCCTATAAGGACTTGAATTATTGTGAGATTATTTTGAAATCTATTAGTTTACAAGTCTGAACGCCATGCCTCCATATACTATTCAAAATTGGACCCTTCCTAACCCTTTTCAAAAATTACCTTAAAAAAATTTGTATAATTTAATTATTATTTATGAAATAAATCAAACTATATAAGATTTAAAAAAATGGAAAACAATTGTAAATGAGACATCACACTATTCTAAGGCATGCATTGGTAAGAGATTAATAGCTCAAAAGTATTGGCCCAACAACTACCTTAGTTAATACATTTACTCGTAATTAATTAATTTCAAAACAATCTATAAAGTAGATAGTGAAAATGTGTACTATTAATATTGTACTTCCACAACAATTGACGTGATTGTGAATAGTTGAAAATACAAGTTATACAAATTAATCTTTTATAAAATGCAATGTTTGTAAGATATTTTAGTGTGGACATGTTAAGGGATGAAACATTTCCCACATATGAACACATAGAGTTGACATGTTTTCCTTCACATTCTGCTCAACATTTACTAGTAAGTGAATGAAAACCCTTAGGACTTTCATTCACATATGAGTAAACAATATATTTTTTAATAACAAACCCAAAGAAAATTATAAATTTATGGTACCATTTTGTTTATATTTATGATGCATTTCTATTTCCCTGCCCTCACATTTCCATGGATTTTGTAAGCACCTCATAAATGTTTCAAAACATAAGTGTTTGTTTGAATGGAAAGGGGTTAAAAATTTGTGAAACAATAATCATTGTTGTCATATTATGTGTCTGAAATTTCTTATATAGGGCCATGTTATAAGACACATGCCAGTCTTAAATTGTATTGAAGAGTCATGTTAATAAAGTTATGGGGGGCATGTTAAAATGTCAGTCACTCATAATAAATGTGATATGAATGATTGTGGAATTTAATGGCATTTTTTATATTAATGATTATATACTAGAGATTGTGTCTTTGGCATGTCAGAGTGATGAACCATTGCCTATGTTAAACAACCTAATTTTTTTAATGTGTTAATGGACATTTATTAGTATGTGGATAGAACCTTTTGCGGTTTTCATTAACATACAAATAGGTTTTATTATCTTTATAAAAAAATAGGGTTTTAATTTACATACCATTAAATGTTATTTCATTTAAATCAAACTAATTTATTTTTTGATTTCATGTTGTTGTGTTATTGATGTGTTGTTGTTAATTAATGTTGTGTTATTCATTTACATTTCTAATGGTAAAAAAAATATTTTTCATGGCTCTTTTTGACATGTTTTTCATTCTTGCTATTGTGTTATTTTTATCCACAATGCATTTCTGATTTATGCATCCAACTTTCCATGGATTTGACAAACACATAGTAAACATTCCCACACACATATGCTTGTCTGGATGGAAAGGGATTTGAACTTGGAATAGAAAAGTGAACATTTACTACTATGTGGATGGAAGACTAGAAGGTTTTCATTCACACATAAGAAAATGCTATTCTCTTTATATCAAAATTGAGGTTTTTATTCACATACTAGTAATTCATGTTATTGTATTATTCATTCAAATTTTCAACATTTAATGTATTTCTGACCATAGCTTATATTTATATATTTTTACATTCTATTGTCAGTTTATTTATTCATGTTCATATTTTTTAAATAAAAATTAGTTTCTATAAAATGTGCATATTTTTTAGACTTCTCAAATTTATATCATTTATGAATGTTTTAAAAACACTAAGTTCCTAACATTATTTATGTTTGTAAAGAATGCACTACTTCTACATTTTTTACGTCATGTTTCTTAACATAATTTATGATTGAGAATTTTTAATGATCTTACATTTATTTTTTAACACAATTTATGTTTGTGAATTTTGTAATGCTCTTCCATTTATTTTTGAAAATTAATAAGCCCTTTGTGATACTAATTATTTTATTTCTTATATAGATTAAATGTGTTATTCATGTTTGTTTCAAGTGGGTAATGATGACATATTCCAAATTAAAGAGTAGATAAGAATATTATGGAACTCAATTTTAGGTGAGGGTTAATAACAAATTTTCATTATGCTTATGACCCATTTACATGTTGAATGGTATAAAATAACTATCCAGTTTATATATCTAAAACACAATCATTACATAGTATAATCACTTGTGAAAAATCATAATCTTGGACATCCAAATTTGCTAATTCAAATGAAAATGACATCTTAAAAATGATGCTTTAAGTTCCAACAAATCTTACACCATTTAAGATTGAAAAAATGAGCTATGCTCTTAATTTCATGTATTCAAAGAATGTGGGGTTATAGTTGGTCATACAAGGGTTTTTTCATAGCAAGATTTTATGACATGTATATAGAATTATTAAGAAGGCTCCCACATGGATAATTACAGTCAGATTAAACACTTGGCGTAATAATGTTTATCATGTCTTTAAAACTGTGATATTTTTTAGGTAGAGGTTATAAATTGACTGCTTAAACACTTTTGTCTCTCCAATTATTTTATGACCTTATCAAATTAACTCTACCGTATATCATGCTCTTTATTTTTCTCCTTTTTCCTTTATTTGTTTATATTTTATTGCTCATTATTGTTTTCAATTCATTCTTAATCTTTAGTTGTTCTATTCTTTCTCTCTCACCTTATTTAAGGGTATTTATTTCATCAACCTATTATTTATTCCTTGCATTAATTTACCAAATATAATTATTTATGGATTCATGCTCTATAATAAAATCCATGTTCTCATATGATGTGAGTATTTGACATTGTCTACTAAGCTTATATACATTTTTATTGATTTATTAGCAACACTTTTTGTTAGAAATTTAAGAAATGGTGATATTAAATTTATTTGTTCATTCATTTTTAGTTGAGTACAATCTGGATCTCATATTGCATTTTTTATATGTCCTTATTGGCACATAAATATAAAACTACAGATTCTACGCTCCATTCTCTACCTATTTGATAGCTTTGAACTATCTTAGGTGGGATAGAAGGTGGCATTAATGCCATTGAAATTTACACATTTTATTTTATTAGCTCACAATTAAGACAATGATTTTTTTCTCCCTCCTTCAATCAATTCAGTTTGCTTACTTAGGTAGGTAGACTTAAAATACCTTTGTTGAAAGTGAATGTCACATCCCTTTCACTAGACCGGAAATTCAATGCATCCTCAATTGTTTGTTCTTTTTAGATTTGAGTAACATGATTTTCATCTATGTTTTGGATCCCATGTGTTTTCATGTTTTTCTTCGCTAATAACATATTTTACATTTGTTTCATTCTTAACTTTAACAACATATATTTCATGATAAGAACATATATAATATCTTAGATTTGTTCATCATCTATCACTACCAACCTCATGATATTTTCAACAACACTAACTTCATCCTCTTCAACATAGAATGCTTTACTTGAATCCATGTCATTAGTTAATGCCTCATGGTTTAGGAGCCATATACATGTCCTTATAAATCCAAAAATTATATTCTCGTGAGTTAGTTACCTATTTAATGATATGTTACCCCAAGTAGCCATTTTTTTAATCTTTAACTATATAACATGATGCCTATTCATCCATGATGTATTCTTAGTTCTGAAGTAGGGATTAAATGGACCAAACACACTTACATCCAATGGCCCAAATTTATGTCTGTGTTGTGTGAGAAATATAAGTAGGTTGATTACCAAAGTTCTTACCTCTTCTATTTTTTATAGTGAGACATGGCTATCATTCCTAAAATATATGAGAAGACGTAGATATTTGTAGGTCAAACTCATCTTGGTAAAAAACCACATAAATGATGAAGCCATTTTAATAAAAATTATTTAGTCGTTCATTCATGTGGTTGGGAAGCCATACATTCCCTAGTTCATAGCCTCAAATGAGAATATGTAACTACCTTTTTTCTTTGAAGATGTAGATCCCTAGGATCCTTTGTATAGCTATATTAAAACATGATAAAATTCTGGTCCATTTTCTTCTTTTATGCATTATCTTTGGAACATTACTTGCCCCAATTTTGGTGATGAATCACATGTCATAATTTATTCTAACTTGCACTCTAGTGTTATCACAATTCCATATTTTCAGAAGACCATAATGGTTTTCAGTAAACATAATTCTCAAGTTTAAATTAAAAAACATTCATTATGGAGGGAATTTATATCTAATTACATTATTTTTATAGTGTTTATATTATTATCATAGACAAATAAGGATGCCTCTTTTTAAATCCTATCCACCATGACATGCTAAGGAACCCATCATGGAAAGAGATTAGTCTAGTTTCACATATGTGGAAAACATGTCCCTTCAAATGGAAGATGTCCAATGTATAACCATGTCATATAACACTTTCAAACTTAACAGTCTCAAATTCCTCAATGTTTGATAAAATAGTTGGTGGCCTCCTCATTTTAGTTGTTTAATTTCATTTTATCTAATTAGACAAAGTGTTTGGTTTTATGGCTAACATTTATACTATAACATTGTTGAGTAACCATTATTCTCTACATATTTCATTTATCTTTCCTTCTCATAAGTTGTCCATGTTCTATTCTAGGAAACCTTTTTAGTGGAAGTAACATTTCTATCCACTTTCTTCTGTAGTTGATTAGCATGGGGTTGACCTTGAACAACATTATTTACTTTTTTTTTGGCATTGGTTTATCTTAAATATATTCCCTCTCTTGAATGATGGTATTGGGTTATAATTTATTAAATTTTTTATCAAAAAAATCAATAAATTTCACTCCCACTATTCTTCGGGTCATCATCTAAAAAGCTGTGAAATCTTCCTAGCATTCTTGACATTGAACTACAATAATCAACTAGATTTATAAGAAATTGGCAATAGAATGTAAAACATATTAATAACAACTACGGGAATTAATATTTATAAATTTGAAAATGTGAATGAATATCATAAAAAAATGAATTTAAAATAACATTTTAACAACACATGAACTGAATTCACAAAAAAGATTTAGTTTGATACATCTGAGTCATAGATCATGAACATGAGCTCATGATACATGATCATGCAGCCACACAACCTCATCCTCATCAAATAACATTTAGTGATATGTGAATAAAATAATTTAGGGCCTCCATCCACATACAAGTAAATGTTGAGTCCTACGAACACACACACATCTTCTAACATGGCCCTTTATTTCATATTAATGACCCATATTAACTTGACAATGGTCCTCACTACACAAATTTTTAAATCAATGCAAAAATAATGTATTCATTCATACCTTATTTGTGGTGACATGTAGAAATGGTGGTGTGGCTTTAGACATAGTCTAAATATCTACTGGGTGGTTTAAGGATACATTCTAAAGTAAACACACTAGATTAGTTAAAGGAGGGAGTAGGAAATCTTGGCCTTAATTATGAATTCATTACAACCTCTAAATTTTATAGTTAGGAAAATATAAATGCATTGCATATATAAATAACACAACAACATGAATTCACAAAACTATTTTATCTTGTAATTTAAAAAATAGAATTAATTGTTGTGTGAATGAAATCCTCCACATGTTCCATCCACATACGATTTAATATTCATTAACACATGAATATTTTATAAGGTGTTCAAGGTAGGTAAAATTTCATCCATCAAACATGTAAAAGATATAGTTTATATTAAATAGTGTATTTATGTTAGGTTCCATTGTCATTCATCTCACATTTACTATTAGTGACTGACATCTTAACATGGAACATTGAATAAGAGTAACGTAAAACTTTAATGTAATTTAAGATTGGTAGGTGTCTTCCAACATGGTACTTTGTTTATTAAAGACACCTAATAATACATCATTGATCCTCACTACACAAATTTCAAAGAAAATTTAGAGGTATGAAAATAGAAATACATTTCAAATATAAATAACATAACAACATGAATTCACAAAATGATTTGTTTTGATACAAAAATAATATCAGTTATTGGTATGTGAATGAAAACCTTACTTTTGATAAAAATGAAATAACATTTATTGGTATGCCAGTAAAACCTTTAGGGATTTCATTCACATACTATTAAATGTTTAGTGTTCCATCTCAAGATTTAACCCCTCTCCATCCAAAAAAGTATTTATGTGTCAAAATTTTTAGTGAGTTCTAGTAAAATCTATGTAAAGTTGGAGGTAGGTAAATATAAATTCCTCGTTGATACAAAAAAATATTATGGGTATGTGAATAAAAACTTAAATGGATTCCACCCAAAACATTAAAAAATGTTGAATTATGTGTAAATGAAAACATGTAGATGTCATGCATTTAGTTGTGAGTTATGTTTCATCCCTCCAACATTCGGATGGTACAGTCAATATGAAAGATTGTATTCTATATAAAAGACATTTGGGTTACATGAGATATAGGTGAAAGTGATTTCATTAAGTTTAGCATGTTGTAGATGTCATGCATGATGTCATTAACACACCACATTAATGCAAATAAATACTATGAGGTATCTTCTAGCATGACCATTCAATACATATTAATCACACAAGTGTCTTCCAACATGGCCCTTCATTGTATATTGATGACACAAGTATCTTCCAATATGTCCTTTGATTTATAAAAAATGATAAAATTCAGTAAAAAATAATAATGAATTAATAAATAAAGCTACAATATAATGAAAAATATCTCAATAATAAGTATGACAATATATATTTATCATGTTGAAAATGTGAATTAATAACACAATAACATGAATTAACAACAACAAATTAATAACATAGACATGTGATATCGCATAATAATTTGGTTTGTAGGGAAAAAAAAAAAATATTATGTCTACTTACTTTGAACTTAATCTTTCAAATATTACAAGTGTAAAAATAATTCTTAATGAAGTAACATGATATCTCTTACTTTTTCTGGATGATACATCACATATATTGATCTAAAATTTTGAGTGGGAGAAATTCTCACAAAGTACTCTAAAAAGGTATTTAATCAAACTTTGATGTACTGTGAAAGCATCAAATCTCTAATTACAACATTTGAAAATTATGAAAATTCCCAACTCACATTTTCTCTAAAATTCAAATATTGGTTTATCTAGAATTTTAGATTTATAAATAAATGGTATCTCATTAACCAAATTTTAAATTTGAATTTCATATTTTGAATTTTGTTGGAATGATGTGGCTTAAAAATTATATTTTAAAAGTACACACTTTTAACCAATGACGTTGGCTTTAATGTTCTAGTTTATGAAACTAGATGCTGGAACAAAATATTTAGATTTTGAATAGCATAACATATAATAAAATTTAGTGCATCATTTTTAATATTGTATACATTAGATATTTAAAAATTATGTTTCGTAAATCTTACATAGGTACAATTGTTGTAAATATTTGTTTAAATGTTGACTTTTTGATAGTCATATAATTAGTGAAGTTCATATTTTTTAATTATTTGCACATAAAAATATTATAAGAATATTTGATGTTTTAAGAAATGTATTTAAATATGAATTTAATGTTTTTTTTTTAATATGATATATATTTTATTTAAAAATTATGGCTTCTATTATTTTTCTGTAAGTATATAATATTTCATATATAAATTCTTATTTTTTTATGTTTTATATTAAAATGATAGGACAAATAATAAAATAAATGATTAATTTTATCAAATCATCATTAAATAAGTATGGATAAATAATAATTTAAAAATATTTTAATAATAAAAATCACAACTATAAAACCCTAGCTAATAATTGGTCGTCTTTTTTATATGGAAACTCAAAATTGTTGAATATATATCAGTCACCTTAAGGGAATTGGGTATGATTTAGAATAGATTTGTATGTCATAAATTTATCTATTATTATGTTATACAAGTTTTTAATAGCATTTTTTCAAAATTTATTTTCAATATCGATAGGGTTGTAATTCTATTGGTGAGAATGATAGTTATATCCATCCACCAAAGTACAAATCTCTTTAAATATTTGATATAGAAAATCAAATAATTATAATCTAAATCATGTCTTAGATATTTTTGACAACATGAATACCATTCAATGATTTAAATATATACCTAATCAATATTATAAATAAACAAAAATACAAACATTCCATATGATTAAGTGATTCCATATAATACTTCGAGTGACATTGAAAAAAACTACATTCTATTGTATTGAAGACTATATAGGCATGTCCATTGGACATGTTTCGATAATTTGGTCAGTCAATCGCGCGCCAACACGTGACATTTTAATTGTTCATGTATTGTTTCTGAAAAATAATGTCTAATTTTATTTCTACAAGCTTATACGTGTTATCACTCAAGAAAATTGTGCAGCTCTACACAAATGCACCAGATTAGACTGACTTCAGAGTTTGATATTTAGGGGGAGTGAAGATGAACTCCCTCATCGTTTACAATTTTTTTTTTCATTTTACAAAAATCTCTTGCAGAATCAAGTCTTCCAACATTTCTGGTTGTTGAGCAGAAGTAGCACCATCTGAGATTGAAGATGCTTCTTCATCATGTAATTGTTCTTCTTCTTGTCCTTGGTCGAGTAGGATTTCAATATTCACGTCCCTATTCTGTGGGATGGGGGACAAAAATTCATGCATATGAAGGATTCGAAATATCCACTACATAAGATAGCAAAGCTGGAGCTGCGGTATAGCCTCTTCGGAAGAGGTTGGATTGGGAAGAGCAGAAGGCGTCGGAAAATCCAATGGTTCCAGTCGAACAGAGTTGTCGGTAGGATTCCCAGACTTCCCATATTCCTTTGGTTTCCAAATTTGTTTAAAAATATTAGTCAAAAGTTTTCTCTACTTAGAAGGGCACTTTAAAGGTCTGTAAGTAACCAGCATGCATAAACTGGCAGGGTCCACTATCTTCATGAATCATTGTTTACACATACTGGCTAACCTTACGGTTAGAGGCTTGTGCTTATGCTGCAAGACGGCATCTCTCCATAAGTGCCCTCATAATCCACTTTTGGCGAAAGATCTGATCTTGATCCGAGCTCCCAGTATCATTTCATAGCCTTTCTGCTCTCACAGTGTTCTGCTGGATTGGATGAACTGAAATGTTCTGTAAAGAGAGCGTCAGCCCCGGCGGTCTGCTACCCGTTGGTTCATGCGGTTTCTTTTCATAGTTGATACACGGCCCAATAGAGAGGTGCAACCAGGCACCACTTTCGCACATATCTTCTTCTCCTGCGATGGAGGAGCTAATATTATTATTATTATAACTGGCTTCCGCGGCTTGATTCCACCTCTAGTCTTTTGGCGGGCTTTTAATATAATTTTCTGATACTACAGCAGTGCTTCCATTGTTAGCCCCTGCAAGTGTTGTTTCAGAGGTGTTGGATTGAAGGCTGGCAGGAAGAAATTGCATCTCTCTATCCTCCATTCGCAACCAAGATTTCCGCTCATAAAACTTACCATAATTGAATAGGCGGCCTTAAAATGAAAGCCCAGACCTGGTACCACTGACAGTTACGTTGGAACTGCTTGTTGTCACTGTTAAACGAAGCTGACTTGATCGATCATTGCAACGATAGGTTGCTCTCTCTTTCGCTGCAATGCAATGGTCTTGGTGGTCAATGAAAGTCTCCAGTCTACAGCAAACGCCTCAAAACAGTTACAACTAAACGGACAAGGATCGAGGGCATATGTTTTCATTGATTTGATTATAATAATGGAATGCCTTGCAGTTGGCATGATACACATACCTTGAGAAGACTCTACCACAGTCACATCAATGTCCTCTAGTTCCGCAGGTCTTGAGGTGGGCTTTGTAATCAGATTCAACTGCATAAACCTTCGAGCATCTATCACACTTCCATTGCTTCTCAACGCTGTGTTTCCTGCAGAAGTGTTTGTTGATGCCAACAAAGTCTCCAAGTGCATGGGAGGGATCGTTGTGCAGGCACGTCGGGTCCGGGCATACAAACACGCGCTTGCGAACATCCGGCGTAGGCCTCTTGAACAGTTTGCAAGCAACATTGTGCCTGCGTCTGTGCATCTGCAGATTTTGTTCCCTCTGGAAACCCTGGTTGCATATTTCGCAGACATTTCTATCGGACTCCATTAGCGTCTTGGGTGACAATTCCACTATCTCTGCATCAGCTTCTGCTTATTATAACAGGATTATCCACAATCAATATATGCAATCATGTGCGGACTAACAAAAGATGATTTTGTTAGGTAACAAATTATTACCCGGGGTGCCTGCCGGGCGGCGTTTTCGTTTGTTAATGCTGTCGGTGGAGGAAATCGCAGAAGAAAACGAGGGCTTAACTGCCGAGGATATAACTTGCTTATAGAGAAAAGTGTCGGAGGCGCCAGAGGCGGCGGCTCCTGGCGAAGGCAACGCTGTCATATTGCAAAAAAAAACCGCCAAACCAACTCCGGAGAGAGGGCCTTACTACTAACACACTGTTATTGAAGAGTATGGTTCTCCCTTGATTAAAATCTCTTTCTTTCTCAATAATCTCCTAGGCTATTCAAGCATACAGTGAAGTAAGTTACTAATGAGGTGAGCTCGAGCAACAAACACTAGCACAAGACAGGGAACAACCGTATTAGCACTCACACCTATTGACTGTGGGGAGCTTAGATTATATAATTCTAACTAGTAAACCAACTCTTAATTGTGGTTTTGCAACTGCAAACACGGGCTAATAATACACGAGCATACGGAGATTTTATCATTTACCATGACGGAGTTGGTGTTCTAGCGGGCTTCGTTTTAAATTAGAGTAAATCGGGATGGGATGCATTCTAAAATCTGTGGGTCAACGGGCCCTCTGAAAAATTGTTTCCCACAAAAGCACAGAAGTAGAAGGCAACGAAATCGAAAATTCTCCCCAAGAATTGAATATGGAAGGAAAAGCGTTTCACGTCAATGTCCGGTGCACATGCGAATGTGAATCGGATTTGAAAGTGGAGACTGGACCCCGTCTCCCAGGGCCACAACTCGGGAATTACGGAATCACGTTGAGATTTGATTGACCATGGAGATCGCATACCGAGAGCGGGAATTGGAATTTGAGAATCGACAATAGAGAATCGAGATTATACGGCCAAGTGTTTAAATTTGACCCGCAGGTTCGAGCCTGCCCCTGAGATAAAATATTCATGACGGTCATTCATTCAATATTGCCGTAGGACAGTTCATCTTTAAGAGAAGTACTTACTAAAATACTATAAATTGAACATATGTGCCTAGAAACCATTACAGAATTTCACGGTCCATAATTAAACATTAATCCCAACACTGTACAGAAATAGCAATCTAATATCGAAAAGGGCGAGGCGGTTGGTTGTGTAGTGTATTGTGAGGAGTCCGGACTCCAACGTCAAAATGCACAGGTCACGTATGCATCTTTTGTTTATGTTGGACAAATTTATTAATGATGGTAGTACTACTATCACTTTGTTTTTTATACCCATGGATGGCACAATTGGGCTCCACAATTGCCGTAACAATGTGTAC